>OY720684.1:46659126-47259126 GCA_963170755.1 Amphimallon solstitiale | reverse complement strand
TTAAATTATATGCATAATTTATTATTCAAGTTATTCTCATTATTGTATCGCCTTTTTGTGACACTATGGATTATATTCTTTGATGTGTTAGTTTTCTTTTAGTATCCATGATATATAAGATTCTTCTTCCTTATGAACTCTCACAAAAATGAAATGTCTACATGTGTATATTATTTTCTCTGTGGAAATGCCTGATTATTTAAGCTTATTTTAATGTAAATGTATGAAATATAGGGATTTATTGAAATCTCCCATCATGCATTTAATTTGTAAACAACAGATTCCTACTTGATGTTTTGCATGTAAATTTATGCAGATTATTTCATTAATTGGGTTTAAAATTAGTTACAAAATGGAGAGGCGTTTCTGTATTTACAGCGGTCTATACTTACACATGTGCACATAATAACAAAACTGACAATGTTGCTATAAGTGCAATAAGTAGATAAATTAGTGGGGTTACATAAACGTTAATTATAATTGCTCTAATTATATTTACGAAGAGATGTATATGTATGTGTATCTAAATACGTACATATAATATACTCATGCGAATGTTTATATCGGTTTCTTGCTACAGGTGAATAGTAGCGGCATAAATAATAGTCTTTTGACTTTGAATACAGACACTCCAATAATTTTAGTAATAATTCAAATTTGTTATTGGATTTTTTCACGGATAAAATTACTCGTTTGTGAATGGTTATTATTTATTACTAAATTATGAGATTGGAATTAGATCTAGGATATATAAGAACATGCACCTAGTTGGCAAAAAAGAAACAAGGAAATAACAAGTACCTTATTATTAAAGAGTCTGATAAGTGTAGTGGATGTTAAATTTGCGCGGTGTCTGAACAAGATATATTTATATTAAAAATATAGTAGGAACCGATAACTTCTTACAGAGTAAATTAACGTCGAGTTAAGGTGTCCAATACAGTAAGAAATGGGGGTCATTCTCGAGGAGTTACCTCGAGATTGAAATGAATTTAGAAGAAACAGGCACACTGGTATACAAATTTATAATCATTATATTAGCTCAATGATTTGTAAGCAATTACTTTTCGTATAGAAAATCGATTTCATATTTATTTACTTACTGGTCATGTAAGCAATTATACGTGTATAGAAAATAAAACTAATCAAACGACTACAAATCGCTTACGTGTAAAGTCAAAAACCCTATATGAATATAATAATAATAATAATAAATATCTTTATTTCCGTATACATTTGCAACATCAGTATAATAAGAGAATAATAAAACAGATAATAATGTACCGGGAATCAGAAGGTAAGGTTCAGCTGGACAAAGGCTGTCCCCTGATTTTCAAACTAAAACCATCAAAGATACAGGAAAAAAAGAAATAAACAAAAAGTAAATGCCTAAGAACATTAAGGATATTAAGAACTATACTAAAACTAAACTTATAATTTATATGCGATGGTAATAAGATAGTAAGTACATAAGTGTAAAATAAAATATGTAATAAATGCGAAAAGAAGAAAAGCACAACTTAAGGAACTAACGAAAAGTACTATTCGCCAAGCTGTTTATTCCAAAGTAAACCATGCGTTTAAATCAGCACAAAGACATATCCTGTATGACATAAGGCAAGCAATTATATACTTTATAAATATTTAAAGTGAAACACCTTTCGTAAAATGTTGTCCTATGACGAAGAGGGGTTATAAGATGCACGTTACGAAGATTGATATTATGAACATCGGTCCTGAAACTGATTTTACTGTGGAGGTACGGTGGTGATTTTAAGCTAATGATTTTATGAAATAAACAAAAAGATTGCAATAGTCTTCGGTTCTTCATGTTTAGCCAACGGATATCTTTCAGTTTATGCGTTACATGGTCATATTTTCTAAGACAAACAATAAAGCGAAACCAGGCATTCTGAACTCACTGTATTCCCACCACATCAGATGAATCTAAGCATGGGTCATATAGTGATGCAGAAAACGTGAATAGCGAAAGAACCAGACTCTGACATATCAAAGCTTTCAAGCGAAATTAAGTGTCTATAGGGATACAACAATTTTAAGTTACAATATGCAGTTCTAATTAAATTTAAAATGTGAGCTTTAAATCGGAAAGTATTTAACTCTGTCAACAATACGAATGCTAGTGTCATTAGTTTTTAATTTAATTTGACTAGTCAAGACTTCACACCATTTAGAATCACCGAATAACATTGATACTGTTTTAGCGGAATTCAGCGCAAGACTATGCGGCTCCGAGAAACGCATCATCTCATCAATGTCAGACTGAACCCCCCCCCGAACAGCACCCGTCCATTCACCGGGGATAGAACGAAGTATAATCTGAGTGTCATCCGCATGATACATTTCAATTACAGATGTCTTGACCACCTTTGGAAGAAACTATGTATAAATGCAAAATAATAGTGGATCAATGGATACGCACTAAACCCTGCTCAACAGATAACACACCAGCAAAGTAACCGCGCCATCATCAAAACCAATGTAACGCAACATAAATAATAGAATTCGATGATCAATTGTATCAAAGGCTTTGCTGAGTTTCAATAAAACTATCAACGTACACTTAACCCTATCACCAGCACCAATTATGTCATCTGGTACCTTGAGCAAAGTGGTGGTACAACTATGGCCACGTCAAAATCCAGACTGACACAGTGGCAGAATGGAATACGCACCAAGATATTCAATAATTTGGGAATGCATAATCTTTTGCAATACTTTACTTAGGGTTGCGAGTATACTAATAGAATGCAAATCACTGTATGAGGTAGGTCACGCTACCTTTGGCAGGGGTAGAATCACAGCCTTTTTCCAGAGATCAGGAACAGCACCCTCAATAAGGCAGCTATCAATTTAATGAGTGATGTATAGTAGTGTATGACGTAAGGTATAATTGAGCATGTTAATATTGACATTATCCGTACCAACAGCCTTACTTCTAATGCGGGAAATAAATTTTGACACTGTTGACTGTTCGACTGGGCGAAAGGAAAAAGAGACATTGTCAGATAGATTGTCAGAAAATTACTAAAACGTTAGAAAATAATTTTTCGATTGCTATCTAGTGTTCAACAACCTGAATTGCTGGTGAATTTTGTCTATTCTATGGAGTTGATTCTTAGACCCATCATGCAAATGTATTATTCCTAAAACAGCAGGTCATGGAAGAAGAACATACAACTAAATGAAAGTGGTTACCGCTATGACTTTAAAGCGTGTACAAGATAAAATAAACAAACTCGTGGCAGATATACGTGACAATACTATCACAATATAGTGATAATGATGAAACAATTTATTATCGTATTTTGACATTTTGGCCTCGCAAGCACCGCTTTGTGGAAAATCAAGTTCCCTTGATCATTCCATCGTTCTACGTAAGAACTAACTGAATTGAAAAAGAGTAAGACGTAAGAGGGTGCATAATCCGACTGTCATCTAGTGAATAATGACTGACCTGTTTCTTCGAGGATCTATTGTTTGTCGGCATAATTTCGGGAAAGTTGACTTTAGTTATAAGTTGGGCCCATTGCGTGAGAAAATGATATCACAAAACAGTAGTTCATGACAAGAATGAAGGTTGAACAATTGTCTATCAACTTACAGTTATGTTCACCAATACTTAAAATACGGGCAATATTGCTATGTAAAATGCACAATACTCCCAAATTATATAAATTGAAGAAAGTACATGCTTTACTTTGTATGAATATATGTTCTTAATTAGTAGATCGTATATAATACATACGCAATGCCTACTTTCGTTCAAGAGTAAAGTTTCAATTACTTGAATATTAAAGATTAGTTAACGCCAAATTAGGCTTTAATATGCAATGTATTCAATTATACTATTTTAGGTTTTCATGAAGCTGAAGTCCTTCTGTTGTAATATATAGCGCAACTTCGTTGGTTTTTATTAACAAATAGCTTGTTAGGATGTACTCATTATGATGGGAAATTAGAAAAAGATTTAATCTTTATTACTAATTCATCCAAAGTTGTAGCACTAATACTCACTAATAGTTACATTAGGTGCTTTCCTTTTACTAGAGATCTGAGCTGAACTAAAGTGATGTGAGTGTTTCTGCTCACTTCGAGTGACCTTCTCTCAGTAGGTTAAAAGATATTGACAAGTGAGATTTTAAGTCTGTGTCCTTACTTGTCATTAATCATAGTTGTGTCAAACTCCGAACACACTGTAAAATTAACGGTTAGTGATATTATAGGTACATTATCAACCAACTAAAGCAATTAGAATGCCTAGCATATGCAAATTTCAGAGTATGTAAATATTAAATGCATTGTGATACCACCACCACCAAGTGATATTTAAATCTCAGTAGTGAGGATAGTTTTGATTGATCTAAAAATCGGTAAGAGGGGAGGTAAAAACCTCATTTGTCAGTGATATTATCTAAGATTTGTGGCAAAAGAAAAGCAGCTATTGATATTATTTTCATATATAGCTAAATTTCTGGAGGTTATGTACTGAGGTAAATTGTTTTTATAAAGTGAAAAAGCGCATGAACTAAAACCAAACTCTTCTTCTTTTTTGCGTCTTGGAGTGTTGGATCAAGTACCTGATGTCGCTATTAGTCTACCTAATTGCATATTAATTTTTGAACATTCTTTTAAATTATAAATATTTGTTTAGGTTATTGGATTTCGTTGAATTTCTTCGGAAGTATATTTTGATTTTGGGCTAGTTTTGAGGAGTAGGTAGGCTTCCTCAGTATGAAGATCTTGAATGTATGTCTGTCACGGTACTCGTTGGTTTATTAGAATTGATATGCGATGGGATTAATTGATTTGGCATATCGCATATCGTCGTGTCGTTATTTTAAATGAATGGGTCTCGTTGTACTTGATATGTTATTACTGATTACTAATGAAGTCACAGTGGTTATGTTACGTTGCTGAAATGCTGCAGAAATGAAACCCTGATATAAGAGTATCATATATAACTTTAAACTTACTTGTCGTCGTTAGCTTTGTATAAGAAAATTACAATAGAAGATTTTGATTTTCCAGGGGTTGCTATTAAGTAAATTATCTGTCGAGTACATATACATTCGGCCTTTTGGGGGACCAGGTGATGGGGAAGCAGTCGAAGAATTTGGGATTTCAGCTCTAAGTGTTGTGGTTTATTTGTTCCCTTAATTTTGTCTCATTGATTTTCCAGCAATATTGGTTCCAATTATAGCTCAAATATTTCTTTATTAAATATCGTTTGGAGGCTACTTCCCTTAGTAGTGTCTCCGTGGTAACACCTTTGTGTGCATTTATTACATAAACATCCAGTTTATGTAGATGTGTTTCTTTTTACTTGTTTGCTGGCTGATTGGTGTTAGCTTTGATTATGTATACTATAGATATACAACTGAAGTTTAGTTCGGGTAGGTAGCCAACAGAGGGGTTGGGCAGTAGGATGTGCCCATTCACGAATTTCTCCCTCTAAATTTGTTATAGTAAAAGTAGTCTTCTCGTAGTAGTAAAGAGAAGCCGATGGGAGCTTAAAGGAAGTGACGCAATTATCCAATCACACCAATCGTGTTTGTTACAATTTTATAGGCGTTTTGCTTTAGATTTAAATATCTTAAAATATTTTGAATTAAGGAATATGATAAGTCTACTGACTGTAATTTTTAAATTCCAAAAATAAGTGATGATGTGATTTTGGATATTAAATGTTATTCTGAAATACATATTGCAAGACGATGTAACGAAGAAATGTCATTTTTTCCTATATATTTTATCTTATAATTGACAATGATATTGCAGTACAAGCAGAAAAAGTTCAAAGTACTAACCTTTAATAAAATCTTTGCTTGGTTAGGAATTAGTTTATTTGTATAACTTGTTGGGTATGTACTATCCTCAACAATAATTGATGATTATTCATCCAGGCTTGCATCATGGCAGTTGTTACGATTCAGGCCTGGATTAAATAAAAATAACTAGAACCATAATAAAATAAGTAATGTCAAAGCTGAGTACATTTAAGTGTGTATCTAATTACCTTTTACGAAGTGATATACTTTCCTTCAATGAGTATGAAGGCTAAAATTCTACATATATAACACAATAAAATCCATAAAGATTTCAAACAATTGCAATTAAACGTGGGTGAAAGAAAAATTAAGTAGTAGAAATACAAGTAAACTAGTTTTGTTTGATAATCCCAACGTATGTAACTTCAATTATTAAGAATTACTATTATTGAAAGCAATTTTTAAAGTCGCAGGTAAATACAAATTGAAGAAACGTCCATATACAGACCACGTGTAGGCAGTACTTACTATATTGATAATTACCAAGAATGTAAATGTATAATGAAAGTTGCTGCGACTTCCCTGATGAGATGAGGTATTGTGGGTATAAAAGCAGGATTAATTATAACACTTCTGCAGTAAGAAGGATAGTGTTTCTATTATAATAATAAATTTATTATATCAATAATAAGATTTACATACAGTTTACACAATAGCACTTTCAAGCAAATATGTGATGATAACGTCAACACAGGTAATCAAAGGGCTAATTTATGTCATTGACATTGTAGAATGCTTCTTGAAGGAGAATGTCCTTTATTTGCTCTTTAGATACGAAAGTAGAAAGATGTCTACACATAACTTTGATTTTGTTAAATAATTACCAGTGATGATGTTGTACTGATGTCGCTTTCGTCCTATGTAGTGCGGGATGTGTAGCAAATGGTTATGAGGGGTGAAGACTTCTGTAATCTCACCCTTAGTCATCAGGTGTGACCACTTTTCCAAAGCCGTCCTTAGTTGTTGCAGAATATGTGTCTAGGCCAATGGACTTATCATAAGCTCTCTGAAGAGAGGTTTGCAGTGGATAGTTTGTGAAACACAGACAATTGGTTGAACACCCTTCTTCTGCAGGGTAAACACCTTTTCTACGTAGGCCTACTTACCCCATATTGGTTAAACATTATTGATATGCGATTTGATAGTCCATAGTATATCGTTATTCCAGTAGACTATCAGTTATAAATCTGATATGTCTAATTGCATAAGTAGCAGAAGACAAGTGTTTGACTAATTCATCTATCTGCGCCTTCCATGTTAATCTTGTGTCTAGTCTAATATCAAGGAATTTTCAATTCGTAGAATATATGTTTGATCTATGTTTACTAGTAAAGTAAATTGTCTCACATTTATCCTGGTTAAGTGATAAACGATTGGCTGTGAACCATTTAAATGTCTAAATTCTAAAGATACCAAAACCTTAAAATAATGTGGTGTTTATAATGCATTTTCTTTGTAAAACGTACTACATTACTGGTTTGAATGCCTCACATAAACCAGTCAAATTGATAAAACCATGCAAAGCAACTTAATAAATGTTGTGGTTCGGATAGCTTTTAATTCCTTTTTCTTCTTTTACATAATATATTTAGTCATACGAAATATATAGAAGACTGTTTTAAACATACCTGTTGAACACAGAAAAAAATGAGAATAACCCAAACTCTGAACCCGAAACAGATTGACAAGTGTGTTAGGTTAAGCGATTTTGTTTTATTAAGTAATCAATTATTAATTTGATTTAGTGTATGAATTTTCAATTATATATTATATGTAAAGACATATTTTGATCAAAATATCGTCCTTAATTGCTTGTTAGTATTATATATTATTATGTTGATTTTTGCCACAATATTATCATTTATTTCCAATATAAATTTATTTTATTTAAAGTATTATTGTTACATTGACAACCAGTCTCAGCCTAAAGATAATTTTATTTTGATTAACTAAGATTTTATCTCAATGTTTATTACCAGTATAATATCTTTTTTTTTAAATAACTGGTTGCAGTGTATTAACATCTTTTTTTTATAATTAATTGTGATTTTTCTGTGAGACTGTAGTGTAAATACCATCATAGCCTATCTTGCGTTGCAGCTGATCAGTTTTGTAACCAAAAAGCAATGGGCATCGTTTATTTTTTTAATCTTCTTTTATTACTCCAAGATATCGGGAGTCAATAACTCATGACCGTCTTCACTGGGTGTCGGGAACAACATTTATCCAATCAAGATACACTTATCATATCATTGATTCATTAATTATTGTTCTCTTAATCGATTCCTTGTATAAGGTACAATAACCAGAGTAACGTTGGTTAAATTTCGACTTTAGGTTTTGGAAAAAAAGACAGTAGCATTGAAGTATTTAAATTTGTTTTATTTGCAGGCAAACAGGACTATAGATAATCATAGTAGTTAAACTTATAAATTATAAATTGTTCAAATGAATTAATTTACTGCGGCTGCCTCTCAAACCTCTAATAGGAAACAACCTTTTAGGTGTATAACTATGCAGCGTTATACTGACATTTCTATACTCATAGAGGACCGAAATATTGAAATATTGACACCCTTAATGTTAATATTAATAGTAGACATGTGTTGCCGTTGGCTACGCCAAAGAACATAACTGATAACTTAGTATTGTTGATCAGCCGACCCACGGCAGTATTAAATATACCTCCTACAATTCTAGATTCTTCAGACTTAAAAGAATGATAGATTTTAGTATCGTCTACATATGTTAGAGTACTTGATTTGTTCCAAGCCGTACTAAAAATATACCAGAAATATTTTAATAATTACTTAATTGTTTATTTAAATACGAAAACATTATTATTATTTTTTTACATTTGTAATTATAAATAAAGAGTCAATAGTCTCCCGGGATAATGAAGAGTATTATTACATCAGTATCAATCAAGTAATCAAGTTAACGTAAAAAAATCAACTTTAAAACGTGACCAGGATACTAGGTCCATAACAAGGTATTCTGTTTAAATGACAGATATTATTTTTTCTTACATTCGCTCCGTCGTGTCTCTTTTCCATTCTCCTCCAGTGATGATGATAGGAAGTTAATAAATTACCAATTGAAATTCGGTAATTTACGTTAGATGATGTGGCGGAATGTGTTTTGTATTTAAATGTAAACGCTTATTAGAATAGTTTGTCGAAGGTATTCGAAAGCATAAAATGGGAAATTGTTTGTTGGCCAGCTTCGGAAAATTAATCGAATATATTAGGAAATATTCAAGCTAAAGTAACTAAGTCAGTAAATATAAGGGCGAATTTGTCAATTTTCACACTCTCTTCACAAATGTTTTAACGAAACAACAACAAAACTAGAGAAGAGTGGGTGCTCTTGCTTGCTTGCTTCCGTTATGTCGTTTAATATACAATTGTCCAATGAATATTTATAAATTGAAGAAAGGCTGGATGTGATTCCGTGTTTCTGTATTTCCCGTCGAAATAACTTTTACGGAATATTACAGTTCCTGATGTTTTGACATATTGTACCCGAACTCGAAATTAACATACGACCCCGTTTATGTTAAGTGGTTGTAAAGGTTGCGCAAGAGCAGCACTCGAAAGGTGCCTGTGTGTAACATGTCGGGCTTTAATATTTAATAAACATATCTCTTGCGTTTTAATCAGAAAACAAAATAACAGATTAACTTTGTAGTTTCACTGCAGCGAAGACATTTTACGCTAGTACACGAGAAAAAAATAAAAGAATCTTTCATAATGAATTCTCAACCGTTTTAAATAAGCTTTTGTTGCTTTAAGGAAGTACAGATTGTATCTAAATTGTAGGTATATAAATTTTAGAACTGCATTACAGAATAATAATACATTATTTTAAACCAGATTGTGGCGAAGTGATTGTGAAGTAATTTTATTATAATATTTATACGATATAATAAACTTGTTGCAATCATTGAATATTATACATTGAAGAAAATAATATATGTCGGCACAGGTAACTCTTTTGAGATAAATGCAAACAATATTAATGTAACGGGTGTCTGTAATTGATTTACAGATTGCCCACTTATATATTAGACAATTTAACGTTCTACAATTTCTACTACTGCTTGAATTCAACATAATTTTTCGAATTTCATATTATAACTAATAACAATAAGAAAATTCAGTATTGCAAAAGTTAGTTAAGGATTGTACAATATATGAGAAATATTATAAGTTTAAAAATATATACCAAACAACTTTGGCAAATGAAATTATAAATAGTGATAAGAACAAAATTGAAAAGTCGCAAAACCAATTATCTGGAAAACCAAACAAAAGTACCTGATCTTATGAATAAATGCTTTATAAATCAGGGTAAACATACATTTTCTCAAATATCAACAGATCCTGTTCAACTGTTGTCAAAGTTGAATAAGAAGAAGTTCATGTTGTCTCAATCCAGTAACTTGCAAAAGAAATAAAGATTATTGATGAAATCAAATGCAGATCTACAAAGGACTGTTGTGGGTTCTCCACAAAACTTCAAGCAATAAGGCAGAGTGTTATTAATCCGTTAACTGTTATAATAAACAGTTGTCTAGTTAAAGGAAATTTCCCGAAAGAGCTGAAAATCGCAAAAGTTGTGCCCGTATATAAAAATGGTGGTATCAACAAACCTCTGAATTATAGACGAATATCTATACTACCGGCGTTTTCCAAAAATCTTTGAAACAGTGACCGCAACATGGACTCCGCAAGGGCAAATCCACAACTGGATTAATGTAGAACAAGTGTGATTTTGCTACTAGGGGTACTAGCTTTTTGTTTATATTTTTGGAGTATTTTTATTAAGGAAAATGCGGAAGACATTGAAAAGGATCAAATTGTACAATTCCGACATACCATCAACATTGTTATCCCAAAATGTTGTTATTTCTGGTTTTGTTGTCAAACAATTGAAGCGCATTGTTCAGTGTGGTAAATGTGTGTCCGCACTAGAAGAAATCTCACAAACATCTGTCGATAATAATGCCAGTTTTCATCTTTTGAACAGAAAAAAATCATGGTGCTTTGATACGTCCTTCACAAGATGTCCAAGTACGTAATATTCTTGTATAAAACAACAATAAACTTCCTACAGAGACAGTGTTTTTTGAGCTATTTGTCAATTTCTATTACCTTGTTAGTAGAAAATAAGTACTTTGTATCCTTAGATACACATATGTTTGATTAATCTATTTTACATGAAAGTCACGTTCCTCTTTTAATTAAGCATGTTATGCGGTGCACAGAGATGCAAAGAAACAAACATAAGTAGAACGTGGAGAACTTCTAAGAAAAAAGCTCTCCAAATTAATACTTTTTTTATAACCAGTAAATATTTCAAAAGGAATGATTTGTTTCTTTGAGTATTTTTTTATATTTCCCTTAATAAATAAGTATTTCATTATCTTCAGATGCAGATATTAATTTTAATGTTCATGTTCTGTTAAATACTATTCAAAGATTACAGGCATTTCAAATTAGCGCCTTTATTTTATGTTATTGCGCATGTGCGTCAGCCCAGTGTGCAGTTCGTATTTGATCACAATTTGTAACACGCTATTGCTCATCCATTTATATTATAAAGGTCAGTGGTTTATATATATATATATATATATAACTGACCTACATGCAAATATAACAACAGTTGTGATCTGTCTTTATGCAGATGACACATATTTCATAACCAAGGAATGGACCAAAAGTAGGCTACCAGAGAAGAAGTAGTAGTAGTAAGAGAAGCAGAAAACTGGTTTACATCAAACAAGTTACAATTGAATATAAATAAAACACAATATCCCACTTGTCATTAAATAGAAAGAGTACTAACTCCAGTATCAAACTACTGGGACTATATATGTATAGATAGCAAACTATCTTGGCCAAACCACATAAATCAAATGGCAAAGAGACGTACAACTTCAATATACACCAGTGCTTGACGGTTAAGATCAGTGTCTAATAATAAGGCCGCGAAAATGATATATTTCGCAAACTTCCACAGTGGTGCTGCTTACGGGAAATAGTTCCGGGGGTAATCATCCGAAGCTGGGCATATCTTCACACTTTAAAAAAGGAAAATAAGAGCTCTATGTAAACTAAAGGCTAATGAAATACGCAAACAATCATTTAAGAAGGAAAATATACTGTGCCAAGTGTTTATATACTTACTGCTATATATACCGTAGAGGAAAATTTTAATTTCTGTTTACAGCTCTATACTAGCTATCTATCCCATGCAAAAGATGACCTTATAATATGCAGCGATGCCTGCTTTCCAACAGTGGTGGGAGTAGCAACGCATTCGGGGGATCTTCACATTTCATAGCAAACGTTTGCCGGGTGTACTTGGCAGTCTCGTTATATGTTTATCTTTACTTTATTTCGCCGTGCTCTTTTCCTCTTCTACTTTCGTACCAGAAATTAAAATTTGTCAAGTACGGTATATATAAGTATATATACATATATATACCGTCACAGAGTACGCGCCTACCAAAGTTATGCAGATTACTGGGGTGCTAAATTTTCAACCATATTCCAGAAACTATGAAATATCTGGCAACCAAGAAATAATTTTATGTTGAGATAATTGTTAGCTTCCTTTGTAATATACAATGCCAATATTATATTATTATTTGAATGTTTTATTATATATTAATTGTCGATTACTTTATTTTTATTATAATAAATATACCTTATTATTATTATTATCTTTTTGAAAAGCGGTTTTTAGCAATGATTTCAAACTAATCAACTTTAACATATTGATCTATGTCCATAGCAAGCATTGTTGATATTTATTAATAAGTAGATTTTATACTAAATAACATTGATTTACCAATATGTATTTATATTTGTGTTTATTATGATAAGATTACTTGGTTTCTTTTTCAAATATGTTTTATTCAATAATGGTTTTAACTAATAAACTCAGTAAAAGTTTTCTATAATTTCTACAGAATAGAATAAATAACATAATTCTGTATATATTCTTGATTTCAAACTTAAAATGTTTTATATGTATCTGTGATTATGAGGTGCGCTTAAAATATACTATTTAACGAATTGTACTGTATCTACAAATTAATTACCTGAGGTAAGGGAGATGAAGACTTATTTGAATGTAAAACATCATCTAAGGAGAGAAAGTGAAAACTACTACAGAAGAATACTGTAATTCAAATATAACTTGAGTAGTTTTGGGCAGTTAAATTATTGATACACTTCATTTCACATTGTTACATTAGGAATAGCTGGTAGATTTAGTGTCAGAGACTTATTCGTAAAGAGATGGCCATGCATTCTGTTGATAATTGTATAAGAATTAAGCATTGCTAGCGGTTTTGAGAAAACGTGGATAATGACGATGGTTCTTTTCTAATGAGGTCTTGCTTGGCTTGCAGGTTTTATAATTAAGCAATGCACGAGGTTATATTAGACGGTAAATAATCTTTAAGAACTGGTGATGCACTCGCAGTGTGAAAGAAGCAAATCATTTATAGTGAACAATAAATGCTTTGTTGAACAACTGTATAACCGTGAATACTTTTACAACAAGAAAATGCTCCAACACATACGGGTCAACAAAAATATGCTTAGTTAAAACAGTGTTTTGATCATTGACTTGTGAATTTAGCTATAAGGTCACAATTATGAACTTCTTGATACCATACCCGAGCTAAAAACGTCATAATAATATTAGAAAAGTTTGTCTTAATACAATCTTTCAACATATGCCAAGTCGGCTTGAATATATGAAATGTGTTATTTATTATTAAAGTATCAATAAATAGGTGTTACACTTTTTTAAATAAGATTCTCCTGTGTTTGAAAACTATAATTATTATTTTGTGTTTGGCGCTTGGTATTTAATTGGGATAATTTCATTGCAAAAATTTGCCTTGGGTGAGGTTCTAACTCACGATCTCCCGATTGCTAATCAGATGCTTACCCAACAAGCCACCGATCGATATGAAGTCCAATCTTTTACAGTGCGTCTCACTGCGCAATTCCTTCTTAACTGTTACATCATGCAATTTGTCGACGATTTATAAGATTAGAATTCTAACACCCTCGGTGGTTCGGTGGATAAGGCACCTAACTAGCGATTGGGAGGTCGTGAAGCTCACTCAAGAGTAATTTTTCTAATTAAATTATGACTGACAAGCGGAAAATGATAATTATAAGTCATTCACGTTTTGATACCTCCAGTAATGAAAAGAACTTACGACACTAAAATTAAATTTTCTAGTTATAACCTGGAAAGCATAAAATATAAAGTTACGTTTGTTTTATTAATGTACTTACACATGTCAAAGACGTAATCCACAGTCACTTATGTTGTCTATTCCTATTTTTAAGATTGCACGAAATGTCTTGGCGCATCGCGTATTTCGCATAACAGCACATTAATAAAATGAAATTTAAATAAGGAATTGTCTAATATGTAGCGTTTTCTGAATATTTTACGTAGTGTTAAGTAGTGACTATGTAACGCAGTCATAAAATGAGAAACTGTAAATTTATTTGAAGCCAGTCGACTGTTTAAACTTATGAAACAGGGGTCGTGAAAATGGAACAGTAGTAACTCACTGTTTTCTAACTCTCTTATTAAGTTTACATTCGATGTGTGTAACCTCGATGTAATTGGGAAAATAATCTTTGGAATGAAAAGAAAATCTTTATTCTTTTTTTTTTTTATCTAGGTATGTTATAATAATGTTTTTACAAAACTATATATATGTATGGTACATTCAGCATTAGTTGGGATTGCAGTCAAGAGTAATGTTTATTACTTTCTTCAGGGCTGTTGATAAACAAAACAATTTGCTATGAGCCACAGAAGATTTCAAATTGACAAAATGACAAAATTTTTTTCTAAAAAACAACAATACTTACAAAATTCAGTGAGTTAAAGAACTTCGATCTAATTACAACAGAAATGGAACACTGTTTAGCACTGATATCATTAATTTAAAAAAACAATAAACGGTAATGTAATAATTCAAATTTAAAACAAAAGACAAGTGCACCGGTATTTCAAATAGTCCGATGCGAAGAGAGAGTTGACCTCGTTGACATTTCTTTGGGGAACGCAGATTGTGACTTTATGTGAGAAGATATTTCGAAGCGGTTTTTTCTTAAGTACCCACATATTAGGAGTACCTTTTAAATTTATTTTGTATTATATACAGTGTTCCATAACTTGGTGGCTGATTAAAGTTATCGTTTTATTAATGGAGCATCCTGTATATTATTCCACTTTTTGTACTCCCCGTATAATTCTTGGTTAAAAAGTAATAATATAGTATAGGACTAAAATTTAAAGTTATCCACTTATTCTATATTTCAGAAAAAATCAATGTTTCTATAAAGTTGTATTTCTCGAAAACGACGTTTTGCTAATGTTTTGTAGTGAGGTTCACAATAAAAGTTCCTAATGCAAACATATTTGATTTTATTTCATTTACTTGTTGAATTTGAAAAAAACTTGATTAAAATTACATGACAATTTTTTGTCCATAAGTCAGTTTTTTCAAATAGCCTGTATATCGGCCATTTTTGAATTGCTTACGTAATTTCGCACCAAAAACATATAAGACGTTATCACTTCAGAAGAGACCATTTCTGAGCTATTGTCACTGTTTGATATAATTCTGCCAGCTTTATGTGTTTTATTTGAATACGGAATTTTTGTACGTGCGAAATTTCAAAGAAATTATTTATTAGCACAGATAGCTTACCAGCAGCTTTCTTTGGAATAAGATATTCCAGGGCAGATTACTTTAGAGGAGTCACAGACACTGTCATTAGTACTGCTTATTCAAAGCCAAGGAATCCTAGATATGTGATAAATCATGAAAATCAATTACGAATTCTTGTTAACCTGTGAAATAAGTCGTTTGCTCGATATTAGCCAAACCGTGGTTGCAAGGACTTAAAATAAGTACCATTCGTAATGAATACATTTAAATACTCATCATTTTGAAGCTAGAAGAGTGTTCTGCCAATGGGCAATAATTAAAATTAATGCCCAGGTAACCCTTTTTGGTAATGTGTTACGGAATAGTTTTCAAGAAATTTTCATTATTATTTAAATGAAAACCCTTACTTCACTAATAAGTAGGTAATTAACATAGGTGGAGCATGAATGTATGACGAGGCATTCTTGGTGCCTGGATTACAGACTCGCATTTCTTTGAAGGTAGTATAAATGGACAAGCTTATGGGCAATTTCTGTCAAGCAATTTAGTGGAATTATGGTAAGGTGGTCCGCTAAATATTAACAAAGATAGGTGGGTGCTACAACCGCCATATTCTATGCTACATAGACGAAATATTGTAAATGGAAAGTTTTCAGGGAAGTGGCTAGCTCGAGGACCTATTCACTAGCCTAGCCTGTCTTTTTGGCTATAAAAACGCACGATCCAAAGCAAGTTCACAACTACAGACCAATTGCCATTCTATCAAATTTCGCAAAAATCTTGGAGATAGTAATTTACAAAGCGATTTATAACAATGTTCGCTCATATATATCTCCATATCAGCATGGTTTCTTACCTGGTAGGTCTACAGTGACGAATCTAGTCACGCTTACACAATATATATCAGATCATTTGGATGGTCGCAACCAAGTTGATGTCATCTACACTGACTTTTCTAGTGCTTTTGAAATGGTTGATCATGGAATTCTACTTAGGAAATTGTCTTCCTTTGGTATGAGCCCTTCGTTCATACATTTGATGCAGTCCTACTTGCACAATAGGATCAATTATGTTTTTTATTCTGGTTATGCGTCTAGGACATATATCTCTAGCTCGGGTGTACCACAGGGATCTAACTTGGGACCACTTTTTTTTACTCTTTTCATTGATGATCTATTAACCTCTATGACTTCCCCTGTTTTGTGTTGTGCTGACGATTTGAAGATTTATTCCAGTATTTCTTCGCAAGATGATTCACTATTATTGCAGAAAGATCTTGATGTTCTTTACCAGGTTGGTTCTCAATATTCCTAAATGTTGTTATATGACCTTTACCAAGAAATTGACGAGTCTTGTATTTCACTATGACATTCAAGGACAATCACTAACTAAAGTAGATCTTGTCAGGGACTTGGGTGTGTTGTTTGATTCTTGTCTTTCCTTCAATGACCATATATCGTCTTCATGTCTTGCTGCGTCCAAAACCTTGGGATTCCAGATGCGTAGCTCTAGATACTTCGATGATACTTGCTACCCGTGACTACGTCGCACTGAGATAACTGACTAAATTAAGGTAAAGAAACGGAGAATCACAATAGGAGTTGATAAAATCTGGAAATCGCAGGGCCGAGCTAACTCTGTCGCAGACGGCGTGACGGTTCAGATAAACTAGAACACCTAAAAGTAGAGCGTCGGTCGGCAACGACGCTAGCGACGTTGTCCGGGCACCAGGACACTGTGTTACCTTATGATAACCTACCTGCGCCTCCTATGAGCTACCACTGGCTGTGTCCCTCCAGCGGGTTTCCTATTGATCAGCCTGTATAATATGATGCACCTAACCTTATGTACGTGCTTGTCACAATATTATATGAGATATGTAGAGGTAAAATAAAAGAAAAGATATTACGGAAAGTAGCAAGATTTAATTAAATTGAAATGTTGATTTTTAAATTTTAATTATAAAAGTTGGTTGTGTTTTTTTTTAAATAAAAGAAGAAGTTGAGTATACAAAATGACAAAGTGTCACAAAGCTGTCTGAACAGTTTAAATAATAAGAATAGCAAACGTTGAATGAATTTGATTTACAAAAAAAAAAAAAATGAAATCTAGACAGGTTGATAATTTGTAAACAAAGCGTTAGGTAATATTAATGGAATATAAAAGGAAATAACAAGTCTTAATACTAGATCACAATCTCTGCGTTTCAGCATAAGATGGTTGGTAGCAGAAACGTTTCATTACCTCACATAATATAAATACAAGTAATATCATGGAAACGCCACAACGGCAATGTTAACACAAAATGTGATTTAATATGTACGCAAGAAAATTAATATCATCCAGTACATAAGACTTAGACTAGTAAAGTGAAAAACTCGTTAAATACCAAGCACAAGGTTTGATTACATGATCATAATTAATTTAAAGGAAGGTTACTTATTAGCAAAAATCAAATAATTAAAGATAAAATTAGGAAGGAAATTTTATAATATACAAAAATACACTGAGCTTCCCGAACAAAATTTACTCTTGCAGAAATGATTTTAACTAGCTCAGAAAAATTAAATGAACTTACGTGAAAGTCAAATTTCTAACTTACGGTAATAAACGTGCAAAATTATTATCAAAAACAAGATTAAAATTCAACACATCAAAGAGACATACAATTATTCTAAAGGTAATGATAATACTAGAAATATTACTAATTTAAAGATTATCACTCCAAAAGATATAGTGCTACGGTAATGAATTTACTAAAATTAGCTTTTAATTAAATATTCGACTCAACATAGAGTTACATAATTACGGTAATGACATAACTAAAATTTTTATTGAACTAAATATTCAACATAACAGTGAGAGCCCTTATAAAATCTTCTTGGGGTCACCCTGTATTCCGCAAAACCAGTTTGCATAACAAAACAAGAAAAATAACGGTAATTTAATTAGGATTAATATGTGACCTTGCAGTTAACTAAGTGGTGCATTAGTTATTATAGCCACTCAAAATTCTTAGGTCAAATTTAGGTAAGATAAAGTCCAGCACTCTGGTATTGTAACAGTTATATATACCTGTTATTATGATTCGGTAGCAATCATTGTAACGATGTGACAAGTAGCATGTGCAATCACAGAGGTTTTAACGTGTCTACATTCATGTTCTTGTTTTTGTCATTTGACAGGCACATATAAACGAAAACGCGCAAATTTTAGTCCTTGTTTGAATGTTAAAGCCTAATAAGACACTAAGGTAAGCTTAATTGTTATTAATATCATTTATTTAAAATCTAAACTCATCAGGCTTCATGATGATAGTAAGTAATGCACCTGTTGATTATTGTTTTGTAATTTCACAAGCGCTATTTATAACGCATGTCTTTGTGACCTCAAGAGCACATGTTCATTTGTTACTTCGATTGTAGGCTGAAGGATCCCTGTTGTATGAAAATCCTTGTATGGAGATTATTTTGGTAAAGGATCCTTGTTGTATGAAAATCCTTGTATGGAAATTATTTTAGTAAGGAGATCCTTGTTGTGTGGGAATCCTTGATACGAATTAAACAAGCAGTGCATGTAACGATATTAGCAGAATACCAGCACAATATATGTAAGCCGCAATGAACCGATAGAAGTGAATCTTTAAGAACGTGTTCTCAAGACCGTGTGGTTAGCTGTTAGACAGAAGATGCAGTTCTGTATTATGGAATAGGCGACAACATCTCAATACATGCGACAGTGCAGTTTGTACAGTGAGAGGCCAGGCATAGCGGAGACATGTTATAACCCTACATTTACATATGTTAGCGAACCGAAAAGCAAGGCGTAGCTAAGAATATTGTTCCCTAACACCTGTACAAAGCCAAGGTTTAATAGTGCCAGACCAACGAGGGTTTGCAGTTGTGTAACAGTGTGAGCAGAACAACAGACTTCAACTTACAAGAATTAACGAGACCTTCACGTGTGCAGAATGTATAAGCTAAGTAGTAGTAACTGTAATTTATTTGTTTAATGCAAAGACTCCAAGATACTGTAATTAATCAAGACCGTTTAGCTTTGTTGTTCGGAGATTCTTCCCTGAATTAACCTATTGTTAGCATCGTTGTCAGTTAGAGCTTGGTTGTATTTTGGAAGCTTTGTAGTGAATTGTTTTAGTCGTAGTATTAAGTACATGATAACACTTAATGTGAATTCCGTATAAGCCTAAAGAGAAATATCGAACAGCTGTTACGATTCAGAACGTATTTAGTTAAGATTATTGAGAACCGAGTTTATTAAGTGACTACCAGTTGACGGTCTTTGTGTATGTGTTATACAGTTGATGTTTGTTCATTCATATACATATTTTTATTATTAATTATACACTTAAATTAGATCTCGTGTGTTTGATTGCTATTGCTTTAAATCCTAATCCTAGTTTTCATGTTTTTGTGTATTTAAAAAGCATGTGGCGCTTATAGACAACCCATGACCTTTCGCACCGACTAAAGAGCTACAGGAGCATCGTTTTTGATTTTTGCTCTAATTATTGAGCAAGTTCATTGACATATTAAAGTGACATCCTTTTTATTGGACCAAAACATCTAGTCAAATAACTAGGGTGGTCACAGTATAAAGTCGTCGAAAATCAGACGTAAATTATGATGTAAATTACAACATTAGTTGCACTTAACTGACAAAATGGACGCAGGATGGCCGCAACGATAACCAAAATGGCGGAGGCCCCCTTGATGAAAATTTCCACCTCAACGGTCAGGATGGACGTACAGGTGCAACTACTGCAGCAACGAATGAAACCTCCACACTCTTCAAGGATAATGCGGGGTGATAATACCAGATATATGGCTACTGAGGGCTTTTGAGCCCGTCAAAAGAATCCTATTAAATTAGAAGAGAAAAGAAACAAAGATAAAATCCCGAAAATTAACACAAGATTTCAAACACTTACCCCAATATGATAATGGAGATTCCGCGATAAACGACTTCACAAGTCACTCAAGGGTGCAAAATTTAGATTAAGAAAGACCAGCACGTGGCCTTACGTGAATTTTAGGTAACGGTATATCGGTAAAAATTCACGATAAATAACCAAAATTAAGGTAACGGTAATTGCTGCTTACTCCAATTAAAGCCGCATTCGCGAAAATATCTACATAGATAATGTACCAAAGTACTAAAGGAAGATAAGAAATTTGCACACCATGTTCTTACACAAGAATCGACTATAAAAGTGCCGTCAAAAAGCGGGAACCTCTTCCATCACAAATGCGCGTCAGCTACACGCATCCCTTCCGAAGCAACATGCCCGGAAATATCTCAGAACGAAAGGCGGGAGATTTCAAAAGAACATAATAGGCACAAAACTAAATTGACAATGAAGAGAGTCAACATCGTGACGTATATAAAATTAAACACAACCCTACACATAACTTAGACGAAAAGAGAATACCGAATCACTCATACAATTGTACGCAGAATTTATAAAGTCAGCAGTACGAGTGGGAATTCACAAGCTAAACGGTTGGCAAGCGTGACGCGAACGGTCACCTGAGCGACATAACCAAAAGTTTGACAGAAAGAAACAAAACAAACCTCAAACGTAGATACAATTTATTACGGAAGAAAGCGGATACTGCAGGTAACTAATGAAATATCCAAAATCTTAAATCACGCTACAAACGGCGGTAAAAAAAAAACCGACCCCCTAATGTTTTACAGTTAAGTCCGCGAAGCCATAACCTTCCAAGGAAAGATGTTAATAATAACGCAACAAGGCAGTCAGGGAAGATGAATGCTTGCTATGAACAAATCAGTCCACGGAAACAATTTACGTATGCCCGCCAATACACAAGATTCCCTTATTTAATACTCCCTACATTTTTAGTGACATAAATACGAAGGAGAATTTAATCAGACGTTCAAGAGAGTCTATGTCTAGGAATACACATAAACACAGGCGACAGTAAATACAACGAGGCTGACTGATGTGTCGATGAATTTAGGAACACAAATAGATGCACTTCGCAGAGTTCGGAAGTAATAAACAAGCAGATCTTGTTAAAACTGAAACAAGGCGTAAAAAGTAACTGCAAATGCACATAATTCGCATCTACAGGTAGGGTAAAATAAGCTAGAGATAAGACAATTAGAATTAGTTCACAAGATACAGAGTTTCCTTCACATAAAGAGTGTATTTGCCCGATATTACATATTACACATGTGTCAATCTCACGGTTCGTGACTTAGGGCTCCAACAGCACAATAGTAGTTTTAGCACACGCACGGGCATACAACAAACGATCTTTGCCAACCGGTAAACCAAACGAGGTACAAGGTTCGTTCAAAAAGTCTCGAGCTCAACAAATTCTACGCACTTAAACAAAGACACATAATCTTACGAGAACTAAATACAAAAGTAAATTTTACAGCATAACAAATTCCCCCCTTTCCAGCGAAAAGAAATTGATCGCAGAGCAATTTCTTGCACCGAGAGCATAGGCTGACGGAATAAAGATAGTGAAAAGGGTAAGCGAGAGTTCTAAAACGGACGTTGTCTTCTACACGAACGCACACAGCCACACTCAGTCACAGCGACACCAAATAGCTTGGCCAAAACAACCACGTGGCCCTTCGGCATTCAGCCGGTACGGGGAAGTAACAAAAAAAGAAAAGAAAACAAAGGGTGTCGAGATTCTGCACAGACGCGCCCCGAGACCTGTCCAACCGACAGCCCAGCACTATTGGTAGCATCACGGGGAAAAAGGGTATAGACGGGTTAGATATCGGTGTGCCCGGCCGGCGGTGATCCTTACGACGGTCGAAGGCACAGGATTAAGGAGTAGGCACTACCGACAGGCCAAGATGCGGGAAAGGCAACCCCCGAGACGACACTCTGCAGACACGCGACGGTAAAAGAGACCCTTGGGAAAGGCCCTCGGTATCTCGAAACAAACAAAATAAAAGGTCAACTGAAAACGGGTTTATTACTACAGATACGGGATACAAAGCGGAATAAGGAAGAGGTAAATAAAGGTAGAGTAAAGCTCAGAATAGTGCAACTGCTCAGAGGTACGGATATGCCGTTGCGACAACCGTAACATCCGGTAACAACAAAACGAGAGAAGATCGCCAAACAAAAATAGATAATAGGGAGCAAAAGTTTAAAGTCTGGACCGGCGTTGTCCCGACTGAAACGCTGAAGGCGAACGATAAACCATAAGGCAGAAGTCATAATCAATTCCTGGAGGTAACATTTTGATAGTAAGGAAAGCAAAAAGGTCGCCAGGACACGACCCTTGGAAGGCTGAGGATTATCACACAAAAAGGGACCATCCCTCTTTATACCTTCTCAAATAAGATAAGTCAAATCCGGTAATTAAGCAATAATCATCATTAGTTAGCTTAAAGGTAAGTCATGTCCGATAAGGTAGACGAAAAGTTGTGTGGACTCCCCTAGCAAGGCTGCCACTCCATATATGCAAAGACGCGGACAGTTATAGTGAGCCCGACCGGGAGGGAGCGTAACGGGGCCAGGCTCAGGGGAACTGGGGGAAGATACTGCCAAGGGGCAAAACCCTCAGGCTGGGGGAGGTCAAGCGGCATTTCAAGCCGGCGGGGCGATAAACGCCCGGGTCCGAAACTGAGGTAGCAGGTCAGTAAGTGATAGCAGAAGTAAAAAAACTTTTGCCCATAGTAGCCGTGGAGCCACCGGGGACAGGGGTTCGAAGAGATCAAGGATGTCAGGCTGCTCGGAGGTATGTCCACGAAGGTGAGCAAAGACACGGACGATCCGACACGGAAGCGACAGAGATACGGGAGCACAAATGCATAGACGGAATCACAGGTCCAAGCTGTGCAATGGGGCCGGTAATCACACTATCGAGAGAGCGATAAAAGGAAAATGTTTGTCCCGGGGTGGTAGAGGAACAATAGAAGTCAGGATCCCTTTAGAAGCCTTTTACTTCACGCAGGTTCACGGTAGGAGAATTCTTCCAGCCCTCACTACAGGCCATAAATGTAACGATAGGTATAGTTAACGAAAAGACAAATTCGAGATAAGCGATAATTTAGGCGCTTGAATACGTGAGAAGATAGAACTTAATCATCACTCGGCTGAGGTTTCAGTAAATTTGCATGCCACGCCCCGGGCAGCAACTTACCTTCGCAAGTTTTGAGTTCGTAAATGTCAGTTGAGATACGTTTACTAATTTGAAAGGGCCCAACATATTTGTCAGCCAATTTGGCGGTATGGAACTTGGCGGCATCTGAAAGTACGAAATTTTTACGCCAGACCAACTGGTTTACCAAAAATTCTTCCCGTCTATGACGAGTATCGTAGCGCAACTTAGCGCGCTCATATGCTTTCTGCAAGCGAGATTTGATGTCACGGTACAGCTTAGAGAATCCTTCGGAACGTTCTACAAGTTTCTCCGGATCGCGGACCTCGACAAGTGGAGTTCCTTCAGAGATAGGAGCATCGGAAATTCTTTCTCCAGTGAGATTCATCTCACGACCGAAGTTAATGAAATAGGGAGTATGTCCGGTGACTTCGTGTCTAGCGGTGCGCAAAGCGCAAGTGACTTTGGGAAGATAGACGTCCCATTCACGATGATTGTCAGAGACATACGAGATCAACATGGTTTTGATAACCCTATTCACGCGTTCCACGGGATTCGCTTGAGGATGGTAATTCGCAGTATAGCATGGACGTACTTTATATTCTTTTAACATAGAACGGTAGTCGTTAGAGCGAAACTGCACGCCATTATCGGTAATTACAGAACGAGGTACGCCAAAAATCAGAAACACATCTTCTTCGAGATGTCGGATAATAGTCTTGGAAGAAGCTTTACGTAACGGAAAAGTCAGAACAAACTTACTGAAGATGTCAGAGACCACCAAAATGTAGTTAAAGCCTCGCTTGGACCTCGGAAGAGGACCAACAATGTCGATACTGAGTACTTCCCATGGTTTAGTAACTTTAGAATGTCCACCCATACGACCAACAGGAGCTCTTTGAAGAGGTTTCGCCTTATTGCAATTAGGACAGGCTCTGATGTGACGAATCACATCTCCTAACATCTTGGGCCAATAGTAGTGTTGCAATATGCGAGCGAGAGTCTTCGCAATGCCCAGATGTCCACTCGTGGGCTCGTTATGACATTCTAATAAGACCTCTTGTCGTTGTTCCTTAGGAACATAGATTTTCCATGAATCGGTATCCTCAGAGGGAAAGGTACTATTAGGCGGTACGTAACGTCGAAGTATCCCACCGATAAGTTGAAATTGTGGGTACTTCTCGGGATGTCTCTTAAGTTGTTCCAAGATACGAACGTAACATTTGTCTTGGCTTTTAGGATTGACTTGAACGATATCCAACTTGGGGACTGAACGGGAGAGAGTGTCCGGAACGACATTGAATTTACCTTTACGGTGGATGATAGTAAAGTCATACTGCTGAAGACGTACGGCCCATCGAGCCAATCTACCCGACGGAGAATTAAGGGAGTTCAGCCAGCAGAGGAGTAATGATCCGTTATCACCGTAAAGTGTGAGCATTCGATATATGGGCGAAGCTTTTCTATAGCCCAGAGGACGGCAAGGCACTCTTTCTCAACCGTAAAGAATTTACGTTCGGCAGGTGTTAAAGAACGGCTAAGGTAACTGATTACTTTCTCCTGTCCGTCTATGTCTTGAGTCAGCACGGCTCCAAGACCATAGTCACTAGCATCAGTTTGAATGATGAATTCATATTGGAAGTCAGGACATCTCAAAATCGGAGAGGAAACCAAGCGTTCACGCAAAGATGTCCAGGCTTCTTCACAAGCTAACGTCCAAACGAAGGGACGATTTTTCCGTAACAAATCGGTAAGCGGAGAGATAACAGTAGAAAAATTAGGGTCGAAACGTCGATACCATGAAGCCATACCTACTAAGCGTCTGACTTCAGAAACATTTTTGGGAGTGGCAATTCCGATGATAGCCTTAACTTTGTCAGGCTCGACCATCAACCCACGACGATTGACCACATATCCCAGGTACTTCAATTCGTCGCGACAAAACTGACATTTATCTCTATTAAGCGTTAAGCCAGCGTCACGCAGGCGAGATAATACTTGCTCTAAAATAGTCAAGTGTTTTTCAAAGGTAGGAGTGACGATTATGATGTCATCCAGATACACGAAAACGTAGGGTTCTAGTTCAGGACCCAAAACTCTATCAATAAAACGCTGCCAGGAGGCAGGTGCGTTGTGGAGACCATACGGAAGACGACAAAATTGAAACAAACCCCGATTCGGCACAGTGAAAGCTGTATACTGACGGGAAGACTCGGCAACAGGAATTTGCCAATACGCACTTTTTATATCGAGGGACGTAAGATATTTAGCGTCTCGTAATTTATCTAAGGTATTTGAAACATAGGGAAGGGGATAGGCATCTCTCTCAGTGACCTGATTGAGCTTACGATAATCGACGCAAAATCGAAAAGTCTTATCCTTTTTAGGCACGAGTAGAATGGGTGAAGACCAACCACTCTGAGACCTCTCAACAACCCCGAGAGCCAACATCTTTTCTAATTCGGCGTCGACTACTTTTTGCACCGCCGGAGATATCGGATAGTAGCGTTGCTTAATCGGAGGGCTACTAGTGATAATAGTGTGCTCTACACCTTTGGCACAACCTAACACCTCCTTGTCGACGTTAGGAAAGTTTTGGTTGATGATAGCCTCGAGCTGGCGTTGACGCTCATCGGATAACACCTGGGATTCGACATCGACAGAAGCCACGTAGGGTGCGTCTGAAAATACCAAATCGCCACAGCGCATGTTTAGGACGATTCCCATGTCTCGCCAGAAGTCTGCGCCCAGAATAAGTTGATGCGGTAGTTCAGGTACCACCAATACGTCAAAGACCTTAGAACGATTCCTAACATTGATAGGCAAGGCAACTTCCCCTGATATCCTGCATCGTGATCCGTTGGCAACAGTGCAAAAGGGCATAGAGGATTTAAGCGGAACAAAACCCTTTAAAACGGACCAACCCGCTTCACCTAATATAGTGCGTGATGAACCTGAGTCCAAAAGACCGAGAAACTCTTTACCAAAGATTTGAACTTTAAGATAGGGGCGTTCATCTCCTATGGCTTGCGCGAGAATAAAATCCAACCGAGCTTTAATTTGTCGATAGGCCGCTGTGTATACTGTACGCACGGGACGGCCACTTAGTGCGCACGTCGGGCGTTTCCCGAACACTGCGGACAAGAAGATACTATGGTCTCTGGACGACCACAACGATAACAAAAGCGTTTACGAGGTAAAGCACATTGGGAGTAACGATGACCTGTCTGACGACAATTCCAACATGTGACAGGATTTGCTGAAACGGGTGCCACATGGACACGAGAGCGATTAGAGACGGGAGCAACGGGTGTCACACGACTTCGAGAACAACTTGGGACTGGATCTGTATTAATATAAGCCAAATCCGGTTCAAGTGTTTTACCACGCAAGGGAGGCGGTACATAAGCTTCAGCTGAGGCCTTGCGGGCTTCGAGAACTTTTCCATATTTAAGGAGTTCTGCGATAGAATTGACTTCCGTTAAACCCAACTGCGTCTGATAGAAAGGTAGTATATTACGTTGCAAAATTCGTAATTGAGTTTTCTCGGGGACTGAATGAGAAAGACGAGAAAAGAGATTTTTCATGACTGATACGTATAATCCGATAGTTTCATTAGGACCTTGAGTCCGTTGCTTAATTTCGTCCATAAGACGGTCGTCATAATCTACGGCTTGAAACTCTTCCCATAGACCAGCAGCTAACTCTGACCAGTTAGAATAAAGATGGCGATTAGCCCGATACCACACCAAAGCACGATCCTTAAATAAGTCTATCGCTGAATTGAACAACAACTGGTCCGAGGAATTACGAGCGATTTTAAGCTCAGCCACACGCTCCAGAAAAGCACTAACCGAGAAGTTCTTCTGCCCTGAAAATGTAATATTCCAGGAGGCAACAGGGACGGGTTTAGGAGAAAAACTAGCGAAAGTCGAGTGAACTGGACCAGTGAAAGCGTTAACTGGAGATCGAATAGGTTCATCCTCATCACTAAACTCCTCTCCACTCCCCTGAGGACCAGAGTTACCGGCAGTGGGTGACTGTAATAAACTGAATGTTGAGGTGCGTTCAAGGGTGCGAGCCTTTTCGCGGATGCGATCGTCCAGACCAGCAACGCGACTCCTAAACGCATGGTATTCTTCCACCTCCTTTGGAGATTGTGGGACGGAGTTCTGAATTCGGCTCATTACAAAAGCAAGGGCGGTAGAAATTTTTTGAAATTCGGTAGACTCACGATTCCCCACGAACTGATCGATGAGCCCTTCGATAACCGTGAACTTATCCCTAATGGCCGCGGAGTCTTCCGCATATGTAAATGGATACATAAGCTTAGTCTCCGACGGATAAGACCTAGCATACCGTAGCAGACGTCGATACATTCGTCGCATTTCGTCCAATGTCGATGGCACCTCGGCACCCAGAACAGTCAGTAAATACTCAAAGTCTTCCTTCGAAAGTCGATTGATCTCTAATTTAGGAGCCATGGCGAAAGTTAATTCAGCAGAAAGTCGAAAAGAAGAAATATAAAAAGAAATGGCGGTACCGGAATCAGTAAGCAAGGTCTCAAGTCCTAAGACACACAAATAAATTCTGGATGACAAGGTAATTTAAATCCTAAGGTAAACCTCACGTTTTAATTTTTCCCAAAAAAAAAGGAAGAAAAAGAAATATAAACAGTCAAAATTAGATTAGGTGAGGGAGTAGACGGAAATACGAAAAAACTGAACGGTAAGGGAGGCTTAGCGTCCACCTACTCACCTAAATCGAGAAACGGCCGTAAATCGAGAAAATTCAAAATTTGTTCCCGAAGATGGTCAGGACCGAAACGTTGATACGAAACGAGGAGCTTCTCCAAAGTATAGCAGCACTGTGCGGTACGACGAAATGTTAGTGGCAGAAATACTTAAAGATAAGGAAAATATTCCGGAAGATGGAGAAAACTTGTCCGAAACGTTGAGCAACGACACGTTGTCGAATTTGTTCCGGAAGGTAGCGAGAACTAGGTCGAAACGTTAGGTGTCAACTTGTTAGTTGATGGATGACACACAAAAGAAAAAGAAAATTTGAGGGCGGCGAAAACTTAGCCGAAACGTTGGGTAACAAAGGGGAAATTTTATTCCGGACGATGGCGAAAAGATGGCAAAAACGTTGGCCAACAATTTGTTAATATAATCTCCAGAAGAAAGTCCCAAAGCGTTAGTGCACCAAATTGTTGCTATTGACTCGGGAAGAAAGATCCCAAAGCGTTGGTGTGTCAATTTGTACGGAAGGGGGAGAAAACTTGTCTAAATGTTAGGAGACAGGAAAAGAAATTTTGAAAATGGCGGAAAATTGGCCGAAACTTGGTTGACACAAAAATAATAAAATAAAAAAAAATTGAAGATGGCGGAAAGTTGGCCGAAACGTTGATACCAAAATTTGTTCCCTTATTACCAAAAAGAAGGCCAGCGTTAAGGCACTAAAATTTGTTCACTTATTACCAGAAAGAAAGGCCCCAAAACGTTAGGGCGCCAAATTTGTTACCCGAGACTACGTCGCACTGAGATAACTGACTAAATTAAGGTAAAGAAACGGAGAATCACAATAGGAGTTGATAAAATCTGGAAATCGCAGGGCCGAGCTAACTCTGTCGCAGACGGCGTGACGGTTCAGATAAACTAGAACACCTAAAAGTAGAGCTTCGGTCGGTAACGACGCTAGCGACGTTGTCCGGGCACCAGGACACTGTGTTACCTTATGATAACCTACCTGCGCCTCCTATGAGCTACCACTGGCTGTGTCCCTCCAGCGGGTTTCCTATTGATCACCCTGTATAATATGATGCACCTAACCTTATGTACGTGCTTGTCACAATATTATATGAGATATGTAGAGGTAAAATAAAAGAAAAGATATTACGGAAACTAGCAAGATTTAATTAAATTGAAATGTTGATTTTTAAATTTTAATTATAAAAGTTGGTTGTGTTTTTTTTTAAATAAAAGAAGAAGTTGAGTATACAAAATGACAAAGTGCCTCAAACCTGTCTGAACAGTTTAAATAATAAGAATAGCAAACGTTGAATGAATTTGATTTACAAAAAAAAAAAAATGAAATCTAGACAGGTTGATAATTTGTAAACAAAGCGTTAGGTAATATTAATGGAATATAAAAGGAAATAACAAGTCTTAATACTAGATCACAATCTCTGCGTTTCAGCAGAAGATGGTTGGTAGCAGAAACGTTTCATTACCTCACATAATATAAATACAAGTAATATCATGGAAACGCCACAACGGCAATGTTAACACAAAATGTGATTTAATATGTACGCAAGAAAATTAATATCATCCAGTACATAAGACTTAGACTAGTAAAGTGAAAAATTCGTTAAATACCAAGCACAAGGTTTGATTACATGATCATAATTAATTTAAAGGAAGGTTACTTATTAGCAAAAATCAAATAATTAAAGATAAAATTAGGAAGGAAATTTTATAATATACAAAAATACACTGAGCTTCCCGAACAAAATTTACTCTTGCAGAAATGATTTTAACTAGCTCAGAAAAATTAAATGAACTTACGTGAAAGTCAAATTTCTAACTTACGGTAATAAACGTGCAAAATTATTATCAAAAACAAGATTAAAATTCAACACATCAAAGAGACATACAATTATTCTAAAGGTAATGATAATACTAGAAATATTACTAATTTAAAGATTATCACTCCAAAAGATATAGTGCTACGGTAATGAATTTACTAAAATTAGCTTTTAATTAAATATTCGACTCAACATAGAGTTACATAATTACGGTAATGACATAACTAAAATTTTTATTGAACTAAATATTCAACATAACAGTGAGAGCCCTTATAAAATCTTCTTGGGGTCACCCTGTATTCCGCAAAACCAGTTTGCATAACAAAACAAGAAAAATAACGGTAATTTAATTAGGATTAATATGTGACCTTGCAGTTAACTAAGTGGTGCATTAGTTATTATAGCCACTCAAAATTCTTAGGTCAAATTTAGGTAAGATAAAGTCCAGCACTCTGGTATAAAGTCGTCGAAAATCAGACGTAAATTATGATGTAAATTACAACATTAGTTGCACTTAACTGACAAAATGGACGCAGGATGGCCGCAACGATAACCAAAATGGCGGAGGCCCCCTTGATGAAAATTTCCACCTCAACGGTCAGGATGGACGTACAGGTGCAACTACTGCAGCAACGAATGACACCTCCACACTCTTCAAGGATAATGCGGGGTGATAATACCAGATATATGGCTACTGAGGGCTTTTGAGCCCGTCAAAAGAATCCTATTAAATTAGAAGAGAAAAGAAACAAAGATAAAATCCCGAAAATTAACACAAGATTTCAAACACTTACCCCAATATGATAATGGAGATTCCGCGATAAACGACTTCACAAGTCACTCAAGGGTGCAAAATTTAGATTAAGAAAGACCAGCACGTGGCCTTACGTGAATTTTAGGTAACGGTATATCGGTAAAAATTCACGATAAATAACCAAAATTAAGGTAACGGTAATTGCTGCTTACTCCAATTAAAGCCGCATTCGCGAAAATATCTACATAGATAATGTACCAAAGTACTAAAGGAAGATAAGCAATTTGCACACCATGTTCTTACACAAGAATCGACTATAAAAGTGCCGTCAAAAAGCGGGAACCTCTTCCATCACAAATGCGCGTCAGCTACACGCATCCCTTCCGAAGCAACATGCCCGGAAATATCTCAGAACGAAAGGCGGGAGATTTCAAAAGAACATAATAGGCACAAAACTAAATTGACAATGAAGAGAGTCAACATCGTGACGTATATAAAATTAAACACAACCCTACACATAACTTAGACGAAAAGAGAATACCGAATCACTCATACAATTGTACGCAGAATTTATAAAGTCAGCAGTACGAGTGGGAATTCACAAGCTAAACGGTTGGCAAGCGTGACGCGAACGGTCACCTGAGCGACATAACCAAAAGTTTGACAGAAAGAAACAAAACAAACCTCAAACGTAGATACAATTTATTACGGGAGAAAGCGGATACTGCAGGTAACTAATGAAATATCCAAAATCTTAAATCACGCTACAAACGGCGGTGAAAATAAAACCGACCCCCTAATGTTTTACAGTTAAGTCCGCGAAGCCATAACCTTCCAAGGAAAGATGTTAATAATAACGCAACAAGGCAGTCAGGGAAGATGAACGCTTGCTATGAACAAATCAGTCCACGGAAACAATTTACGTATGCCCGCCAATACACAAGATTCCCTTATTTAATACTCCCTACATTTTTAGTGACATAAATACGAAGGAGAATTTAATCAGACGTTCAAGAGAGTCTATGTCTAGGAATACACATAAACACAGGCGACAGTAAATACAACGAGGCTGACTGATGTGTCGATGAATTTAGGAACACAAATAAATGCACTTCGCAGAGTTCGGAAGTAATAAACAAGCAGATCTTGTTAAAACTGAAACAAGGCGTAAAAAGTAATTGCAAATGCAGATAATTCGCATCTACAGGTAGGGTAAAATAAGCTAGAGATAAGACAATTAGAATTAGTTCACAAGATACAGAGTTTCCTTCACATAAAGAGTGTATTTGCCCGATATTACATATTACACATGTGTCAATCTCACGGTTCGTGACTTAGGGCTCCAACAGCACAATAGTAGTTTTAGCACACGCACGGGCATACAACAAACGATCTTTGCCAACCGGTAAACCAAACGAGGTACAAGGTTCGTTCAAAAAGTCTCGAGCTCAACAAATTCTACGCACTTAAACAAAGACACATAATCTTACGAGAACTAAATACAAAAGTAAATTTTACAGCATAACATACTTCTGTCCTTAAGACTTTATATTATTCGTTTGTGGTAACCAAACTTAAATATTGCTCTGTTGCTTGGTCTCCTAATTATATTAGCTATCAATTGTCTTTAGAAAAGATAAAGCGTCGCTTCTTAAAGTATCTTTCTTTTAAGATACATGGTGTGTATCCTCCTCGTGGCACAGACTACCATCATCTTCTGCAGAGTCATGACATGCGGTCTCTTGCTGCACGCAGAGACTTATATGCTGCTCGGTTTGTCTGTAAGCTTGTGAACAATAAAATTGATAGCCCTATGTTACTATCGTGCCTTAACTTCTTTGTCCCTAGAGCATCTTCACGTTTTTCGGTGACTTTTACTATGCCGACTCCACGGACGAATACTCTCTTACATTCACCGTTTTACAATATGTCGCGATTAGGGAATACTTTGTATGACGATATATTTAATGACACAGTTGGTAACTTTAGGAAGCAGTTGAAGTTCTGATTTTCAATCGTTTATCTCCCCCTTGTCAGTTGCTAGTTGCTCTCGCTTTCGTGTTTCTTTACATGTAGCATACTCACATCAATTTCATTTAATTTTTTGTTTCTTTATTATTATTGTTATTATTTTTGTTATTATGTATTAGTATTTAAGAATTTATGTATTTGTTATATTTGCTTTTGTACTGCACTCATATAATTTTTGTCCTGTAAATGCTTGATGTTGGGCAATAAATATTATTATTACAAAATTAGTTTTTTATATGGATACGTAAAATATATTTTTATTTTGAAATGTGCCAATAATTTTCAATGATCTTTTAGTAGGAAATTGTATCTTATATTTTATACTAGTATATTTTTAAACTTTATAACAATTTTCTCATGAAGACATATTAATAAAGAAGTGTCGAAACGCTATCCATTATTTCTTTCATGTTGAAATAAAGCTTCAAGGAGGCCTCATACCAAGATATCAATCCAGTATAAATATATGTTTCAAATACTTACTAAATTCATAAAAGTAAAATTCTCGTCAGGATAGGAATACCCTTTTTGGCTACGTTTCGGATTATAATTTATTCCTATATCAGATAAATGCCACACGAGGGAAAAAGATGAAAATTTTTAGGTGTGACAAATTTTAAATTACACAAGTATGTGACATAATTCTGGTTTTATTAAAGTAGTAAGTATTTGTTACTAATATTATATAAACTGCTTATCTTTATTTTTACTAAATATACATTTATATTGTGTATTATTTTATTTTATTTTTAGCGATATTTCCAATATTTTACAGTGTTGAGGAAAAGTACGAGGTAGGTGGCATAAATTCTCGGCCTGACAGGCTTATACAGGTTCAAACGTATTTAAAATCCGTCACGTCATGCATGCGCATACGCGAGGTGTACGCTATAAATATGACGGTGATTCATCTCTTTCGTATTCAACTGTAAAAAAGTGGGCAAAATATTTCCGTTTGGGACAAGAATCCCTGGAAGATGCTGATCGATCGGGTCGACCAATTGAAGTGATAACACCTCAATAAATTTCTATTATTGAACATTTAGTGGTAGAAGATCGCCGTTTGAAAGTGAAGGAATTAGCAGTGATAACAAAAGTTTCCGAAACAAGTGTTCGCCGAATTTTCCATAACCATTTGGGTATGAATAAAATTAGTGCTAGATGGATAGCGCGACTTTTTCTGCTCTCCAACGTGAACATCAAGTCGAATGTGCGCACTCGTTTTTAAACATGTACAGTGACGACCCAAAACCTATTTTGGAGTCCATTGTCACAGAGGATGAAACAATGGTTCTGTTTTACAATCCTCTATCGAAAAGGGAGTCCATGGAATGGCGGTGACCTGATGAACTTCGTCCCAGAAAGGCGAAAGTCGTTCAATCAATATTCTGGGATTGTGAGGGCATTCTGCTAATTGATTTTAAAGAGCGCAATACAAGTGTGAACGGCACGGCATATATTATGCGTCTTTATTGCACAAATTAAGGGACAGTATTCGTGCAAAACATCGTGGAAAATTGACAAAAGCTTTGCGATTATTGTACGACAATGTTCCCGTCCATACTGGCGCTATTTCACAAGCTGCTATCCGCGAATGCAGCTATCAAGAATGGAAACATCCACCGTATAGTCCGGATATGGCTCCTTGTGATTTTTGTTTGTTTTCCAATTTAAAAAGAGACCTTAGAGGACGTAGTTTTAAGGATAACAGTGAGTTGCAAGTAGCTGTTATAGAACATTTTGACGGAAAAACTTCAGATTAAGGTATCGAATTATTAATTAATCGTTGTAATAAATGTATAGAAGTTAGGGGAGATTACATTGAAAAATAAAAATTCTTATATTGTTCCGAGTTTCTTTTTTGTATATCAGGCCGATAATTTATGGCGCCTACCTCGTATATATCTATACATATTTGTAAAGCAAAAGGGAGACATAGAACAAAAGATCAGGAATTAAATCCTATATCAGAGTTGCAATGTGCTGTTCAAACTCTGGAGTTTATTAGAGGGCGTTATATTACTACTGCATTACTATTCCCTTTGATAAATTTAAATAGCAATGTATCTTCACATAACTTGACAAGTCTCTGTTTAACGGATGACCGCCTGGTTGATACAGTGAATTCCGATTTACAACATAAAATTTGAACTAGTAATTTTATGTCATTTGTCTAAATAATGTTATATATTATATTTAAAAAATAATTAATATAATTACAGTGATTAAAAATATTAAAGAAATACCGATTGTAACAATTATTATCCAAAACTTTCAAAATTGACAACGTACTTATTTTACATACATGAAAATTATTCTTTTTTCAATTACGTCTAACAATATTAATTAGCGAAATTTTGAATTTGATTTGAACCCACATCTCGAGATTGCCGGTACTGCGCTGAGCTACTGAGTTTTCAGGGACATACATATCAGAGAAATTTAATTTAAGCATTGAGAATCTACTACTACTACTATCATTATGTGCGTCACATGGTATATTGTGGGGCTTCCGTTATCCTCGCGTGATATGTTTGGAGCAAAAAGTAATAGTGGCTTTATAGTAGAGGTATTAATTAATCCTTCGTACCTATTTTAAACAATATGGTATGGAAATATTGTGACTATGTTTTCGATATACCAGTAACTAGTCATTTGTACAGTGACCTCCACGAGTTCGGTGCATTCCTCCCAACAAATGCATCCCCAAAGCATTATGCCGCCACCCAAAACAAACAGTCCGTATGAGGATTGCAGCTGGTGTACAGTACCCTAATTCTTCTATAGACATGATTTGTCCAACTGGCTTCTATAATTGTATTCTAGTCTCATCAGTGAATAAAATACTCGATAATCGATATTCCACTGAACATGTATGTGTCCTGACAAATTGTAGTCGACGAGTTTTATAGTTTTGGAAAAAACGTGGAACATGGAACGATTTCGCGTAAAATTTAGTGTAAAAACAGGCTATCAATTTCTGTTGTACACCTTTTGCGCACTTGATCGTACAAATACCAGGGTACAACAACATCCCCAGCCTCTTGATACCCTTTCAAAATATTCGATACTGTAGATTGACTCTCTCGAGACGCCGTACGATATCTTTTTGTCTATATTCTTCATCATATAGAGTTACAATTTGGGCCGCTTCAGCTTCACAGCAGTGTCTAATTGATGGCATAATCTTTTTCTAAAATGCAAATTATTAACACTTAGGTACTTCATTTCAATTCACATTAATTCTTAAATAACAAACCGTGCGATAGACACAATAGGCGCTGTTAAAATAAATTCAAAGTCCAAAATATTTCACAATAACTGAATATATCCACCAACAAGATCAATATGATGAACTCTTATCTTTTACTAAATCTTTAAGTAATTCTGACTCGTCGGGAGTAGATGGTGTTCCAATAAAGTGCCTCAAAAGCTGCGCCAGCACTTTTGTTGTCCCTTTTCCTGATATAGTCAACCATTATTTCAGGACTGGCTGTTTTCCAGTTTATTTAAAACTTGCCAATATTGTGCCCATTTACAAAAAACGCTCTCCTGATGACATAAATAAGTACAGATGATAAGCCTATTGACGGGTTTTGCTAAATTGTTTGAAAAAGTAGTGCATGAGCGCTTATTTAACTTGTTTGTGAAACATAGGTTAATAAGTAAATCTCAACATGGTTTTTCTCAAAGACAAAAGTATTGAAACCGAAATGTTTGATTTCACAAATCGTATCCTGGCTGCTCTTGAAAATTACAGAATACCCTGTGGTGTTCTTGTCGATGTATCAAAAGGTTTGATAGTACTGAACATCAGTGCTTACTTCAAACGCTGGAACATTACGGAATTAGAGGTATTGCTCTTGCTTGGTTCAGTAGTCATTTATCAAACAGGCAGCAAAGGGTTATTCTCACTAGGGATGACAGTGCACTGAAACTTTAAACCAAGGGGTACCACAAGGCAACATCCTAGGACCTCCGCTGTTCTTAATTTACTATAATGTGCATCTACTCCCTAAATCATACAGTTCAAGTTCTTTTGTAATGAATTATGTAGACAATATAATATTTTTGTGGAGGCTGATAGTCTGAACGACCTGGAGGTTATAGTCAGTTCTTCCATGGAGGAAATTGAAGAGTGGTTCATTAAGGGGGCTTACGCAGAGCTGTCTAGTTACTGCGGTGAGGTAGGACGTGCGGGGGGATAGTTTGCAAATAAAATAAAATAATGAGAGTAGGGATGTCTTTTCGCAGCCCAGGTTCGTATTGAGTACGCTTCGTTCCAACCAGTGTCTTGTAATAAGTCCCGGTGCAGAGATCTGTGCATTATTACTCCCTTGCTTGAAATGAGCGGCGCATTAAAAATTCCATTTCTTGGAAACTATAAAGATTTAGCAAGCTGATTGTTGCGTTTCATATATATATATATATATATATATATATAGTGATTTAGCGACGTATTTCTTGGTTTAGCGGTCTGTTTTATTTAACACATGAATTAACAATTAGTTAAGATATGATAATAATAATAAAAATGATTGTGTAAAAAGTTTCGACAATATATTCTTAAAATTGTCTTCCTCAGTTTGTGTAAATATAGAAATACATATAAAAAACAGACTGTATTGTCAATGCAACTAAAAAAAATAACATATTTTCAAAAGAATACGAAGAAATATAGTAAAATGCTCCTGAAAACCTTACCTAAAAACATTACTATGACTTTGACATTGTCAAAGTTTAATGTTATTATTTTTGTTTTTTTGTTTATTATGAGAGATACTCCGGCAAAAATAGGATGGTGAGACACACAGGGTGTGTCATTGCGGATTATTTAAAACTGGAATAAAGTAGATTTTTGACAAGCTACTTCGTTTCTCTCGTTTACAGAATTGTTTCTCTTTGCATTAATAGAACATTCAACAGAAGATGAAGGAGTTACTGAACGATGAACACATATACTCCAAATTTAGAAACGACCCAACACTTTGATTTCAAAGAGCTAATATAATGACTTAATTAAAAAATGAGCAACCAAACACTTAAGTTCGCCCAAGACAGCAGCTTCACTAAAATTAAATAACGCACAACCGCAAAAAATATACGGCTTACCCAAATTACATAAAGAAAATACACCTCTTAGGCCTATTGTATTGTATTCCAAGTCCGTTTTACAACGTATCAAAATTTTTGGCAAACATAATTTCTAATGTAACGAAAAAACAATTCTACATAAAATAGTATATTATGCATTGAGCCTTTAATGATAGCTATTAAGACACGAGTAAGAAAATTACGAGTGTCTTAATATCCATTAAATGCGAGTTGCATACACTATTTTTTCTACGACCCCATAATAAAACATTATTTTTTGAACATTCCCTTTCATAAATTGAGCGTAAATTTTTCCGTACATCTTTGCGAATTTAGCTGGTAATAAATTATTCGTGGCTACTAAGGCTTGTTCCATAATTTCTGGTGGAGTCAAATTTTACATTTCACTGTCACTATCCCTCATTTTTTCCGTTTATACTTTCAAAAAAGCACATATTCTAACTACTTACTAGTAAATTGCAGAGAACTGTCACATTTGATTAATTTTTATATCTGTCAGATATGCAGTCGCCATATTGGATATTGGAATTTCGCAAAATAACATTCTATTGCCCCAATTGCTCGGACTTCAAGCTGCAACTGAAGAACCTCCATGAGTTAACCGCAACAGTAGATACGCTACAAAGGGAAATACGACAGATTAGAATGGGTACTATGCAAAAACCCACTAAGCAAGGTTCTGAAGTGTTCCAGGCTGAGAAAGTAATACTTGAGGTTGCGGAGAGAGAGAGAAGGAAAACTAATCTTTTAATTTTTAATGTTCCGGAAGATAATTCTGGTACTAAAGCCGATCAGCTTGCAGCAGCTGTTGTGATTGTTGGTGAGATTTTTCAAACCTTAAATATTTCCCTAACTTGTGAAGGCCAGGTGAAGGATGCTCTCAAGAACTCTAAGAACCTAAGAATCGTCGACGGACATAAATCAAGCAAGCTTTCAGAAGATAAAACCCATTTTTAAATGAGCCTATAATTTTTACCACAAGAAATGGAAATCCTCGGGATCATTAATCTACCAGGGTGAATTTGTCAACGTAGGAAGACGTATCAAAGCATACAAAAAGGGCGCACTCATCACATTACGTCTTGTTTTGACCAAAAATAGGCGCGTGCAATCTTAACTTATCATGGCCATTACTACCGCGCGAGCAGACTGAAAACACACACGTGGCGTCTTATTTTGCAAAGTTTCAAGGACATTTTGAGACACTCTGTTCATTAACTTAATTTTGAATTGGCGTGCCGACCTCAGCGTCATCTCTAAAACCTCAGTGTCCACGTTCGGAACTACAAAAGTGGAGGGGGTAATTTCTTGCGGGTGGATCTAGAGTCGGCTAATATTCACTACTCATTAGTACATATAAATTTAGCAAAAACTGTCAATAAAAAAATTTGAATAACATTCCAACTTTACAGAAAAGCTCTTTTTCTTGGTGTTAGGAATAAATATTTTACACTATGTAGCAGGACTCAAACCATAAATGTTATTGTAGAAGAACACACTTGCTACAGGAACTGGTCAGGGTCGTCAAGCAGTATGGAGGCTGATACTATTGTTGAGGGTTTTTTCGAAAAGCATCGAAATGTATGGCTTAATTTATGAAAAAATGATTGCTGATGGAGATAGCAGTTGCTATAAAAAGATTTTAGAGAACAATACTTATTCGATTTACAATATAGTAGTAAAGAAAATCGAATGCCGCAACCATCTACTTCGTAACTATTCAAGGAAGATAGATGAGATGTGCAAAGATCCAAAAAAATGGACCTATTGTCATCAGAAAGAAAATTCAGGCAAGTTAGACCTACCCACGTATTGAAATTTATATAATAGTTGTCGATACTTGTAGGCAAATGGACATCGATTAAGATGGGCTGTTGTGAAAGCCATATAATATAGAAAAAAAGAAGATGTTTCCCTAACAAAAAATTTCGAGCTTGCATAGAGATATTAGAAATAGTATTAGTCATGTACTTGATGAACATCAGAACTCTGTTTCTTTACAATACTTCTGCAATGAAATTTTTTGTCCAGAGGGAACTACGATGGCCAACCTTCATAAGACACACAAGTTTGTTATTTTTACTAATAATGTAAAATTATGACATTATTTTCTTAAACTTTTAGAATTATATGAACAATTACGTTTAGCTACAGAGCATATTGTAAGACACGCAAATAGTTTGATATATAATGTTAACAACAAAGCAGTGGAATGTTTTAACTCTGTAATTGCTAAGTTTATTTGGAGGGAAAAGAATTAATTATACGCAAAGACGTTCCTATCAGTCCAGATGTTCGGCAGCGGTAGTTTCCTACAACACCAAGAGATCCATATACTCAGTTAGAAAGTATATAAAGGGTTGAAGCCCAGGAAATTTTACCAAACGCTTAGAAATGCGAAATAAGTTTAGGCAAGAAAAAAAGCAGCTAAGAAAAGAGTCAAAAGCGAACGCAAGTTAGAAATTATTCGGCGAAGACAAAAATTATGGAGCTCAGTGTCAAAGACCCGATATGACAGAAACAGAATTTGACACTGCGAAGGAATCCTTTCTTACAGCATTACATTTGCCAGAAGAAGAAGGGATTATATTAGAGGCAGAAACAAGGGCCAAACAGACTCCGAATTGTGATATGTTGAACGAAGAAAACGCTTAACTGCCTCTAAATTCGGGGAAGTATGCAAACGGCGTCCTTATACAAATTGTAAGAGATTGGTAGAGAGTTTGCTATATCCAAAAAATATAATTGCCCAAAGTTTGAATTACGGGAAGTAAAACGAAAATATAGCCAGATCGTAAGCTGCCGGTAAGATTGGAAAACAAATTGATGTATGTGGAATGTTTATCGATTCTAAATATTCTTTCCTATCGGCAACACCGGACGGCTTAATTGGGCAAGAAGGAATTTTAGAAATCAAATGTCCATGGTCAGCTCGAAATATGTCACCAGAAGATGCTATCCAATCAAAGATGATCACGTTTTGGAAACCAAATGGGGATGTTAACATAACACACAACTGACACTACCAAATTCAAGGACAGCTGCACATAACCAATCGAAAATAATGTGTTTTGGCCATATGGACTTAAGATTCAAACTCTATTTAAAGATGATATTTTTTGGTCAAAAGCCATGGAACAAAAATTGGTTCAATTTTATAATGACTGTATATTACCAGAGTTAGTAGACAGTCGTACACAAAGAAATATGGATGTAAGAGAACCTGAGTTCATATTGGCTGCCCAAAAGGAGAAGAGAATAGAGAATAAGCTCGTTGCATAATATACTATTATCTATGATCGTGCAAAAAGCTGTTACTTTTTTTGACTGATGTCACTGAAAAAATTAACTTTCATCGAATATATAAATTTTACACGTAATATACCTAACTTCCATCTGTCATAATTAACCCCAATATTTTCAATTTATTCATGTTTTTATTACAAATGTTTAGCAAATACGTAACATGTTCGGTGCACGCGAGCTGTAACATTCTCGGTCTCTTTTGCCTCACTCCGCGCCGTGTATTGCAAACTGCGGCCTTAAACCCCAAAAATTATTTGACAGCTCACTTATATGAAAAACAATTATTTTGAAGAACTGGTTTTCGTGTAAAAAGTTAACTTTTATGGCACTAGTGCAATAAATTCATCAAAATAAATAAATTTTAAGAAACTTGAAGTAAAAAAGCGTACGATCGTAGATACAATTTTGAAAGATACACCTGTACAAAGTCTCGTTCCTTGCTTATGTTTTAAACTGGCCCGTGAAATAAAGAATGACTTTCCTTTCTTATGCGAAGTAAAAGAAAGTATTCTAATGACGAAAATTCGCAATGCACTTAGGTATAAGATAGTCGTGTGGTGCCCACACCTTATTTTTATTTGTAGTTACTACTTAAATAAATATTATTTTGTAATAAAAAAATCAATAATTATATAAACATGCACGCCAAAAAGTATTATTTTGAGTCGAGTAAATCTGTTTGAAATCAAGACTTCTCTGTTTTGTATATAAGAAAGTAAATTTAGTTTTAGTTTGAGAAAAATTGCATTCAAGTGAGCCAATATAATCGTTTCAAGCAATTTATATTTCGTATGAATATAATTTTTTGAGAGTTTTTTTTTCTTAATTTAAAAATATACTTTTTAGGGTGTGGGAATAACAAACCGATAACATAAAATGTAGTAAAATACATGGGCTTAAAATATCCTGAATACAGAAAACGGCTACTTACGCTTGCGGCCGCACAAATCGTTAGAGGCGCCACGTCCCTAGCGCAAATTCGGCCGCTGTAAGGCATTCGTTAAAATCAAATATCTAGCAGAAATGTTTGTTTTTCTTATAATTTTTTTGCATTAAATTGAATACAAAGAATTAATGAAGGCTTCGATGAGAGTATTTTTTTATAATTAAAATTATTTAGAACTACATTTTACCCCTGAAGTTCGCTAAATTTACAACATCATAACACAGTTTCAGAAACTTTATTTTAAAAACTAATTTCAGTCAAGCCTGCATTGAACCTTTATTTATTTGTGTTATGAATTTCATTTTGATATTTCATAACTGAAAGCTGTACGATGATTTTAACGAAACCTTTTTAAGTCGTTAGTTTTGTCGTTGCGTGAGGCCCTTTAAAAGCAACTTAACATACATCATGACAAAACAAATGTAATGCTCTTCAAATCTGCACAACTTACTTACCCGGCGCACGTAGAATTCAACAACTGTAAATATTCGACAAAAGTTAGCGCCCGCTTGCTCGGGGTTTTTGTCGATGAATTTCTCAACTGGAAACAACACATAGATATATTATTCAGGAAACTATGCAGTTTCTGCTACAGTATCCGTCTAATAAGAGAATTTGTCAGCGAATATGTACTTCGTGCCGGCTACTACAGCGGTTGCCTGTCTTATATTAGATTTGACATCGTAGCCTGGAGTGGTAGTGGCGATCTATCTAAGATCTTTATAATACAAAAGCGAATCATTGTACTATATACAAACTAAACTTCAATCAGTCATGTAGAGGCTACTTCAAAAATAATAATATTTTGACAATCTTTGCTATTTATATTTTTAAAATACTAACATTCTTCTAGAAATAAAGAACACATAATGGAAAAAATTCTCTACAGATATGGAACATGATCTACACGGGGGACAGAGAAGGATTTGGAACACCCTAAGGAACAGAAAGAGAGCAGTAACCGAAGAAGTACAAATAAACATCAGGAGAAGGGGAAACGCATGTAAGAGGCATGAGCAGGTGACAATGCAAATAATGAGGACAACACCTACACAGAACAATTTTTGGAAAAAGATAACATAACACAGGACGAAGTACATGAAGCACTATTAAGATTGAAAAATAGAAAGGCCCCTGGTCCAGATCAAATCGTTAACGAAATGCTCAAGTACGGAGGACTTCAAATGGAAACATCAATCACACTATTATTCCAAAAAATTATCTCGACCCAAAATGTGCCTAGTGATTGGAAAAACAGCATTACAATACCAATCTATAAAAAGCGGAACAAGAACGACCCGGAAAATTATAGAATGATCTCTTTATTAGCCAGCATACGGAAGCTCTTCGCAAAAATTATAACAAAAATAACGAAAAGAATAGAAATAAGCGAAGAACAGAATAGACAGAATAGATCGACAGTGGACGCAATCTTCATCCTCAGACAAATGATTCAAAAATCTCTCGAATATAATAAACCTTTGTTTCTCTGTCTAATAGCTCTCAGGAAAGCGTTCGATAGAGTACGAATAGCCGACATCATAGATATACTCCAGCAAAATCAGATACCCGTACCTTATATTAACGTAATAAAAGAGCAGAGCTCAATAAAAATAACACCACAAAGATCAAAATATCACAGGGATTTATAGAACAAGTACCAATACTAACTGAAATCCACCAGGGAGATAGTTTGAGCCCAATCTTGTTCAACCTCATTATGGATAAAATAATTCATAGTGTAAATGAAGTTGATGGAGGATACAGAATGGGACAAGAAACGATAAAGATACTATGCTACGCTGACGATGCAATTTTGATGGCGGATAACGAGGACGATCTACAGCGACTACTATATAGGTTTCAAACAAGAGCGGAGAACCTTAATATGAAGATATCTATAGAAAAAACACAATCAATGGTCATAGCAAAGGAGCCCATTAGCTGTAAACTGGCTGTGGACGACAAACCCATCCACCAATGTATGCAATGTACGTACTTAGGAGCTGAAATAACGATCTCCAAAAACTTACAACAGGAAATCAGAACCCAAGTGAACAAAGCCTCATGAATCTCTGGCTATCTGAGGGACCTCATATGGAGAAACAAATACATGTCCACTGAAAGCAAAGTCCGCATATATGAAACCGCCGTGAGAGCTGTACTCACATATGCCGTGAAAACTCGAGCGGATACAACAAAAGCGAAGAGCATGATGAGGGCAGCAGAGATAAGACATTGATGCATATTAAGAGAGTAAGATTGATAGACCAGATAAGAAGCAGTGATATAAGAGCAGATCTCAAAATTCAAGATGTCGTGCAGTTCACGAGATCGAGACGACGATATTGGAGAGACCACGTCGACAGAATGACAGAGGATCGATGGGCAGAATGGGCGAAGGACGAAAAGACGAGTACAAGGAGACCCCCCCTCCGGTCGATCTCCCAAAAGATGGTGCGAGAGCTGGGCATCTGCTTCCCAAGAGGCTGAACGAGATCAATAGTAGAATAAACAAGACTAAGTCTTAAGAAAAGAGAGAGAAGAAGCAGAAGAAGGACATTCTTCTTTAAAAACAGAACACTGTTTGATAAAAATTCCTCCAAGCATGAATACGGTACCAGGCATGGAGATCGCCACTGCTATCCAATACACAGACTTACTCAGAGTGAGAGTGGTTTGGGGTACGCAGGATTAATTACTTTCTTATACGTAGTATAAGGAAGTATTGTGATGATGAAAATTTTCGACCTCGAGATTTTTGCAGATGTCCACGTTTCGAGGTCCCCTGATACCAAAAAAGTGGTTTTTAAAAAATGTCTCTCTCTCTCTCTCTCTCTCTCTCTCTCTCTGTCTCTCTATCTGTGACCACGATAGCGGTCAAACCGCTATAGATATCAATTCCAAATTTTGTATTTACGTGTATAATCTGCCTCTTGAGAACTGATTAGATTTTGAGCAAAATCGGCAGACCGGAAGTAGTAGTTTACTTCAGTGAAAAAATCGAAATTTGCAAATATTTCGTCAATTACTAAGTTTAAACAAATTTATAAAGAATTCATATGTAGTTAGAATTAAGTTTGAAGCAAATTGTCTTAAAAAAGTTTTTTGAAATTCCAACCGGAAGTAGATCTTTTACTCTTATCGAAAATCAGTTTTTTGCGAATATCTCGCAAGTCATGCTTTTAAGACAAGTACGTTACGAGTATAAAAGTATTTAAAACATAATTTTCAATATCTTTTATATAAAAAAAATTTCAAAATTCAGACCGGAAGTACCACTTTTACTCTTATCGAATAGCGATTTTTTGCAAATATGTCGTAAGTTATGCATTCTATGTATATTTATGAACAGTACAAAAGTATTTAGAGTTGGATTTGGAATATTTTTTGTATAAATGAAATTTCAAAATTCGGACCGGAAGTAACACTTTCATACGTATAAGAAAGTCGTGTGGTGGCCACACCTCATTTTTTTTTTAATAAATTGCCAAAAAACGTTAGAGATATTAATACTCTAAGAGCATTTAAAAATAGAACATTTATGTTATTATGTGAAATGGAACCCTACAGTATGGACGACTTTCCGAAGTAACCATTACTTGCTTTACCTTATTGTTTACTTTGACATTTGCTTTGTTTTTGCCTTGTAATTATATAGCAATAAAGTATGTTAAAAAAAATTAAATAACATCTTCACGTATATAATTTGATGGCGATACTTTAAAATTATATTCCAGTAATTGTGATAACAAAAAATATACGATAAGTTTTTCCACGAGTGTAGGTATTTTTTACAAAAAAACTGGTAGCTATCATAACTATGGTGACATAAATAGAGAAGACTACTTAGTGTCTAGGAGTTGATTATCAGTAACGAGAGGTACTTTAATTCTTATGCTATTACACAATTCAATTTGTTACCATTACATGTGAAATATATAGACTCAGTAATAAAATAATTCTGTTTGCGTGAGCAGTAGCAGCAAAATTTTAACGTAAGTATAGGAAAATTATGTTTCTTTCTTTGTTTGTTCATTCTTATTGTTTGTTACTTTTTGTCGATTTGTCTTTTTTCATGTATATTTTCAAAACAGTATTTTTGTGTCAGGCCAAAAAATATGACTCTTACTTTCTACCTTCCCAGCAGTTATGAAGTAAAATTAATAGTATATTATATTAATTTAAATTCAAATAAATACTTTTAATATAAAAACATAATAGTAGACCACATTTAAATATACCAAAGCAATTTTGAGAAATATATGCCTTAGTAACTGATCAATGCTGTTGTTTTAGATGTAGACATATTCGTGTATATTCTCTAGAATATTACATGGGAATAATTTATTATGAATTTTTCTCTTAGAACATATAATTATATATGAAGACGTGTATAAATGAGCACCTAATAGATATAATCAAAACACATTCATTGTAGGTATCAAACAATTGATGAAACTATTTAAGTTTATAGTACTTTTTTGGAATTCCATTATGTGCATTATTTCCGTACTTTTGTAATTTACCTGTCTGTGCATTATTTAGAGCTTGCTTCCCTTTCTTTTTGAAACTTTTATTTATATCGTTAAGTATTATCAGCATTATTACTTACCTTGGCAATAGATCGAATCGAGTATACACATAATGTACCTCACTTGTCGCTTCTTTCTGTATGAAAGAAATAATTTTCAAATAGAATGTAGAAGTTAATGTCGTCCATGAAACCATTATTGTTATTAGTACCAAGTGCCACCTACTATTAGCATTTGGCACTAATGACAATAATAGTTTCACGGACGTCATTAACTTCTACATTCTATTTCAAAGCTATTTTGTGTTGGTTTTTATAGTTTAAAAAAAAAACTTTGCTTTAATTAAAACCGTTTATTTGTTAGATTTCACTTTTCCGCTCCTAGTTTTCCAACTAAGAAATTCAATTGTGAAGACAGTTATAAAAGTTATTTTCAAGATAAGATTATGATTTCATAACGAAATGTCCATTTAATCTTCGATGGGGTAAAATAGACTTAATTTTGTGAATAAAAACCGCGAAAGTAGATCAGTTCTTGCTAGTTCCATTGTCGTGATAAGTTTTTGAAAAGCATAACTTAGGAAAATCTAAGTAGTCGTTTTCAATAATGTACCCAAGTAATATGATAAAATAAGTCCTATTTGAAAGGCATCATTATATCTATTGGTATGCAAGTTCGTGCAACGAGGTTGGCTAAGGACTTTTTAAAAGTATTATTAATTGAATAGTAATTTAATGTGTGTGCATTCATGTCATAACTCTTAATTTCATATATATTCATAATGTTATATAGAGAAAAGGGATTTTTAAATCAAAAAAATATTAATCTAGAGATTCTAATAAATATAAATCAAATACTTTTAGAGCATAAAGTCGATATAGAGGTTTATGGAAATTTGAGAATTGAGCTGATATAATAGAACTTATAACTAAAATAGTTTAGTTTAACATATTTAAAACGAAACGAGGAACAAAAAAAGTTGATTATCTAAGTTGATACTGGGCCGTTAACTTTAAATGTTAGTAGATGTAGGTGTACATTTATGATTTTGTATATTTTAAAGTCAAATAAGGTATAATAATATAATATTGTTCAAATATATGTAATTTAATGCAGTTACATTTATATTACAATTATTATTTACAAAAAATGGGGCTTGTTTTCAGGCAAGTACAAATTCTCTAACATCTGGTGATGATTTTGGAATTGAAAACAGATTTAGTAAGAATTTCTAAGAGGACGACCTGAATTTGACTTTTATATCGATTGGATGTTGATAATTGATCTTCACCCTGCTAGATTTGTGTACTTTGGCTCCTATTCTAAATGTTCAAACGTTCTGTCGTTCCCATATGCAGTCTTTCGGAGCTCTGTTTTTCGAGTTCTGCAGTTCAGAAGTCTTGGTGTACTTTTTGATAGCCACCAGTCCCTTGGTCCGAATATCAGCGACTTAAATGCTTCCGCCTCCAGGTCTCCCCAAGCAACATTTTTAGTCGTAGGAACGTATCGGCGACCATCACAAGAACTTTAAAGTTTTCGCCACCAGTCGCCGGAACGTGGTGACAACGGTCCTATTACGTGCCTGGGACCAAAATGGGGAATAATTATTCGGTAGTAGCAACGTTCCAGCGACGTCCCTGGAACTGCTTCCGCGACGTTTCCCGGACGTTACGGCTACGTAACGGCGACGTAGCAGGGTGGTCGCAGCAACTGTAATGGAACTTCATAGGTTTCTGACACTCTCAGTCGCTCTCTGTCGCACACCTTCAGCAAAGCTTCAACTATATTCTCATCTCATTCCGTTGTCGAAGCTGGCTTGTAAACTGATGGTAGAATGTAATACTACACGTTGATGGTGTGAGTAGTAACACACAATAATTAGAAATATTAAACACGCGTTGATAATTTTAAAGGATTTCTTGGGTATTAAAGTTATATGCGAATACAAGTTTTCTGACAAATATGATGATGGTACTTAGAAAAATGACAACGCGCCCTTAAACTATAAGTTTTCTTAAAAAAAAATTATTTAAAAAATATACTGTACAATTTCGAAATTGTCCATCTAGGCATGTGTATCTGTTTTTAAATTATTCCTGAACATTCTAAACCAATAAATATTCATTGATTTGGTACTTTTAGTACAGCTCTCAAGAAAAATTACTTTTTAATCAGTATTGTGACGTCATTCAACGTTCATGAACAGCAATGGCGTCGCAATTCTGTTCGATAAATATGGCGAATTTTGCGCAAGAGAACTTAGAACTAGTAATTACTGAAATATGCGTCTTTAAAGTACATACTACTTGATAAAAGTAATCGTGTAGTAGCAGCCACTACAAATATTTCCTTTAAAGTTATAGTTGCTACAAAGTAGTACATGGGACCAATTGGTCCACGCCCCTGTAACTTTAAAGTTGTGCAGGTTCGTTAAGACTACCATGAAGTAGCACACTACTGTAAGGTTCCCAATACCACTTCAAAGTTCCACGTCGAACTTAACCTAAAATTAACACATATGATTGCGGTTAGTGGTAGTGAATTATTGTAAAAATAGCTTTCTTCAAAGTTCTGGCTACGAAAGAAAAGAATGGAGAAATGGTGGAACGACAAAATATTGTACTGGCCGCACAACTCAAATCATTCACGTAGGGAGACTTTAAGATGCAATCCCGCCAATGCTCCAGAGGAGAGTTGGGTACATTATTCGTACATCTTAAAATTAACAACTTTAAAGATGCCTTACAGACCGAAAAACAATTAATCGGCTTTAACATATGCAGTAGATCAATGATTGAACTGTCGATTACTCTATGCAATAAAGACCATTCTCTAAGCTGTTGCGAGAATGAAATTTTTGACGAATATACGTCTTTATAATCATCATCAACGTCATATTTAGGAACAAATAACTCATCATAGCCCTAATAATTGTAGATTTTATCTTTAAAATTTTCAACAAATTTCACGTCCTCTTACTTCTGGTTCTGCTTGACAGGCTTGTCCACTGTTAGTCGTTTGAACTGATGACACTGATGCTTTTGCAATAGTTGCAATGTCGCCATTATAACTAAGAGCGTTCAGCTGAAGCCTCAGTGTTCGATAAAATATCGACGAATGTCTATAGGCTTTCTGTTGCGACGAATTTTGTTTTCAGACGCCATGAATTCGAACGCAGTTTCATTTCACAGACACGAGCGATACTTATTGGCGAGTGTCTTTGTTATTAAAGTCGATGAAGTGAAACTTACCTTGTAGTAATTTTTTAAAAGTAACTGCAACTATGTAGTCGCTCTGAATTTATACGGAAAGTGAAAATTACCTATAAGTAACATCTCGGAGTAGTAAGAACGTCGAAATTACTATAAATATTACTAAACAGTTCCGTAACTTTGAAGTAATTAATACATTTTCCGATAACGTAGCAAAAACTTTGAGCGTAACTTTCAAGGAATGCTAACTTTAAAGTCACACTTCATTAATACAAGATGGTTATGGCCACTATCGTTTTCTACTATCTCAATCTTATTTAGTAGCCGTGTGGTTCCAAATACATTGTTCAGGGTTCAGGTGGTAGAGCAGTCTTCGACTGAACCTCGCCCTGTGACTTGCGAAGGTTAAATTGAATTATATCTTATTTAGAATGTTACTTTTGTACTTTGTACTTTCGCAATAAAGATATTATTATTATTAAATACGTTAAGAGCTACTAAGAAGTTATGGGACCATAGAGGACCTACTAGTAGTAACAGTTACGTGACTGCTACTAATAAGATCTGAATTGGAGTAAATTTTACTGCTAAGTCAAATATTTAGTAGCAGTTACGTAATAGTGACGGAGTCCAAGTTCCGGTCTCAGTTCCCGTCACTTTGATGCTGCTTGGGTCTGGGGTTCCTTATTCGCTCCTGCAGAGCGTTTATCAACTTGGAAACATTATCCATTTTATGTTACTCATTTATACGTTCCAAACTAGAGTATGCGTCCTTGGTTTGGTTTCCGCATTATACCTATATACCACCGTGTCATGCTTGAACGTATACAGAAACGTTTTCTGAAATATGTCATTGAAAATCGATGGTGCTTGCCTACAACGCGGGATGGATTACGATCACCTACTGAACAGACACAGTTTCAGTTGTTTGAGTAAAAGACGGGACGAAGCAAGCTGCAGCTTCATTGTAAAACTGGTTAACAATGGCATTGACTCATCTGCACTTCTCTCTCAGGTGAACTTTTCATTAAATTTTCTGAAGAATCCAAAAATTGAATAATATACAGGGTGTTGCATTTAAAATAAAAAAAAAAGTTGGTATTGGCCACTGTTACATAACACACCATGTATAAAAAGTTTCTGTTGAAAAAAATGCAGAACTAAAAATACCAATCGACGTGTCCGAGCGTTTTTTCGAACACGCCCCCATTTATTTATTTTGGAATTTATTCCATTTAGCTGATAGACAGTGTATATTTTCAATAACCTGAGTCGAGCTATTGTTAGAAGATAACGTAATAGGTGATACTTGTCGGCAGGCTCAAACCAAGTAGCTTAAAATTTGCAACCAAATATCCTATTTACCAGACTACTACAACATCACATTGCATCTTATAGTGATAAATAATGTTCATTAAAAAGAGTATTCTAGGATATATAAACTGTTATATAGAATATACATCTTAGCTGATATTGTTACAGCTGTTGATCAGACAGGATGTTTAATGAATTTGAGAGGTGAAGAGCTGACATTATATTAACGAATTACAAGAAGAGAGATGTGTTTTGTTTTATAAATAACCAAAAATTCGTAAAAACATGAGGAGTAATAGTGGAAATAAGTTGTGGAAGGGGACGACGACGAGAAAATGTATAATAGAATAAATCATGGAGAGTGATTGGTAGAGGGATAAATAATAAATAAAAACTTTTTGAAGAATTTGGGTTATCGAGTGATGGTGTACAATTATTTTTGATAGAGGATCGATTTAATAGATATTCGGAGTAAATAACAAGTGGTCAGAAGAGGATTATAGTATTAGTATAAGAAGAAAATAGTAAAGTTGATTGTGATATTGAGTGACGATTTTCAATAATGGAAATGTTGAATGTCTTAAATAAGGTTCGAATAGATAATTCTATTACTAAGATGGCATTTCACAATCATGTACTTTTTGGTTCATCGAAGTATGGAAATAATGATAAGATTAGGACTGTAGTTCCAGAAATTGATAAATATACTCTACTGTCGGAGTCCATGTCGTTTATTGAAGTAAGGTGGCGTCTGGCTATTACGATAGTAAAATTAGCAGTACAGCATTTTTAACCCTCGGATAGTCGCGTCAAAAAACTTTCAGGATTGGTCGCCCATGTATCTGATAGATACGTACCATTTTTGTGTTAGAAACAAATACAAAAAAGTCGAGGATTGTTTTATTTTACTTTTTTTATACTTTTGCTTTACAAAACAAAAAATAGGACAAACATATACTTAAAAATATTAAATTAAACATAAATATTTACATTATTTACTTAGGAACACAATCTTGACAAATATTTTTGCAGTGTTCAAGACACAAAGGTTTTAAGCATTTTATACAGGAAAATTTTGTGAGACGGGATTTTTTTATTTGTGAGTAGCACGTACTACATCTTTTTCTTTTCCTGGGTATGTTCTCATTCTCGGATAGCACAGGAGCCAAATCATTTGCAGTTGCGGCATCCAGTGGAACTTCTACGTTTGTCACTCGTCGCCTTTGTATCTCTGGTTCCGTTAATTTCTTAGCCAGTTCATGTAAATAACTTTTTCTACTTTTCACTTCATTTTGGTTTCCAACAAAAAGTATTTGGGAATTAATTCCACCAACGTTCAACAAAGAAAAAAACACCACCATGGGCCACCGTTTTGTGTTCCGAGCAACGTTATAACTTGCACACATTCTGTCAAGAGTGTCTACTCCACCTTTAGTTCCGTTATAGAACGTTACTATTTCCGGTTTCTGTTGCTCATTTGTTGCTAAATCTATGTTATTATCAAAATGCATACTTGATAATAAAAGGACAATTTTTTTCGGTTTTGGTACATATGAGACTAGAGTACAGGTTTTCTGAAAACCGAACATACTAGATGGAACATTTCGACCTTTGATATCTTTGAATGCACTAGGTATTTGAGGCTTATTCTTTTTCAAGGTGCCTACAAGAGAGAGTTTTTTCTTTCTAAGATCTTCTACTAAATCGTAGCTTGTGAACCAGTTATCAATCGTGATGTTGCGGCCAGAATTATGAATAGGAAGTCTGTTCATAACATCAACTGGTTTATTGCTTATGGCATATGGTCCTTCGGGTTGTTCTCCCGCATATATCTCCATATTGTACGTATAACAAGCTTTTGCATCTACAAGGGCAAAGATTTTAATGCCATACTTAGCCGGCTTAGAAGGTATATACTGGCGAAACTGACACCGTCCTCTGAACGCTTCTAGTTTCTCATCTATCGTCACGTTCTGGCCCAAGGAGTATGATTTTTGGCAATTAGTTACAAATGCATCGAAAATATTCCTTATTGCTGCCAAACGATCGATTTGTTTCCTCTCGTCTCGAGTTTCTATGTCATCAAACCTCATACAGCGCATTATGAAACGAAATCTCCTCAAAGTCATGGTCTTCCTAAATCTTTGTACGCCGTCCTCAGACCACAGTTCATCTAAACTTAACCGATTTGCATGGTAAACGCCAGCTAAATACAACAAGCCAATAACTGCTTTAATTTCAATAATATCTGTTATTTTTGCATCTCTAGACCGACTGAATTGTGCTTGAATACTTTGAATGTATTTATTGGTACATTCAACAATTTCGTGTATCATTGTATCCGTAATCAATAAGTTCCAACTTTCGTATATCCCATTAGCTTGTTTAGCGTCTCCAATTACCCCAGGTAGTTGCATAACAATATATTGAGCTGGCGTTCGTGTTCTTTGAGAAGGGGGATGCTTCTGCCATTTCCATTCACTTACTACAACGTTTGCTCTCTTTTGAACAGCCATAAAATATGTTACATTGTCTTCCTCCTCTTCTTCACTTGCACAAGAATCACTTTGTTCGCTCTCAGAATTTTCTTTCCTCTCCTCAAAACAAACAGACGCGTCTGTTTCGCTGTTTTCGTCTTCTATATCTACTCTTTCATCTTCAGCATTACTATCATGTTGTAGTAATATATTTCTCAGCTCCTCACAGTGCTGTTCATTATTCAAATCGTACTTTTCACGTCCAAATTCCATTTTGTTTTCTAAAAACCTTAGAAATTGCATTAATGGTCGCGTGTATCTCCTAGATACATATCATCCTTTTTATTAGCAGCTAATGAAATTGAGCGGCGTTATTTCATACAGCTAATAACTGTTCAATGTACTTTTGAATCTAGTAAAAACATCCAAGGAAAAAAAATATTCATAAAACTTACCGCAAAAGTCGCGTGTATCTGTGAGATACAAAACGTGAATATTTCAAAGGCACTTCTCTGTACAAACTTGATTAGCGCACTGTTCGAACGAATCTCGTGAGTCAGGAAGGTACTGGGATGATGGGAGTGGTCAGCGCCTAAATTAGTGGGTGGCGCGAAATACAAACTCTTCCTGTATATGTCAGATACACGCCACTATCGGAGGGTTAATCCATAATGCTACAATCTTTAGCAATATCAGATATATAATTATTGTAGTGGAGGTCGATGAAGTTAGGAATGTGACTATATTAGATGTAATGTATTTGTCTTTACTGTACATGGTTTAAGCAATAATTTTACATTCGAAGCACGTACATATTTTCTGCACACGAAGAAGGTTATTTAAAAGGGTATCTATTTATCTAATTTTGTCTAACTTTTCAATTTAGGGGGAAAACCCGAGCTTTTATCTTTTCAAATGGTAATGTTTAGGGCGTGAAGAGGTCGGTGTTGGTGCGGTGGTAAATAAGGCTTTGTTAGAGTTTACTTTTCGGTCGTGTTTAAGGTGGGATTGTTTAAAATGACGAAATCGAAGTCTGAAAAACGTTTACTTACATTCGACGTCGACGATGATACGTTTGCTGACGGATGGAGGGACTCCATTCGTTGCTATGCAGAGATAAGCCCCCATTTCCGTCCGGCTGATACGGGTCAAATTTAGTTGCTCACCGTGGTATACATTCACTGAAAACAATAAATTAAGTTACAGATCACATACTATCACATAAATTATATCGCGTAAGTAGTGTCTTTGATAAAATAAATAAATGGCGGTAGTTTGAGCAAGGTCCACCCTTACACAGTATATTTACATAAGATAAAAGTCAAATCGGAAAGGGTAAGTAACATACTTTCTTTGTGTCAAATTGACACGAGATAGTGTAAAGAAAGTAATTTGTTAGAAAACAGTAGCAGAAAATGTGCTATAAGCTGACACAAATAGCATTAAAAACATAATTTTAGATGAGTTGAGCATTTCCAACACAGCTGCTCGGCTGCCACAATTCAAAACACAGTATCCAACAATTTTGTTAAAAATGCATTTTTTAGTCCATGTAGAATACTGTGTTTATTGCGCGTCTTTATCGCTAGCTAGAATAGCTGTATTTATTATAGTTACGGAGATAATTTTTGCCGAAACACATAGTATCTACAGCACTATTTTTGGTTGCCCACATCAAAACACAGCAAAAGGCATTTTCCAGTAATATAATATGAGCAAAACACAGTATGTGGTACTTACTGTATATTGGAACCAACATTCACGCTTAATTTTTGACAAAAATTTACCCGTAGCACAGTATGCGGCAGTTACTGTGTATTGGAAAAAATAATTCAGATAGCTGTGTGACGAATATTTACTCTTAACACAGTAAATGGTAGTTACTGTGTATTGACAAGTTAATTTGGTAAATTATTTTAACCACATGTTCCAGTATTCACTCATATACTGCGTGTAAGATCTGGAAATCTAACCTAAAAATAATTGTGTTTTAAGTAACTGTTGTGTCTCTTAGCTTTATTTTGTTCGGCGAGATGAATTTTAATATTCCCGGCTGTAGTGCATGCACAAAAGCTATGTTAAATATGTTAAAACCCAGTGAGAGTTTTGTAAAAGATTGGTAAGTAATAGGTAAATTTGTATATTTATTTTATGTAGGAAATGTTTTCTTTTTGGATTTACATCGTATAACCATATTTTAAAATATGAATTGCTTGTCTCTTACTAATAAAAGACAACATACCATGAGACCCCCATGTTTCGGAAAATGTAGAAATAGCCGCCAACAATTTACAGAAGAAGAATGTCAGGTCATTTGGGTGAATTATTGGAACTCAGATTACACAAGTCCCAGAAAGTGGCTTGTCAAGAATGTCCACTTAACTAACATTAAAAGAAGAACTGTTGTGCTCAAAGACACTAACAAAGCAGGAAAGAACCATGGACCCTCGTATTTCCTTCCCAAACAAGGAAAAAGTCTAAGAGTATGTCGTTTATTCCTTTTAAACACACTTGGTACACAAACGGCTCCGTTATTACAGAATTGTGCCTTGCGATGACGACGAATCCTGTGTGTAGCAATGTTAAAGAAAACCGAGGTGGCAACAGCAAAAAATGTGATCGAGAACTTATAAAACGTCATATAGAGAGTTACAATCCATGTGTAAGCCATTATCGACGCAACAATTCACCTAACATTAGATACCTGCCTAGAGATCTTACACTTAAAATGATGTATGAGGATTTCAACGAAAAACATCCAAATGTTTGTAAACTTGAGATTTACAGACACACTCTTAAATTGGAGCACATTTCTTTTTGTATGCCTAAATAGGATAAATGTGTTGATTGCGAAATGCTTGAAAGGGGACAAGAAGATGCCAAAAACTCTTATCTGACGAATTAAGACTGCATAAAGAAAAAGCTTCCAAAGCAAATGCGAAATATCTAGAAGATTCGCTTAGTGATTCTACAGAAACCTTGCGAGTGCACTCAATGGACCTTCAAAAAGTTATACTAATCCCGAATATGCCCTCAACTAAATAATCCTATTTTGTAAGTCGCCTCGTTGCCTTTAACGAAACCTTTGCAGCATTACAAAAAAAGGTCCAAAAACCAGTTACTGTGTGGCATGAAGGTATAGGAGGTAGAAATGGTTACAATATTGTTAACGTAATTCTTAAACTTTTTGAGCAAAAAAGAGATGTACAATACTTATTATCTGGGCCGACAATTGCTCGGCTCAAAACAAAAACTGGATTTTATTCACAGCTCTGGCAGCTATTGTGAATAAAGCAACTGGACCAAAAAATATTACAATTCGGTACTTAACAAAGAGCCACACACACATGACGGCCGATGGGGTTCATGGCAACATCGAGAAAAGAATATCTCGATTAAAAAACATTTATGACTATGACGATCTAAAAAATGCAATAAGGACATCGATAAAAAATGTTGAAGTAGTTGAATTGGAAGTATTTCGCAAATGGGATAAAAAAAGGCAACCACGGAAAAACGATTCACTTAAAGATTTGGTGTTGAACTCCCTCGTCGAAGTTAATTTTCAAAAAGGTTCTAGAGAAATGAGTTATAAAACTGATTTTGATGATGAACTCAAAAAAACTGATTTTCTCCAAAAAAAAAGTAATATTGAGAATTACATGCCAGATTTCGTGGACATCAGAGGAATTAAAAAAGAAAAAAAGGAATAGATAATACAAGTTCTGGTTCCCTTGATGCCAGCCTATAGAAGATTATTTTAGGAAGACCTCCCAGTGAACGCCGAGTCAAGGGATTTAATTCAAAATATTGATATAGAGGACTTTCAAGCATTTATTGGTTTAATAGATATTTACGTATCAAATCCGGAAAGTTAGGTTTTACTGGATGAGTAAGCAAATACAGAACGAGTCTCTGGTAGCTTACAAGGCCAGTAAAAGCACTTTCCGGACGTGATGCGTACAACATTTTTTTTTTTGCAATCGTACTGTAATGAACACTTTAAATTTGAACCTGGAAAGTACCATATTACCGGACCGGTAAAAAAACATTCAACGGACCAGTCCGATAAAGTGGTACTTTCCAGATAAAAAAAATATTAAAGTAAAGTGTCCATTACAGTACGACGGCAAAAAAAAATTGATTCAAGTTTAAAATGTATTACTAAATTAATAATAACATTTTCAGATACCACGCTTATTACTATCTACCTTGGTTAATTTTTGCAACCTATTCATTCCAAAACACAGCATCTACATTATTTTCCAAAAAACACATCAATTTTAAAATTATTTTTTACACATAAAATTATATGCAATTATAGTATTCTAAACCGCTAAAATTGTATTTAAAACTCTTTAAGAATTCTAAAGCCATACACTGAAAGTTTTCATTGATTTACTAAAAACTTTAAAAATAATTGTTACTGTGTTTTGGAATGTGGCAGCCGTGCTCTACGTCAACGTTTCTCAACCGCTGCCGGTGAAACAATTATCTTAGTCAATAATAATATTAATAAGAAAATATTCATTTGTGATATTTTATTATGATATAAATCTTACAAGGAACAGATTGACAAATTTTATCTCATAATTAGTTAGCTTTCTAATGTGCAACCTTATTAGAAATCAATCGAACATTTGAATATATAAACGCCAGACAGTTTTACCTCGTTAATTTCTTTGCCATGCCATTGTTCGGTAGTTATTTGATAAATATCTTCATATGACATGAAAATTTAAAATATTTTTTATAAAAATAAATAAAGAAACACGTAATAAATACGTGATTCGGGTTTTGTTAACCGTCTTCCTAATATCGTCAAAAGTTTCCTGATATGGCGCTTAATTATAGCAAGCAATTTACATTACATATTTAAATAAAACTGTACATACTCTCAGAAATTAACTATCACTTGAAGTAGAAAATTAAATTTGTCGTTCATGTTTTATGTTCCGATAGAATGTTTGTCATTAGAAGAGAGCATAATGTCTCTCTCTACTAAAGAATCCACAGGTTCCGACACAAAATTCCTGTCAATTTAATAATGATGTACTCTTATCAAATATCTCAACTATGTGCCGTATAGCGCAAATAAGTCAGTCACTATAACACAATTTCCAATAGTTGAATACAGCAAACGTTCGTATTATTACACCAAAAGAATGATAATTTAAATGTCAAAAAATATATAGGGCTTTTAAGTGTCTTTTCCAAGTTAATTAAAAAATAGATTGTTGGTGGAATTGAATCATATCTAAACACGCACAGCTTAATTACATTAAGGAAACACAATTTAAAACTTATTTTTCTGTGCAGGTTGCAATGGCAAACGTTACATGTATATTTATTTTTTAAATATATCTATATACCGGGTGTCCGTTTAAGCATGGCCATCGACTATATCTCGGCAACTGTTTATCGTACAACCTGGCGGAAAAGTTTCCAACATGATCGCCAGGGGATGCAATACTCAAGCTGAATTACAATTCGATAATTTTTCATTAAATTCAAGTTTAAGATAGGATATTTTTTTACTGGCAACGTTTTCAAATGTTTTTATTCAATTTTCATCTGAATATTTTTGATCTGACTCCCATACGGAAGACTGAAGGGGGGGGGGGGGAGATATGTAACTTCGGTTTATCATAACGGATTTTATTATTTCTATGCTTATTAAAAAGATAATTTTATAGAGAATTGAAGTGTATGTAGTAGAAAATTATGTAGTTGTCCAAAAAAATAACAGGGAGCGCTGTTCTTAATTTATATACATTATTTGCTTTATCTTTAAAATTTTAAGTAGAACGATATATCTTTAATATCATAATATTGAAGCACATAAAAAGGCGAAGAGTCTGATAAAAACCGGAAGTTGCTACCCTTTTTGTTACACAGTTATAGTCATAAGAAGAGATTCGAGAAAAATAAAATTATTAAATATTAATTTCTGCAAGTGGTCCATTAAAATTCAAAGGTCAAAATATTAGTGTCACTTCTAGTTAAGCGCCCTGTATGTATTCAGAATATTAAGCCTTTTTAAATATCTGCACTTAATTAAGTTTGTATAATATGCCATATTCTAACAATCAAGCTTATGACATAATCAGAATGATGAATTGTAAATGCTTTGAAAATGCAATTCTTGCTTCCCGGCAATATTCCCTAAATTATCCCAAATGGAGACTTTATTCCCGTACAGTTTTTATTCGCCTTGCAAGATGTTTACGTAATTTAATGAAAAATTATCGGATTTTTAATTCAATTTGAAAATTGTATCCCCTCGGTATTAAGCACATGATACACATACATATGGAAAAATAATTGCGAAAATTACCAAATGTCAGTGTGATATAAATACAACATAGGGTAATGTTTTGATTTCATTAAAGTCTCTTATTCATAGCTGATCTGCTGCCTTATTTACCAAAGGGTCATATACTTATGGAAATGGATTTTAAAAGATTTTTCTTGAAAATATTAAAATAATATTGTTGGAATTAGAGTAGTGGTATATTGTTAAAACATTAAGTCATGAAAAGACAGGTTTCGTTGAATTTGTTTAATTCTGTTATGTTCTGTTCATAACTGAAAACGAAGATTTAAGGAGTACGAAGACAAAACGACGCTAAATGCTATTTTGAACACAGTATTAGCTTGTTTGGTGTTCTGGTCTTGTTTATGTGCCATGCGTTTGCCTTTTATTGTTTTTATCATTTCTGCCCTCTGCTGGACTTACTTGACTTCTATCTAAATACGTAGTATACGAGTACCTAAGAGAACAGCAGACTACATTGAGGATGTTTGTCATTGAATTGATATCGAACCTAAGAAATTCATGAAATTAATTTATAAACTTGAACTTACTCTTTTCAAAAATGTCTATCATATTCACTAAAACTGAATGCATGAATGTTATGATAGAAAAGCTGAGTACTCTCGGTGGTGTTGGAATAACTAAACTAATGTGACAACCTTCTAGACAAACGTTTCTTTTCTGTTGAAGTTGGGCTTAATTTCTCCAAATATTTAAACAAACAGAATACCAGTGGACTCATATTTCTCTATAAAGAAGTAACGAAAACGCCAAAGATAATGAAATAATGTTTCCCTTATTATTCAGCTTCGCGATGATGAACTTACTGAAGAATATTTCTTTAGGCTCCAGTACATGTACGTAACACATGCTCAATTTAAACAATCCTTTAGACTTTTCATATTGTTTAAATAAATTTATTAATAAGTCTATAAACCTTATTTTATTTATAATGGAAGAGGTTTATGATAACTGACAAGTGAATACCCGTACAAGGCCCTTAGATTAATAGTAGAATACAAAGTACACACCCAGTTCAGTTCTAGTATCTTGAATATGAATCTGCCTTTTCGGATGGAGATCTCACTTTCCTATATGAGAATATACCATTTTTAAAATCTCATTATTTTTTAACCGGTTACATAGGAAGAACAACTTTTATAAGTTGATATATATCCTGTACTTTTCCGTTGTTTTTTCAGTGGTTATATTTGCCTTATGTATAATAATGTTTTTAAACTTTACTGCATGTCTGTACAGTTATAGATTAGTGAAAATAATTTACGAGGAGTCTATATGTTAATTTAATATCATTTTACCATGCTGTACATTCTTGGTCGACTAGCAGAGCGTGAGCAAAATAATTAAATGCAAGACTCCCTAGCAATTTAATAACAATTAAATCATAACCTAAGGTGTTTAAAATCATACATAGAGAATTTGGAATACAGGATTTTCTGTTTTAATAAATTACTACCGTACACATAATATAACGATGTGTAGATAAAGATCATAGTCTTGTATTTTTGTTTGTAATTTAATTTGATTAGTTAACATTATGAATAATAACTGAAAAGCTCCCACTTGATGTATTATATACGTATAAATCAGATCGAAATTAGATAAACAATAATCGAAAATTAATGATCAACGCGTACGAAGCGCGCTGCTCTTTGGTTTTCTGCGTTTTAAAACGCTACCGTTTTATTGTCAAATGAAATTTTCGGATTATTAATTACCGCGCCGTTAATTAATCACTAAAATTAATCTTCTTGTTAAATTGTTGATTTACTTGAAAGTAAATTTTAAAAATTGACTGCCACAAAAGTCGAAAACATTTGATTTCTAAGTTATAAACACAATAATAATTTTAGGGTCTACAATATTGTAAATACGTAGAAAAGCAAATAAATAAATTTATCAGTTATGAAATATAATAACCTTTAGGATTACGATATTAATTTTAATGGTTATAGAAGAAATATTTAGAATTTGTTTTACGACAATAATAAAAGCAATAATTAATGTTTCAAAAAAAGAGAGAGAAAAAATTATACAAACGAATCTTCAAGTTTTTTACTACTTCTATTATGTTCGGACACTCTCTGGGCAAAGGATCTTCCAGTTTGATTTTTTGTCTGTTTTGTCCGTATTGCTACTTTCTTATACGTAATATAAGGAAGTCTTGTGATGACGAAAATTTTCGACCTCGAGATTTTTGCAGATGTCCACGTTTTGATGTCCCCTGATACCGAAAAAGTGATTTTTAAAAAAATGTCTGTGTGTCTGCCTGCCTGTCTGTGTGTGACCACGATAGCGGTCAAACCGCTGTAGATATCAATTCCAAATTTTGTATTTACTTACGTATCTAATCTCCCTCTTGAGATCTAATTAGTTTTTCAGTAAAATCGGTAGACTGGAAGTAGCAGTTTACTTCAGTAAAAAAATTAAATTTTGCCAATATTTCGTCAACTACTAAGTTTAAACAAATTTATAAAGAATTTATATGTAATTAAAATTAAAATTGAGAACAATTTTATTTAAAAAGTTTTTCGAAATTTCTAACGGAAGTAGGTCTTTTACTACTATGGAAAATCAGTTTTTTCCGAATATTTCGCAAGTCATGCTTTTTAGACAGACACGTTACGAGTAAAAAAAGTATTTCGAATATAATTTTCAATATCTTTTGTGTAAAAAATTTCAAAATTCAGACTGGAAGTACCACTTTTACTCTTATGGAATAGCGATTTTTTGTGAATATGTCGTAAATTATGCATTCTGTATATATTTATCAAGAGTACAAAAGTATTTTGTGCTAAATTTGCAATATTTTTGTATATATGAATTTTCAAAATTCGGACCGGAAGTATTCTTTTACTCTTAGGGACTAGCACTTTTTTTCGAATATCTTGCTAAGTATGCATTCTATAGCGATTTATTGAGAGAATAGAAGTACTTATAATCGGATTTTTAATAATTTTTGTGTAAAAAAATTCTTAAAATTGTATAGTTTGAAACGCTCATACGTATAAGAAAGTCGTGTGTTGGCCGCACTTCATTTTCTTTTACTTTCTTATACGAAGTATAATTTCTCGCACTAATGTAAATTCTTGATTATTCATCCACCTGATGAAGTGGCTATGCGACGAACAACGTTGTAGGGGTTTACTATAATTAAAATTTTGAAACTTTAAAATCAGTGTTTTATTTTTATTATTATTTCTTTCATTCTTGTTTTTTAGAATATATTATTTATTGGTTGTATTTCTTTAGTTCATTATTATTAGAATCATTAGATAATTTTATTGTAATATTTGAGTTTTTATCCCACATACTTGCTTAATTTGACACTTATATGTATTCACTGTATACCGTATGTGTCAATTTTCATTAGGTATAGGGATTCAATTTTACATGCGATTTATACATATACAAGTAATATGTGGCAACGTGCCACCCCACAGCGTCCGTTACCAATCCCGGGAACAATCGACATCAAAACGACTTTCTCCGATCTTCCCACTTCTCCCGACCAGATTTTACATTCAATGTTAGCTGCGAATACGTTGCGATCTAATCTGCAATGCCGTCTTATTACTGGAACGGGAAACATCAAATGGCCGCCGCGATCTCCTGATCTAGTAATTTATTATTATTTTCAGAATCCTTTTTTATTTACCTTATTTTCAATTTTATTAGAATTACGCTTTTGTTTGTGTCATGCAGCGTGAACGCAGCTTAATAATTCTCTGCATTTACTAAAACGCATTACAAACATCCAACCCGCTGGTCGAAGAGTTACTGCTAACCTGTAACCTGCTAACCACGCTAACTTGTATTTGCTTACGAGCATGCATCGGTCGCGCTGACATTGGAAAGGAAAGAAGGGGTATACTATGTTGCCACAACTGTATGGATTAATCGCCTATGGCTAATGAAAATTGACACGTGCTGTATATGAAAAACGTTTCTATAATTTTATATCTTTTTCATAAGTTGGAACGAACAAAACAGTGACAATTTGTTACATTGAACATATTTTCATTTTAAACACCATTTTCTTTTTAGAACTATTTGTCAGATTTGGTTTCAGTTACTAATTAACAAGAATGATGATTATTATAGCTATAATAAATAAAACAACTATAATATTTAAAACGTTAAAATAAGAATAATTAAAGTTGATCATGTGTTTATTATCTATTGATATCAACCCACATATCTACTGCTCCTGTAAAATTCTAAAATACTCCTTTATATACTTATATTGCAGATATTGAAACTTGTTTACCTTTACTTGTTATATTTATATTCAAAGATTACAAGGCGTATATTACAATCCTTTTTCGCATACCTGAAAAAGACCGATACGTTTGTCAGGCGAAAAGAAGGAAGGTAGTTTTGATATTTACGTGTTTAATGGGGGAGACATTAATTCTGTCAGGCACTGTACATCCTCGCAATCTGATGAGTAAGAGCGCTGGTATACTGTGGTCCACAAGCGCTTCCAAAATATATGATTTGGTTTTTGTTTCATTTCTAGTGGTACATGATTATACACTTTAACTGACTGAGTCACCATGCCCCTATATACTATAGTTTTTGTTGTTTGTGGGAGTAAAAGATGACCCGTTCCAGCACCACGAGCGCTATACGTATGCAAATGCTCGCGATCCTTGAACAGTTCGTAATTTTGGTGAACAAACACTGCACACTCCATTATATAGATTGCAGGCACTGTGAATATATTATATTTCTTGAATATCTCTCTACAGGAAGTCCCCGGCCGCAGACCGAACACCCTTCGCAAACACATCTTCTGCAACATGAAAATCCGTTCCGCTTCCACCGACGACCCCCAAAAAGGAATTCCATATTTTATCCTACTATATACATAAGCATAATAGGCACTCAGACCAGCCTCAACATTCGTAGTACGCGATATGACTCTTAGCGCGTACCCAAAGGTGGCTATGTTTGAAGCCAGAGACCCCACGTGCCCCTTCCAATTTAATTGGCTATCTACCACCAGACCAAGAAACCTAGTGCTGTCGCTTGTTGTGATCATGGTACTATTATACGCAATTACTTCAGGATCTTTTTTGAAATAACTGAAATTTATCACCTTGGTTTTTGTGATGTTCAGCGCCATATCATGTTTTTCGTACCAGTCCTCAAATTTAGACATTGTTGTCGCGATTTCATGTTCAATGTTGTTACTTGTTCTAATTATAATAGAGGTGTCATCTGCGTATAACGTTGTTTTATGTGTCGTTATGTCAGCCAAATCGTTTGCATACAACAGAAACAGCAGAGGTTCCAGTATGGAGCCCTGAGCGAGGAGTTCCGCTCTATTACAAGCCAACCCGAAAACAATGACAGTCCTCTTCCATCTCGGCCTTCAATTCTCTGTTTGCGATTCTGTAAGTATGAGTCAACTAGACGTAAGGTATTGCCTCGAATCCCCATACCCTCAATTTTTAGTAACAATTTCTTTCAACAAATGCTATCAAATGCTTTTGTTAGGTCCATAAACACTCCTAAAGTACTTTCTCCAAGGTTAACACCTTCGAGGATTTCACATATGGCCTGATATATTGCCCTGTTAGTATTTCTTCCTTTAACATATCCATTCTGCATTAAGGAAATAATATTATGTTTATCAATGAAAGAGTAGATCCTGTCATGTATCACTTTTTCGAATATTTTGGATATATTAGATAGAATTGATATCGGGCGATAGCTGTTAATCTCAGACCTATCCCCCTTCTTATGTATCAGCTTAACTGTTTATTTTTTTAATTCATCTGGGAAAGTTCCAGTTATGAAGCAAAGGTTAACCAAACCATACTAGAAAATCGATTAAGTTCTATTCTCCTCCAAAAAATTTCGGTACTGAAAATTCATAGTTTTTGTAAACATTTTAGACAGGAGAGATAGAGTGCTTATTGGACGTAAATCACAGAAGCTCATCGGATTCAAATAGTCTGAAATAATGCGCTCAACAAGCACTTTACATGAACTAGGGTAGAAACTTTCAACAAGACACGAGTAAGTTATGTTATATGTTATATGTTACTAGCAGTACCCGCACGGCGTTGCCCGTGACGTTTTTATATTATGTCTGTTATCGGTCTACCCAAAATAAAACATTAAATTAAAAAAAATTCTAGATTATATTTAAAATTCGCACACAACATTTCCTTTTATAAGTATAGATAAGTGTGGAAGTATAAAAGAATACCATAAGTAACATATTTATCGTTAACAGATCATGCCCAGCAGCATCGCATATAATTTGCGAAATTATGTTAGTTAAATCGTGTTGTTGAGTGGGCCTTAAAGTAAAACTTCTCAAGGTTGTAATTAAATTTATACGTTCTGTAACAGTTATTTAATAAAGGATATACTTTATTCTCAGGAAAGCTATCTACAAAAAAGGAATTATTTATAGCAGTGACATCACGCAATGCTGGTGGAATATTACATACCTTTTTCTTCGGATTTAATTGATCAAGCGTTTTCCACTTATATGTGTTCGACTGTGCAATAAATGTGTAACCAAAGTAAGCCCCTTTTTCGCGCTTGATATATTTGATTGAAACATTTCTCAGATCTTTATAAGAGATCCAATCGCAGTCTCATCATAACCTTCATATTATCAGTGATCCACGGTGGAGACCTTTTAGCGATTTTAATAGTATGTAGTGGGATATATATGTCAAATAGCTGAAGAATATAATTCATAAAATATGTAGCTTTGTCATCAAGGTCTGTCACTCTAAATATAGTTTCAAATCTTTAAAAGAACCTTGTAATTGAAGAATATAAAATTTCTAATGGTTTTAAAAACAGGTTTTATAGGCATAATGCCTCTTCTGCTACACCAGAATCGATTATATTAGTCAACCCACGCCCAGCGATTCTAACATATTTAAAAAGCATGAAATATATCAATCCAGAGTATTGCAGTTTCCACCTGCAATACAAAGGTTTATATTGAACTTCTTAAGGCCAGTGGCGGCTGGTGAGTACGCTTTGGTGGAACCCGTACATAGACAAGAGTGATTCGTTTATTATCGATGATATGCTCGTCATCTGGGAGTATATCACCTATAATAAACGAATCAGTCTTGTCTATGCACGTGCACCACCAAAACGTATATTATATATTCATACATATGGCAGTTAAGTCCGCTTCAAACTGATCACAGAAAGATTTGCAATATAAATTAGGAGGCGCTTATAAACTACACCCACAGCAAGTTTAAGATTGTGATTTTGGACTTGAACCATGGATTTTGACAGGTCTCCGTTATAAGAAAACACACAGTAGGACGATTTACCAGTTTATGTGTACATATTTTACAGTAGTCGTTACGCCAGATTTTACGATAGGGATTCAGATCAAAAGTTGCAAGCATAACATTTATTTAAGCTTGCACTCCCATAACCAAATATAGTGATTTTCCTACAAGTTATGCTTAAATATGATAAAGTTCTTGTTTTGTTTTATTTATTTACTTATTTAAAAGTAAGTGTTTTAGTGGCAAGATCGGATGGATACTGGCATTCGTCAGATTTGGAGAAATAGCTTTATTTGTAGGTTAGTATTTAAATAGACTCTCAGTTGTTGAGAATATTGAATGAGCTGTTCTTTCCTCTAGTGGTTGGGAGGTGAAGTAAGAAAGTCATGGATCACTTGTAATCATACTCCGCAAGAAAAAATACTACAAACGCTCATTATCCATTTAAGTCCAATCCTACTATGTGCTCATGACTGCCGATCCCAACCTCAAAGGCCCACTAATTGTTGCCATAGCATCTGTGTTCTTTTATAGCATGAAAACTATTATTTCCATTTCTATAACACGGAAGGTTACATATAGTTATCCACTGTATCATTAAACCTATAACTTCAAGCAAGACGACCTAATAATGTACATTGTCAAAGTCCATCAATGCACAGGTTGTGATTTATTTTTTGCTAAAACTTATCACAGCTTTTGCTCACAGCTGAAGAGCTCCTCAGAAGTCTTTATTCCATAAGGAGAAAGAAAATGTTGCGTGAAATATATCCAAATAATAGTTTAAAGTAATTAATGATAAGTGTAACACGTCCCGCAAGATATTTAAATTCTCTAGTTCACCTCAAAACTGTTGCTTAAATATATGTACGGAAAGTGGTTTTGTGAAGAACGTGTGGAAAGCTCTTCACAATAAGTGTTCAACCTGAGGCATGCTAGTTAAAATCAATCTATGGAAAAATAACACTGTTTGAAATATTATTTCTTGACTTGATACATCCACGACAAACTTAATAGTCTAATATTCCTGGATCGCTACTTGATAATCAATCACGGACTGTCTAAGGGAAGATTAAGAGCTCACCGAGGCGGATTGCCATACTAATAAGGTACTTCGAATAGTATCAGGTCATTACCAGGTACTTCTTTCAAATTGGCCATCGTCTATGATTTACTGGTAAAGACCTCAATAATCCACGATGATTTTCACAATGACTGATCCAGAAGATTTAAAAGCAATGCCGAAGTTTGCAAAGATTCTTTTCGTAATTACAGACATCAAATTCTCGACTATCGTAAAAGAATAAGAAGAAAGCGGGCCATAGCGAAATTAAATGTGGTACCATCCACTGCCAGAACTGCAATCTACCTAGTTGTTTTAGATAATTAGAGATTGCTCAAATTGCACTAAATTCTCCACAGACGTACTAGTGCGCATGAGTTTAATTGCCTAACTGTGCTTCAAGCAATTAGCACACACAGAATCGTTTCTGCAGTGTGGCTCGAGTGTAACTACTAGAATAAAACAATTTAATTATATTACTGAAAGAAATATCATTTGCAAAAATTCAAAAGAATAATTTTTCTTAAAACAAATTCATAAGAAATACATAGATCTATATATATATATATATATATATATATATATTCATTTGCTTGACATATATATGCTAGATAACTTCACTTACTTCTCACCTTTCTATTTACTATTCATTAGATAACTTCGAAACCACAGTCGAGTTATTCCACTTATACCTATCTCCACAGCTATTCAAGTAAAATATTGATCCACATTGTTCAATGCCGTGGACAATTCGACAGACATTGCAAGAAATTTACTATTTAAATCGAGGTTAAATAAAATGTCTCTAACTTTTTGCAACAAATAAAAATGATTTAGAGTGACCTCAATTGTTGAAAAGGGTATGCAATTTAGTTGTCAGGCATTATTTCGTTAGCTAACACAGTTATTTGCTTGTAATTGTTACTTGAAAACTAAATAACATTTTAATTTGTAATAACTGTGTTAACGAACACAGTTAGGTTATAATGTTTTGGTCAGTGTGTGCTCGACATTCCGGTTAAAATAGAGAAATGCATTTCTCTTACATACGAGTACAAATTGTACAGCAACTTATTATATAAATATATTGTTTCAATTTTGAATAGTTTATTTTGAAAAACACATGGATTTTTTAAAAAAGGCTGATTGGCATGTTTTTTTTTTATTATAGTGAAGATGCTCTCTTGGAGTTCTTTCACATATATTAATGTGAAAACAGGCAATTGGTTATAGTGGTCATATCTAGAATATAGTGATCACTGTTAGGTACATACTTAAATATGGCCTGGGTACCAGTTTATTAAAATAAGTTGCTTATGATATATACGGTTCGAAGTATTAAAACATATTTAAGATATTCACTTGAGAATACAGTAGTAGTTTAATGTTCGAAGAATGAGGATGTATTTTAATATTGTTTTTTTTTATTATTGAGGCATACATGAAATAGTGATGATGGAAACCGTTAGTCAAATGCATCAATAAATCAAATTGACGATAATCATTTGCCAAGTGGGTCAACATATACAAAACAACTAATAGTATGTCATACAATAAGGGCTATATTGACCGAGTTGAATTTAGAAGGACGGAATGAACTCTTCTGTATTCAAACACATCTATATTATTAATACTTTATTTCGATAACTGAAATAGAGGATAGTGTGTGAAACGTAACAAGCATCAGAATAATCGTGATGCGACCGACATGTTTTAGTAGAGAGAGACACATATTATTACTCTATGCTAGAATACACAACAAGAACAACAAAGTGTTTCATATGTGAGGAAGAGAGACATGGTAAATGCGCTGGAATAAGTGACGGAACAGCTAAGAAATTAAGTGAAACTGATATAGTTACATATGTTTGCGATATTTGTCGTAAAATGAATGAAGTGGATCAAAAACACAATGATTACTCCAAAGTATATGGGAACAAAACGTATTGATTCTATTTCGTATAAATACCGAAAATAAAAAATAAAAAATACATTATAATAGCGATTTATTGAAAATGAAAAATTAGGTATTAATAGTTAAACCTAAAAAAGATGATCAAAAAATCACATGAAATGGAAAGAGATATTAAAAACGAAGTAAATCCAAGTAAATTAGCAGAAAAAGTAAAAGAAAAAACTACAAAGGAAGTTGGAAATAAGTATGAAGTTTCTGAAATTAAGAAAACTGAAAATAATAATTACAGGTGTTATTGACGAAAACAATGAAACAATGTTATATGCGATTACTAGACATAATAATAATAGAAAAAAAATACTTGGATAAGAAAAAGAAGAATTATGGAAATATTATATTGTCTGTTCAACCAGAGATATATTCCAGCGTCATCGACACGACACAATTATATGTAGGATAGAAAAAATGTAAGGAGTATGAACGCCTGCAAATAGTTAGATGTTACAAATATTACAAATACGATAGCCTAATCCTGTATAAGTGTACAAATTGTGTAAGAACAATCAATAAATTTAAAGTGGATATTGACACTAATCACACAGCATTTGACAGAAACTGTATAAACTACAAACAAATACTAGACAACCAAAAATAGAAATTTAAATATATGTAGCAATTAGTAAGTAGGCTTGATTCACTGAGTAATGATTAAACTGTAGTTTTTTAAGTGTTGACTGCCCTGATATCCTGAACCGAATCTTATTTCTTTTACCACGGATTAACTCCAGACATAATTCCACTTTTGTAGCACCATTAGCAAGAACCAATATCATGAAAAGGGCTCTAACCTATATGCTCTGCCGCTTGGCGAACAAAAAAGGAGACAGACTGTGGATTGTGGATCGTCATTGAATAGGTTTTCCTTTTACTGAGTAGATTTATACCTGTAATATAGAATATGTAGACTTTGTGGCTGTATAAGTTTAGTGTTGATGGAACAGGGACTCCTGGGTAAGCAGCCTATTAAAACTCGTATTTCCCTTTTTTACTGTTTGAGCTTTCGTAAATTTTATTTACTTCATCGGAAACAACACTGGAAGATACAGTACATTAACAGTGTATAAATAAATAACATTAAAACATCTTACAGTATGAACACAACTAAGACAAGCACTAATCATCATCTGGTGAACAGCTCCACAACAACGCGCATTAGATTCAAGTAGTATATACACATAACATAGTTCTTACACTTATAACGGTTGTGTAATGGAACACTTGATATAGCAAGTCCAAAATACATCAGAATTGCAACGTCGCGTACTGTATCCCCGCTCTCGCTACGTTTAGCGGTGAAGCACTGACTGGCAAAATCACATTTACCTCTACCCTCTCCTGTCTTTCGTCGCGCCCTCAATACGGCCAGAGAATACGACGTTGCAATGTTTACTTGATAATATCAAGTGTTTTATTACACAAGCTGTATAAAGAAGTAAAACATTTACATTTAAAATTTGTCAATAATATGACGTAAAATTCCATTAGAGGTAAGCACTATTATGATGCTTACTCGTGTGTCTCTCAAGGAGGTTATAAGTACTGACTGAACAAACTCCCACCCAGCCGACAACCCCAACAGGTCGCACTACTATCAACCCTGCTAAATCTCTGAATATAGTTTGTAACCCTGTTTTGGGCTTTGCCTGTTGGGTAATAAAGATGATTGTTTACTTACTTACTTACTTATTTATTTATTTATTTATTTATTTATTTATTTATTTATTTATTTATTTGTTTATTTATTTATTTATAACTGATTGCAAACTTTTGTACATTGCTATACAGCAGCAATCTGAGTTTTGTGTTTTGACAGTGAAAATATATTATCGTAAATGTTCTAGTCTGATAATTGCCTGTAGATTGATATTTTTAAAAGAATTCGATGTAATGGGTATTCACTAAATAGTGCAGTCTTCAAAATAAATTACGTCAGGAAGAGAAACGTATTGGTCTGCATAGATACTTCCCTATAGGAATCTTTTAGGTCCATCAATTGATCTAATACAAGTTTTTTGGCAGTAAGAGATTACTCGGGTCATCCACTGAACCATTCCAAAATATTATACGTACGTAAATATAAAAATGTAATATACCCAACGTATTAAAATATATACGAAACTTTTGTTCTAGATATTTTTAATGTAGGGGTACCTTATTTGAACCATTTACACAATTTCATTATGTTTACCCGAATAGTGACATTGTCATTCTCATTTGCATCATCACAGACGGCCCATAATCGGGAAAAAAAAAACAAAGCGGTCCAAGAATACAACCCTTTGGTATAAATGGCGCCGTACGATTCCAACTTGACGTAAGTGTGTCAAACCAATTGCTTCCTAATATTTATTGCTATTTATCCATTTTATTTTTTATAATTTGCATATAATATTTCTTTATAAATTCAAATATTTCAATATGTAACGTAGTAATACAACGACATAATTCATGCAAAATTTATCAAAATAATAGACTACCCAATTCAATATTGTTACAAGTTTTATGAATGTATCATACATAAATGCCGAAAAGTAGTTTTACATTTGGAATCTCTCTGATCATTTACTGATGGCGATGTTAATACATATCTACTTGGATATTATACTGATGAGTGAATTATATTCTTACATGTTGAGATGATAAATTTTGGTATTCTTATTATGTCACAAATTAATGCAATTCATCGGATTCTGAGTTGTACTTAATTAATTTACGTACGTTTGTCGATATTTACACTATTTATGCTTGCTTGACGATTTACGAACTTTAAATTTATAGTGACATAAAATTAAAGAATTATTTGTAGCCCATGCGTAGTTTTTAGCGTGTGATTAAGCACGGCGCAGTACAAGCGCATCTTGCTGCCACTCAACATAGTAGCATATGGGTAAAATATGTGGAGAAAATCCTATCTTCCCATGGCCCAGTGATGAGTGATGTTCATCTTAATGAAATCGTCTTGAAATGCCTCTAGGCTGAAATAAATATCTGTTCAATCTGTCTTTCATATTGAATTTTCTTTGCTTGTTACTTAGGATCTAGCTGCAAGGAAAATGCTCGCACGCCAAGAAAGATATTCTAAATTTCAAAACTGAACAATTGGGACCTGAAAGTAGTATCTATGCGTTGAAAAGTTTTAACACAACACAAACAGGCACACATTGTTACCGTAAAAACCTTTTTTGAATAATCATAACTAACAATTTCTCACCGAAAAACTTTTACTTATTATCGTACCATTCGCGCTTCTGCGCTTGTACAAAAATAATTGTTATTCTCTTTGAAAGCATGTATAAAATGCGGTGGATTCTTCATTTTATCTGCATAAATGATAAGGACTCGGGTTCGGCATTAGTGCCAATGTGCGCATACTCTGTTACACTTCGGCCCCAATGCTAGATTAGCTGCTGCAATATTTAGTACTGAGGCAGGACAAATAACATCGGTGTCCCTCTGTCGCGTTTATATTTGGGACTCTTAGCTGTCGTACTTAGTATATAAAATTATCTCGTCTTTTTAATAAAATTGTTACAAAAGTAGTGGTAATAATGCTATATCTCGATAAAGAGAATTAGAATTTAGGTAATTATTAGACGCTAGTACTAATTAAGAAAATAAAAAAAAATAGTGCTGAATTTAACGAAATTCGTTTGTAAATGTGGACACATTTTCAGAAGTTTGTATTCTTCCTTGCTACTGTTATTCCGGAAAAAAACACATTCTGCACATGCAGGCATGAGTTCGAATCTCATCGTAGGCAAATTTTAGTGATAAAATTTCCTAATTAATTTACTCAGCGCGAAGCAGAAAAATCATATTAGATATTTCTACGCTGAGGAAAATCAGAATTCTAAAAATAATTAAAATCCAAATACATATGTTGTTATATTATCAACAGTTCTACTCTTAACATTTCTTTACATAGTTGCGTCGTTGTTATTTGTATATTTGGATTGACTGAACAGTTTGTGGTAGACCCCAAGCCTTTTGATGTGACTATATAAGTAATCTCGACTGTCCTATGCTTATTGATTACATTTTTATTTATACATTTTGATTTACATTTTATATTTGTCATTGTTTTCTAATTGACAACCAGTTGTCATATTGTTATTACTTTTAATTCATTGTATGCCACTACTACCAAGAAGATTTTCAATTTTTCAATACATTTGTATAATTGGCAAAGAATTGTAATATATTTTATATATATATATATATATATATATATATATATATATTTAATACGCTATTTTATAACAATAATTAATTTAGCATATGTCTTTTAAAATAATCTCAATATGTGAGGGGGTTCAATTTTAATTAATAGGCATCCTTTGAGTGATAGTATAGGTCCATTTTAGGCATTATATTAGCTCTGTTCTAATTTTACCATAATCTTATTTATTAAAAAATTAAACTTCAAACTTTTATATTCAAAATATTATAGGCTATTTATTTTCAAAACCTCAGATACAAGACAACTTGGGAATATAAAAATCACTATGTTCATAATTTACGTAGGAAACATTCTTATCTTGAAGCTCCAAAACTTTAATTATTACACATTGGTATCATATTGAAATACATTTATATTTTCTTAATACGTTAAGACAGTATTACTTATTTTTACATGTTAAAATTTTGATAATTATATTAATAACAATAGTCATATTTACTTAACTTACTTAAGGTTAGTAAGTAATAGAGTTCAACGTTTTAAGAAATTGTATTCTACATAACTACATAATTAAATTATTTAAAGTGATATTTTAAAACAAACATGACTTCATAACCCTATAACGGTCAACATTCTACCAAACTAAATTTTAAATATTCTTTGGAAGGAGATATTTCTGTTTCCTTGCATTTCTACGAATGTTAGTATGCCTTAAGTTATTTATCAATATGTAGTATTATTTGTTTCTCATAAGCTTATTTTATATCGGTTTAGAATTTTATAAATGTATATTTTTTTATTACCTTGCAGTTTGGTTCGGGAAATTAGTTCGAAAGTCCAATGGATATTTATAGATGTGGCCCCTGAATATTGTTTATCCTTTAATTGGCACAAGAAAACAAGTTTTTCATCCAAATCTTAAGAAGTACGATGAGATCGCTGAAGATTTCACAAATGTAACTCTATGTATAATTTCAACGATTAGAAGACCTTTTATTTCACTTCCAGAATATGGCATTGATACTTCTGGTTTATTATTCACGAAGGTACTTATATATTGGTTAATTCATTCAAGATAAAATATAATTTTATCTTGGATCAAAATTCTGCCTTCCTTCTATATTTTCGTAGCATCTTTCTATACTCTCTTATTTCTATTTTTTCCAAGGCATGCTTGAAATATCTCTCCACTTTGATATAATATGAAAATAGTCCTAATTATAATTACATTTATAACAAATTTTACCTACATATCTCATAAACACTCGATTATCACATTCCCCAAGCCTTGTAATTTCTTGTATCTAACTCTATCACTGTAATATCCCTAAATTAAACGATTCTAATAACGTATTTTAATTTTAAAATGAACGAAATGTTAAGATTAAGAATTAATGTTACTGACCCCTCTATATTTTCAATAAAACAGAATTCTGTCTCATTATAACGTATGATATTATACCTCTTGGTTTAGAGCCTTGCTAAAATATTTTTATTTATAATAGAATGTTATTTAATTATATCTGGAGATGTTAAATTTATTACTGCATACGTCACTCGCTGACCTTATACGTATTTCTATTAATTAATATTAACAGGGCCCCCAACGTGCTTAATTTCCTTTACATTAATTATTCAATGCTCCTAGTAGGTATATTCCCATCAAGATGACATCTATACGTATAGATGTTGACCTTCCTACCAGCTTCAACCCCCTATACACAGATGCCATGAAGATCAGATCATTTACATCTACTTTATTAGTCGTCAATTCTGTTACATGTTATCCAACATGAGAGGGCTCTTATATATGTCTAAAGATGAGTGTCTTTTACTTTTTTACGTTAACGTTTATAAAATTATTCTACTTATTTTTATTTTAGAATTTCAGTACCTTAATTCAAAGATGAAGATTGAAATCCAGAACATATAAAGACAGACAACAAGATATTATGTCAACATGCAAGCAAGATAACCTAATTATCCATTTGAGTTACGCATTTATTGAAAATACAAACATAACCTATATACTTACTAAAGAGAGTATTCTTTAATGTGTACAAATTTATTTCTAGCTTTCACTCTTACTTGTTTTAGACAACAACAATGTACTTGAATTATATATATATATAATATATATATATATAATATATATATATATATAATATATATATATATATATATATCATAGTAAATCAAATTATTGAATAATTTTTTTCTTGGGGTAGCGGCCTATTATTTATAATAAACATAAAAAACTTTTAACGTTTTGACACTTTAATAGTTGTCTTTCTCAAAAAATTCTTTATTAAAACTTAAACCTATTTTATGACAGAAAACAATTTTGAAACTCACCAAACATTTTAAAAGGTATGTAAAAACACATTCACAAATTATCCTTGCAATTAGGTATACAAAAACAATTCTTTTGACAGTATACATCTGTAATTAAATCAATATTTGTTGAAATTAATTTGTTTTTATAATACATTCTGATTTTCCCTCCATTTAAGTTCCTTATCAGTGAAATTACTTTTTATTAAAATGACAACCAACAAAAACACAAAAGCAGCACACTCACCAACATAATTCTCAGATCTAAGTCTCTTTATCTCTTTTCCCTTTGTTTTCTGATATTATATTTATCATCTTCATATGTAGTGCGTTAAATTTATTCTTTAGAGTTTCATTTTACATTGTACATCAATAATTCGATTTTTTTTTTCATCCTGACTGCGGTCAATAATTGTTTTTTTCTGGGGTCAAATTACTTTTCTTCCACCTTTGAGAAGACTTTTTCATACGGTGCAGTCGCTGAAGATTTTGACTTACTTTTCTAGTATTTGATTTACTTTCCCTTATTAAAAAAGCTTCATCTCTTCTGGTTAAGAAACTAAACTTGGAGTCTGTGGCTTGATACTAAACAAAAACACTAAAACACCTTAACCACACTAAAGCACAAAAAAGCACATTTCCCTTTTCTATTGTTAATTATTCAATCATACTAGAGTCGTTTTTTGTTTTAAAACCTTGTTTACAGCTCCTTCACTCACACCATATTATTGATAATATCTTTTTGAGTCACTGATATGTGTTCATTTAAAACAATAATCTTTGTGAGCTCGATGGATCCATCTTCAAAAATAATAAGGAAACATAGATTATAACTATCTGGGTACAGCCTTAGTAAAACACCTAAGAAAAGAAGTTAATACTTATCATACTGTCAAAAGCAACACGTTTGTAAATATGCAATATGTTGTTACTAAATGTCGGATTAGTAAAACAAAATGGCCTTTTGACATAAACCTGTTTCCCAGTGTGAAAACATGTAGGGCAAGAGTGTAAAAATGATTGTGTGTTCACATTAATTCGCACAATACTTTATCTCTCACATTAATAACCTACATACACTTCGGAGTCAGTACGTTACACGTATATATTCATACACTAAAACAATAAATGTCAATAACTATTACCAGATTTTATACGTAGAATGGGAGTAAGTTAGTGATATGTGTTTTAGTGCTGCTAATTTTCAGGAATAACTATTTATTATAGTTTATAATAGAATATTAATTTTCATTTAAGTCATTTAGAATGAACGAAAGAAAAGTGAAGATCTGCCAAACGACAGAAACAGAGACATTGGAGAAGACTGGTGGAAATAATAGAGCAAAAGGGAGGACGGATCAGACAACCAGGCACACTGTGACTTAAGTAAGCAATTCAAAATGAACAGATATACAGGTTGTTCTATTTAAAAAAATACGTTTAAATAAAAATATGTCATGTAATTTTAATCCACATTTTTGCACATGCAATTGGTAATTGAAAAAAAAATGCATTATAAACAGCATTACCATAAATTGTGTCAATATAATAAGTCGTTTTCAAGAAATATAATTTTATAAATATGTTGAATTTTTCAGAAAAATGGCTATAAATCAAAAACTTTACATTTTAGGTTCCATAACTATGGTCAGTCACTAAGTTATGGAACACTTAGAATGTACTTCTAATGAATGGCTATCATAAGCAAAAACCGCTTCTATATCTTTTCTCCTAAAATCAGAATCTGCTTGCCCCAGGGAGCTGATTCACCCTGTATATGAAATATAATTTGAATGTGTTTTCGTTTTTTAGGTTTAATGTTATTTTCTAACCGTAATTTCAGAAGAAAGCTAATATATGATCATTTGTACAATATTTATGAAAATATGGAGTTCCGGTGAAAAGTTAGGCGCAACAATAACATCATACATACACTGTCGCGCGTCGGTGTTAATATGTATATCGCATTAGTAGGTATAACATTTATCAATATTTCGATACTCTTTTTTGCTAAAACTATTTATCGTCGCACATTACAAATAAGTGGTTTCCACAACCTCGTCTTGGTTAATTATACATCATATTTTACTTACTCTAATTTATGTTTCTTATGCCTTATTATGGAAATACACAGAGGAAAAAACATATTCATTTATGTGTTCATATAAAACATAAAAATAAACTTAAAAAAATGTAGTACTTAAAACAATTCATTATCATTAAGATACGTATGTATGTATATAAAGTTTTGACATCGGAATTTCAAGCCGTACTTATATAACGGTCTTTTACGCTTTGCGTGCCAGAAATTGTTACCTAGACGTAAATTAAGTAAGTTGAAACGTTATAGGAAAAAAATAATCATTGCGGAAATATGATGTTATTTGTTTACGTAATTTTGTTTTTCCGGTGTTCGTTATTGAAATTATAATTTTCGCCACAGAAATAGTACATGCATAGGTTATTTATGTCGTAGCGTTCTTTTGTAAAAACGACATATTTATTGTCGAAAATGCATCACCATCATCCTTCACACGTGTAACCGATTTATTTTATTCCCTTTTTTTGTTTCGCATAGTAAAATATGCGCCCAATATGTATTTATACATGTTGATACTGTTCACGAATTGTATCCAATATTGATTTTGCTTTCACGCTCATCTGTTGTCTCTGATTGATACATTTGCCACATTTTTTTTTAGAATTCAGGTTCTACCGCAGACATTCTTTCAGAAGTTTTTCATCATTGCTGAAAGTACTCCAAGAAAAAAAGGAAAAAATGGGAAACGTTCAGATTCCCTAATTTTATCCAAAAAAGAAGTTATTACTTCTATGTAATAATATATTAACTTTAATACATTAGCATAGACTATTTTCCTATTATAGTACAATGTCTGTTTTTTCTTATAGAATTGTTTATAGAATTTTAATATATGAGTAACGCAATGCAATGATAGTTACAATTCAATGTTATTATTGCCCAGCTATTTAAAACGGAAAATACACTTTTATTTAAATTTCTAGTTGTAGAAAACATATAAAAATATTATTGTATTCAAACTCTTTTTCAAATCTTCACTAAAAAAAAATACTTAAGTATAATATAAACAAAGTTAAGACAGCAAAGGTTTCATTATGAAAACTATAGTAGACAATATATATATATATATAAAGAAAAGAAATATTGCGGATCATAGAATAATCAAGTACAGAAATTAATGGGGTAACTCCGCTTCTTCTTCTTCTTCTTCTATGATCTGCAATAGATTCATCCTCAATATCGAGGACACTTTAGCCGAAGCCTCAATTGGTAGGCTGTCCCCTGTGTATGTGTCTGATTGATGTCTTTTCAGCTCCAAGGTTATCCCATCCTATTCCTTGGCTACAGTGCGCTGACGAGAACCAAGTACTTCGAAACACGTGTCCGCAGTTGCATTTTCAGCGGAGTTACCCCATTAATTTCTGTACTTATATATATACACTCACCGGCAAAATAATCGATCCACTCAAAAAATTGATGAAGTTTGTTCGTTAACAAGTTTGTTATTTTACATTCGATCTGATTAATTTTTTTTGCATATTGTAGGTAAATTTAAATGTAATCTATCACATCTGTGGAATTTTAAGAAAATTTGGCGTACATCATTTTATACAGGGTGACACAAAGTCTGTTTTTTTAAATCAACTTTAAAACCACATATGGATTGTCAAAGTTGCTCCACCTTGTATTTTCTTATTTTGTTAACAAGACACATCATTTCTTTACAATTTCTTTTTTTTATTTATAACAATAGCTTAATTTTTGTAAAAGATACAAGGGTTTAAGAAAAATCTTACATTTTTACACTTTTCCTATGGTACTAACAATAAGTTTACGAATTTATCGTTTTTGCACAGAGGGCTATTGAAATACTGTCAGTTGTGAAATCTAAAACTGGTCAATTACGTTTTTGAACATGTTTCTTGTCGAATAGTAATTTAAAATATGGATCTTTCTGTAACCGACGCAGCGAGAGCTGTTGCTTTGATTCAGGATGGTAGGTCACAGTATTATGTGGCCAGAGTGTTGTGAGTTTCAAGATGTAAAGTTCAAAGAGCTGTTAAACGGTTTAATGAATTTGGTGTATACACAAGAAGACATCATTGTGGTCGAAAGAAATCTACTAGCTTTATAACGTTAAATGTTTTGAGGGACAGAAAAGTTACTTCTGTGGAAATGAAAAACAGATGAGAGGACGTAAGGCAAGTTCAAGTAAGTGTTAGAACAATAAGAAGGCGGCTGTTTGATATTGGACTGCGTTCTAGGAGACCTGCAACTGGTCTAGAGTTATTGAGACACCATCGAGTTGAACGCCTTAGATTTGCTAGGGAACATGTAAATTGGGGTAACGAAGAATGGAGCAACATCCTATTCACGGATGAGTCAAGATTTTGTCTTAGAACACCAAATGGACGTGAAAGAATTTACCGGAGAACTGGTGAACGTTTCTTTCAAAACCATTTTTTCCCTAGAGTAAGTTATGGAGGCTGTTCGGTAATGGTGTGGGGTGGCATAAATTTTGAAGCTCGGACGGACTTGGTTATAATGAACGGGGGAGCCATGACAGCCGATAGATACATAAGAGAAGTTCTAGAGCCACATATTGTTCCTTTTGCACCGTTCATCGGAGATGATTTCATTCTTATGCATGATAATGCCCGACCGCATGTTGCCAGAATTGTACGCGAGTATTTAGCCGAGGTTGAAATCCCAGTAGTAAATTGGCCTACTCTAAGCCCAGACCTAAACCCAATTGAGCATGTTTGGGATGCACTTGGGAAGAAAATACGATCTCGTGTACCAACGCCTGCAAATTTACAGCAGCTTAGTGACGTTCTAACTGAAGAATGGAATCAAATCAACCAGGCTTACATTCAAAACTTTGAGAGCATGCTAAGACGAATTGCAGCTGTTATCCGTGCACGTGTAGGAAACACTTCGTATTAAGTCTTTTATGTTTTTCATTTTCTTTTCATTTCCTTTTCATTATATTCGGTGTTAAGTTAAATTCGTAAACTTATTGTTAGTACCATAGGAAAAATGTAAAAATGTAAGATTTTTCTTAAACCCTTGTATCTTTTACAAAAATTAAGCTATTGTAATAAATAAAAAAAGAAATTGTAAAGAAATGATGTGTCTTGTTAACAAAATAAGAAAATACAAGGTGGAGCAACTTTGACAATCCATATGTGGTTTTAAAGTTGATTTAAAAAAACAGACTTTGTGTCACCCTGTATAAAATGATGTACGCCAAATTTTCTTAAAATTCCACAGATGTGATAGATTACATTTAAATTTACCTACAATATCCAAAAAAATGAATCAAATCGAATTTAAAATAACAAACTTATTAACGAACAAACTTCATCAATTTTTTGAGTGGATCGATTATTTTGCCGGTGAGTGTATATATATATATATATGCATATATAAGTATTGATAAGACAATTTCTTGTCATGGTTTAGAGGCTTTTTTTTTTTGAGGAGGAGGGGAAACCCTCATGGGTCCCTGAGATTCTATTCTTTCTCGGGGAGTATGAGTGAGACTCTTACACACTAAAACCCCTTCTCATATCAACGGCCTTCTCAGCATTCTTCTTCTGGATGATCCTTACCCTTACGGTCCTCATCCTCTTCGTTTCTCCTCTTCCTCCTTTGTGTTCATGATCTGGGCGTCTACTTCTGCCGCAGCATACCATCGTTTCCTTAAAGGCCGAACAAAAACTACATGAACTTAAAGCACGTGCATTTTATACAGCCTTAAAATCAACACCTAAAAACACCGAAATGTTCTTATTTGATTGCCAAAAAAAATTAGTTCTCCAAAATTACCCGATCAAGCCTGTTACTTTTCTCAGCAAATTAATTACTATAATTTCACAATAGTATATGGAAATTCAGAAGCTGGACTTAACCCTACCAACGTCAAATCCTACGTTTGGACAGAAATTGAGGCAGCAAAAGATTCAAATGCTATTTCTTCTGCAGTTTATAACTTGTTAAGCAATTTTGCTTTTGAACCAACCACAGAGAATGGTGTTTTGTTTGCGGGTGGATGTGGAGGACAATACAAAAATGTAACGATGATGAGAATGCTGTCTGTTTGGCTGTTGACTAAATCTCTCGCTCATATTAAGAAGTTAGTTGGTGATGATCTTTCCCATTGTAGGCCATTCTGTTATGCCGCCGGACAGTGTTTGGGTTAAATAAAAAAGATGTGAAGAAAAAAGTATCATCACGATGCCTGAGCAATACGACGAAATTATTGCAAAACACTGTACCATGAAAAACAAATCGCAGTGGTCTATCTTTGATTGGAAAAGAAGAGTCCAAAGAACATGTTAAACTCCCTGGATCGTGGCACTTACCGTTCAGTAAAGCAAAGAGATATATATTTGCAAATGATTCAAAAAGTAATATTATTTTGGCTCAAGGCAAAACCAATTACAACGTGACCACTGAAACAAGAAAAACCATCATGAAGGTCACAAAATCCTATTTCTTTTGGTAGAAATCTGTTAGGGGATAAAAGTTCAATCACACGTTTACTGATCACTCATTATGGTGAAGGTTAACGAAGAAGAAGTGACCTGGCCTTTTTGAAATTTTTACTTTCTCAAAATGTGACAACTTCTGAAGAGGAAGATTCTCGCGACAAAACTGCTGAAGCATGTTCTCCTGCAATCGAGGAGTTTTCTGTGTAAATGCATCAGTTTGTTAACTTAAAAAAAAAGTTGCAATAAAGCATTTCTTTTTAAGTCAAAACTTGGACTTAATGAATAAGATATATCCGTTTATACCATTTTCGAAAGTGCAAAACTAGGTTTTTACCAACTTTGAGGTGCAAAACTCGGTAAATATAAATTTAAATTCAAAATGAACGCCCGTTGCTAACTTCAGGATGTGTGCGACCTCTCTCATCTTCATATGGAAGCTTATCCCTTATATAAACACTATACATACTTATTACCTTGCTTATTTAGGTAATTTTTTGGTGTTACCTATAACTATGATGTTTGCATTTACCGAGTTTTGCATCTACAGGCCTCATATAAGCTTAATTAATTTAACATAAAATTTATTGTGATCTCGGCTAACATTAATTATAAATTATATAATACAGAGCCGAGACCACAGCAATATACATACATACATTTCATCAACGGTTGTTGTTTGATGTTACCAAATATTGATTCCGGTGTATTTAGCATATTGTGAAGGAGAGGGGTAGTCGAATGTGAATTTAATATATTGCATAAAAGCGATCATGAAGGTAAATAAGTAATTTGTTGGTCGTATACTCGTTGACCATGTTCAAATCATTAGCTGTACAGCTGCAACTTTTATGCTAGCCAACAAGATCTCTTAAATCTATCACAACAGTGGAATATGATAGTCTCTTAATGGAGTTCTGATCCCTATAGCATTAAGGGCACATGAAATGGTCGCTCATGCACTGTGAAGTAGTTTTTCTACAATGACACCTGGGCATCCATGGCCATGGAACTGAATTGTTTGCCTGTTATTAGAACTGATCACATGAATAAGTCTTTCAGTTACATGTTTTCATGAAATAAAACCTTGATGAACTAGGTTTACAACATGACTACAATATAATACTCTTCCGCAAGCTATAGTTGACATCCCATTTGTATGCATTACGGGGAACTACCAAATATATCTTTATATGTTTTTTTCCGTGATAGTTAGCTGACAACTCCACCTTAATTATTGTTCACAAAAACAATTTTTATCTGATATATAAAGCATTTTCCCTGGTACACAATATACTACTAGTATAACGAAATTTTCACATCACATCATTACAGTTTTATTGGCAGCCGTTTTGTTAAACCTTCTGGAATATTCTTCTAAAACTTGCTTCAACTTGTCATTCGGTAACACATTCATTTTCGTATTAGCTTAAATAATGCTGCCTTTTCATAACTGCATAAAAGTGTTCCTGAGTTAAGAGAACTATTTTTGATGCAACTTGAATATTTGAGCAAAATCCATGATATTGATACTACTCAAAGGTGTTATTTCGCTGGATTTTTTTTTGAGCGAGCTATTCTCAGCCATCTATATTTCGGTACAGTTTAGTAAAATAAATATCGTAGCAAACGCATACTTGCATATCCCAAGATCTTGCTCTGTGAGATACTTGTTTCTTCAATCGACAATATAGCAGACCATGACATTATTTAAACTATGCACATCAAAATGCGAAGAAAATTATAGCCAGGTTAAAAGGGCATGCCAAGTCACGTCGGATTTATCTACTTATATTACCCAAAAATGAGATTGAAAAGCCAAAAACCAAATTCCGTGTACATAAGGTCAAACATTTTGTTTAAGTTAATGAAGCAGCAGCCTACCAACGGTGTTTCATATTGTTTCGACCTCCAGCAAGTGCAGGTGTTACCGAAAGTATCTATCCAAGATGCGTTCTACGCCCAGCAACTATCTTTCTATTGCTTTTGTGTTACTGACATCGATATAAAAAAAAGCCAGTATTCGTCACCTGGTAGAGAATCAGGCAAAAAGAGCATCTGCGGAAACAAGCTCTGCTCTATACAACTTTCTCAATAAGCAAGAATTTGAGCTACATGTCAAACAAGTAAGATTATTCGCGGATGGTTGTGCCGTGCAAAACAAAGATGCACATGCTTATGCTTTGGCTGTACAACTATTCACCAAAAACTATAGAATCCATCGTAGTAATATTTCTAGTATACGCGGCCAATCTTGTTTTTAAGCAGATCGTCTTTTCGGACAGATCGAAAAAGTTACACGATCTTACAGTACGATTAAAACTCTCACAAATTATTATGAAATTTACCCCAAGAAGCGAGAAGTTCGCAAACTATGTACGGACTGCATTGTTTCCGATATAAATGTCGCCTTAGATTCTTTAAAGAAAATTCAAGGAACCAGTGCGGCCAAGAGAATTATTATTAAGAGATCAAACAATAAAAGCGATATTTTGCTGAAGATCGAACTGTAGTACAGAAATAATGACTTTATTAAAAAAAGGAAGAAAAGATAGAACAATAATGCTACCTAATTTAGCACTCTACAATTCTATTAAACCAAAAAAACTTGGGAAACTTCTGATACCCAACCTGCTGCATCCACTCAAGTTCAGGATCATGGCCCAGATGATCTTGAACTTGAGTGGTTGCAGCCAATGTTGTCAGATCATCATGACCAAAACTGTCAAAATAATGAGACCTAAGCAGAAGAAGAAGACACACCATGCGACTCTAGCAACGACGAAGACGAGTTTCATGTAAATTGCAATAAAATAATTATGTTTTATTATCTTTTGTCAACATCCCCATTCCATCACTATTTCGTATTGAGTTTACTTTGTATGGACAAACAAAGAACTATTTGTCCCAAACTGACAAACTACATGCGGGATGTCCCACATATTTTTTGCTTTTTCTTGAAAATTATCACAAATCAATTTTTATATTCTAGTTTCGATGATTTAATCCAGAAACTTGTAACAGTTTTCCTCTATTTCTGAAAAGTACAAATAAAGGACAAAATACTTATAGAAAGTCTGCGCCTTATATAATATTGTTGATCTATTGCTAATAGATGAGCATATCTATTGACTACGTAATTTTGTCTAACATTAATAAATATGTTTTAGCGATTCAACATATTTCTACGTCAGATCGGTAACCAGAGTATCAAAAAGGTTTAATAAAAATAAGAAGACATTAGAGGGATTCAGAATTTTATTCTTTTTTAATTAAATCGGTAATATTATTACGCAGATCATGCCTGAAATTGTGTTAGGAATTATAATCAGCCTGATGTTGGTACTTTTATTTATTAATTTTCCTCTTTCAGTGAGCTAACTAAATAACCCCGGCTAAGTCGTTTAAATTGATTTACACGAAGCGGATCTGATAAGATTCGGCAAAAAGGAGCAGCAAGTATTGCATCCCAAGTCCACTACCATTACATTTTGCAGAGGATAGGGAGAATGTCAAACGAAACCAAGATTTAATCGAATTGCTTAATATTGACAACACGTGGTTGAATTCCAGTTCTGAAATGCCCAGATACCGCTCAATGCTTCGAATTCTCCATAGCATATATATGTATATATATAGATATATAAGGAAATCGTGGAGTTAATTAAAGACTGCTTCACTTAAATGTTTGTCTACTTGCTTTATCATCTGATATATATTCTCTACTCTGCACTCCTATTTCCCCGTTTTCTACGTCTCTCGTCTTCTTCTTCTTGTACATTGCCTTCCTCGTCGTCTGGATAAATTTAACCCGTGCTCACTTCATTTACTGCAGTATTTATATCCTTAATAGCGGTCTTTATCTTTCCTATTTTATTTAATTTAATATAAACATAAGTGTTTAACGCTTTACAATTTACTAAATACCGTTCCATTATTATATGCTTCCTCTGCGTATATGAGATAGGCTTCTTCAATATTTAGATGTTGCCCTCAAGCGGTTCACCCGTAACGCTCAAAGGGTTACTATCATATAGTCAGCGGTTTTAATTAAGTTTCTTTTTATGACGCAGAAGTTTTCGTAAACGGCATTGCATTTTGTCTAAATAAAAAAAGGTTACGATTCCGTTGGTTCTAAAATTAAGTACTAAGGTTTTGAATTACATTAAATGTAAAAAATTATTTATTATATTATTTATGTCTTATTTAATAAATACTAGCTTCCAATTAAAAATAGGTTAAGGATAGTTTTAGATAGCTTATACCTGTCAACTGGAATATCGTAACATACTGCAAGTATACATCATTAATGTTAGTGTAGTCTTGTAGAATTTGTAGAATGAGGACGTATTTCTATCGGCTCTGCAAAAGTGCAGTGTAAAATATATGTCATCCAATAAGTATTATGTTTGCTAAGTTCAATTTAGAAGGACGGAAAGAGCGGTAAAATCTTTCAGATGTGAGAACGAGAGACATGGTAAATGCGCGAGAGTAAGCGACGAAACAGCTAAGAAATTAAGTGAAACCGATATAATTACATATGTGTGCGATATTTGTCGTAAACTGAAAGTTTGTCAAAATAGAAATGAAATAATCTAAGTTAAAAACTTATTGATTGCCTTAAAACAATTTCAGATCAAACCATATTGTTTCATGAAATTTAGAGTCTATTTCGATCGCCGAAAATAAAACGGCAAAAAGGACATCATACTAACCAAAAAAATTAAACACAATACAATTAAGAAACAGAATTGACCCTACTAAATTGTCTGTAAGTGTAGAAAGAATTATAAATATAAGCAAAGGTGGTATTTTGGTTAGTTGCGGTGATACTACTTCCAAAGAAAATTTAAAAAATCAAATAAAAAAAGAATTGGGAAATAAATATGAAATGTTAGATGAGCTTAAAGATCCACAGATTATTATTGTACATGTGGAAAAAGAATATATTGACTTGCAGCCGGATGATCTTATGTGCTCAATTGTTTATTTAAATTAAGATCTTTATTTAATAAACAGGGACGAATAAATTGAAAAAAAAAATAGACAGACAATGAAATGTTTGTAAATGATATATATAATAATAATAATAATAGTTTATTCGGTGTGATTACATTACCAGGAAGTCAATAAATTAAATGCACACACACAATAAAGCAAACAAAAAAAAAACATAATATGTGTATAATATAAATTTCTAAATATTTTAAAAAGTCACATTCCAGGAAATCGTCTATTGAATAAAAGCTGTGTTGACTTAAAATATTCTCCCCTTTTTTTATGAAAAACTTGTCAATCTCTTCCAGATGGTTCCCTATCTTATTATATGGCTTTCGTTCTCAGTGGTCTACATAGTGTTGGGTTGTTTGCAGGTGGTGATATGGAATTTGCAACTCTTTTCTGTGGCGCTTTTAGTAATTATAATGCATTCCATTCCATTCAATATATAATTTTCTTGGCTTTCATAATATTATGTACAAGTAAGAATAAATAGGTTAGGCAAGGTCAATATTCTCTCTTGCTTAAAATGTTTCTACAGCTATCCGTATATTTCAAATTACATAAAGCTCTAATCGCTTTTTTTGTAAGTGGAAGATTCGTACTGCTGCAGCCGATGTGGCCCAAAGCAAAATTCCGTAGCTGGTTCAACTATGAAAGTTCGCAAAATAGGTAGATTTTGAAGCTATAGATTCTTGAATCATTCTAGTTGGCGTATCCTTGTTAGATATGAATTGTTGAATTTCAGGGTGGTTCACATAGACTCTACTTTTAAATATATCTAGAGAAAGAAGGTCAATAGGCTTTAAATCACAACTTCTCGGGGGCAGTTTTGGTCTCCAAAATCAGAAATGGCACAACCGGAGAACTTTGTTTGTTTGGCGTCTAGTCAGAAACCACCACCATCATGATGAATCCACATTTACTTCCATTTTTAAACTACTATGATAGCAAAAACCATTAACACTGACCATAAAATACGCTGCAATGATCTCTCTTGTCCACATAGCACACTATACTGTTACTTTCTTACTAGAAGAACATAAAATGTGGATTTTTCACTCTCCTTACTCAAGAATTGTGTTTGTTGATAAAGCAGTGGAGATGAAAGTGTGGTTCATCACTAAAGATAATTTTGCAGTGGAATGCATCGTCGCTTGCTGTAGTTCTATGATTCAGTTTGTACCCACTTAATGCAGGGCTTCGATCAATTGGATATTATACGTCCGGTGTAAATTCCTTCGTCCCTCAGCGGCAACGTTATTAGCCTACCTTTCTTTGAACACTACACCAGTTTAAATGTAAAGCAAGCGCATGGTTTCTTATCGAACGATGTGGATTTTGGCGTACAGCAGCACTTACAGCTTCGATGTTGAATTCATTTCTAACAGATCTTCTGCTGCCACGGGGCTTAGAACCACTTACTTGAAATTTGCATATCCATTACTTATTTAAATTAGCAGATGGACCTTGATGAGCATACCGTAATGTGATTTCCAAACGCTCTCTGGACTTGCACGTAAGATTGAGCATTTCGGAGAATCATTTTACACAAGAAGCACGCTGTTTACCACTAAAGTATCAAAAATCGAATTTCATTCGGCTAACTTTCGGCTTCTTTCTTTCCGATGTAACAATGATTTCAAATCTTTCTTTTGGTACTACCAACAGTTTTAGAAAATAGTTCAATGACTAAACAGTATCCTGTTAAATTTAATATGTAAAATTTTCACACACCCAAGTAAATATTTAATTGGATTATAGAAACTAAACATTTGAAGTGAGAGATAGACTATATAATTTTGACTTTCACAAGTTAATGTGAAACTAAAAAATGAGTTTTTGCTTTTCAAAAAGTGGAATATAACCTCTAAATAAAAATGTTTTAACTGGAATCAATGCCAAATAGAACAAATTTAGTTTTGAACATATTTGAAAGATCAAAATATTTCTGGAAAGTGAAGTACATCTAAAATAAACAATATATCAAGCGAAAAGCAATTTTAAGACGAAAACTCAAAGGAGTTAGGAATTATAACATTATCATTTAAACTTCATGCTGGTATATACTTGATTTGAATTCTAATTAAGTGTGAAATAAATAAGACTAAAAGTGAATTCAACAAAACTAAATGTAAACTATAGACTGGCATCGAATTTTATATTTGTATTTGTAGTGTTCTTGAACAATATTAAATCTGGTTCAATGTTGTTAGAAAAACCTGATTCATATATTGACTGTATAAAGAGTTAATACTTGAAATTATTAACCCTAAAAATTAAAAAATTAATTAACATTTAATTTTCCAAAAGTGAGAAAATTAATTAAGAATAAATTTCAATATAAAAGTATCAAAATAAATTCGTTCGTAAGAACTGAAAATTAATCATGGAATATTTACTAATTTTCATGTGTAATTGGAAGCTTAATCATTCAAGTAGAATATGAAAGGAATTGCAATATTAGTAATATGTATTAAGTTTTTAATTCGATTTTAGGTTTGTTATAGTAACATAACGGGAAATTTCTTAAAGCAAAAATATTAAAAATTTACGACACAAATATTGCAGAGAACAATTCGAAATTGTTCGAATATAAGACCAGAATAAAACTAGATTTACTGTATAACCACGTACAGTGGCATTTTCTAGTGGATATTGGTATAAGAACAAGATGAAATATCTCTCCAAATAGATGAGGATAATGGAAACCTGTAACCAGGGCAAGTGAACGAGTCGATAATGACTGACTATTGTTGGTTTTTGAAAGGGAATTCCTTCAGTGAACATCGCCAACTTCAAAGAGCCGAGTATTTCTCACTAGTTAATCCCTTCTAATGTCAGCAATTATACGTTTCTGATCAATATACTTCCTAGTTTTTACGTAATAAAATTTCTATTTCCAGTAAAGCATTACGTGTATACAAAATTCAAATTATTTAATTTTAAAATATGAATTTACTTCATGTAAATATTTAGATTAAACGCTTCAACTCACTAAAATAATTGCGCCATTTAAATAATATTCTCTTGGAAAACTAAATTAACGTTTGGATAAAGAATATAGGTGTATTTCGAGTAATATAAAAGTAAGATATTTTGAGATTTCTGTATCTGTTTAAAGGGCGATAATAAAAACTGCTTTGACTAAAACAAGTAGGATACAATTGCACTCCCTTTGTGTAAACACGATAAAAGTTAACAGCAGAGAAGAACTGAACAGTACTTTAAATGTATAGAACCGGAAAAACCACTGTCGGGATATACTCGTGTTCTGTGTTCCCCTAACACAATTAACACTTTTACAATATTGAACATTTTAAAGCTACGAGCTTCATTGTTTTTCGACTCCCTCCTGCTTTTTATCATGCGTATATCTTTTATATTTATAAAATAAATATTTTAATTAAGTTAGTTTACACTTCATTTACTAATAAATTTCCTTTCTATATATAGTATTATCCTAAAATATTACGAAAAATTTGAATTTGTTTTATATTTTTAATTTATCAGTAATTAGGTAGTTAGCATTTAACTTGTGTTCTTGGAACTTACTATTTTTATTCAAATTTCTTTTTTGCTGTTAATGTAGTAGGTATTAAAATTTGGTAAAAATTTATACTGTTCTTTAAATACAAACATCGTACTCGTATATTTATGTTAGTAATTATTAAGAAAAAAGCAAAACATATATTTAAAACAGAATTTTTTCTTTAGTCTCTAATAAATTAGTGCATGATAGTTACAGAGACAGGTTGTGGGTAGTAGCGGGTTTAGTGAACGCTTTGAAATAAAATATAATATAAAACGCTTTTTCTTTTTCTTCATTTCGCAATCTGCACATGAATTCATCTTTAAAATGGCATATTCTATATGTGTTTTTATCTTAGGAAAACCATGAATTCTCCCTTATTCAATGGTAAACAGTCAGTTATTTTTTGTTTTAGAAAGGGATGAATGAAATAGTCGATGATTGTCAAATCAAGTGATAGTGGTGGACTACTGTGCTCTTGTCAAAGAATTGAGACGGTAAGTCCATTGTGTCCCCGCTTATGGCTGTTATTATTCTGTTGAAAATCTCCTTCACAATTTTACAGTCATGTAGCCGATTTAAAATTAGTTGCAATACATTATTTCGATAGCAAGCCAAACAAGAAATGATACGCCTTATTGGAGAAGCCATTAACAATAAGTAAATAAATACCTTGGGTGATCATTGATGATATTCTTTAAGAATTAAAAGACACGTCTCATATAAAAGTTGTGCTTTCTGTAAGGCGAATAATCTGGTTTGGTTACGAGTTATTCTTTCCTCAGCATATGCAAAACATTCAGCAGATCTAATGTACCTGTAGCAGAATTTGAAAATTTAAAGAATATGACAGATTTCAAGATGCCTGTAAAAAAGTCCCTAAGTATTCTCTGTAAAAGACTCCAGTTCGTCTATAGAGATGCATTAAATGTAAAAAAAACAGGCAACGAATAACACTGAAGGATGGAACAATTAGCAGGATAAACCATATACAGTCAACGCTCGATAACTCGGACCCCGACATCTCGGACTTCGGATAACTCGGACCAAATTTACAAAGGTGTCACATTCCACATTCTGGTAGGTTAAAATGTTACAGGTGCCGCAAACAGGCGGCGGAGTTATCGCAACACAACGCTAGAGTGTGTACCTCTCTCAACCCACCGCCGCGCTAAACACAGCATCGACACATACGAGTAGCCAGTCAGTTGAGACGAGCCCGTTTGTAACAATGGCGTCGAACATGAGAAAATGTGTTTCTTTAAGTGTTGCAGAGAAATTAAGACTTATTGAAAAGCTAGAATCAGGTGCTTCTGTGGCAAATGTGTGTAGAGAATACGGCATCGCAAAACAAACAGTGTCAGGAATAAGACAAAGACAAGCTGAAGACGTTTGCTCTGCAATGTGATGTTGGAACAACAGTTTCCAGTAGAAAACGACTGAAATTGCCTAGTAACACGAACCTGGAAAATGCTGTACATAAATGGTACATACAGCAACGGTCTAGCGGTGTTGCAGTTCGTGGTATAGAGCATCAGGCGGCAGCTGAAAGACTTGCTAAGCATATGAACATTGAATTTCGTGCTAGCGATGGATGGCTCTATCGATTTCGAAACCGGCACGGTCTTGTAAACAAGAGACTATTTGGTGAAGCTCTAAGTGCCGATCAAGATAGTGTTGAACCATTTAGAACACAACTTGACACTCTAATTAAGGAAGAAGGTTTAACACGCGCTCAATTATATAATGCTGACCAGACCGGTCTGTTTTGGCGTTCGCTACCTGAAAATACGCAAGCTTCTAAGCATAAGGGCACTGTGGCTGGTCGAAAGCTTTGAAAGAGAGACTTTCGGCCTTATTGTGTGCGAATGCAGATGGAAGCCACAGCCTTAAATCAGTGGTGGTCGGCAAATCACGCCAGCCTCGTGTGCTAAAGCACATAATGGATACCCTACCAGTGCACAGGTAGGGTACCCAGGAAATCACAATAAAGTGGTTTCAGAAACAATTTGTTCCTGAAGTGCGACGATTCCAAATCGAAGTTCTAAAAATTGCCCCTAATGACATCAAGGCTGTTTTGCTTGTAGACAACGCCCCTTCACATCCAACTGTGAAAATGTGTAGCAGTGATGGGAAAATAAAGTGCGTGGTATTGCCTCCCAATACCACCTCGCTTATCCAACCAATGGATCAGGGTATTATTTTGACATGTAAGAGGTTGTATAAGAGGAAGTTTCTCAGTGAAGTAATGGTGGTACTAGAGGAACCTGAGGACAAAGAAGAGGACACGCGAGGACTAAGGACATTGCAGAACATCCGCAATTACAACATCAAGTCAGCAATCTTAAACTGGGCTTCTGCTTGGAATGAAGTAAAAAATTCTACGCTTGTCAACTGCTGGAACAAATTTTTTTTTGACAAAGTTGTAGAGTATAATTTCGAGGGTTGTGAGACCAATGATTATCATCAGATACTTTTAGCGGCCGGTGAAACAGAACCCACTGTAGAGGACATTCATGGCTGGTTAGATAGAGAAGACGGAGACACAGGCTATCAGATCCAGACTGATGAAGATATCGCTTGCGATGTTTTGGCTTCTATCACCACGGGCGAGAATAGTACGGACGAGGAGGAGGAAGGACAACCCTTGTCTAAATCGAAGCTGTCAAATGCTCGTGAAGCTCTGGACGTACTCATTGGAATTATAGACTCTACTTCAGATCCTGAACTGCAGCCATTCTATAGACACTTTAGGACTGCACGTGAAATAATTGTTCGCAAGCAACATCAAAAGTTTTCACAAAAGAAGATTGAGCACTTTTTCAAACGTGTATCTGCTGGGGAAACAACACAGTGGCAGACCAATCATCATTGCCATCATGCTCCTATAATGCACCAACCGAATTAGACTCTGATTAATGTATACTTTGTGCAGTTTCTATCAGTTTTATAGTTATAGTACCTGTTTCAGTTTTACCTGATATGTATTGATAACTTTGTTGTATTAAAGTTCAGTATAATATTGCTACTGTATAGATAAAATTTGGTGTTAGTTTTAATTCCTAACGTACCTACAGCTTTATTTCCTTTCGATAAGTCGGACTTTTCGTAACTCGGACAGATCTTCGCCCCATTTAGTACGAGTTATCGAGCATTGACTGTACTTTACATAGAATACTAAGGGCCCCTTTTTACATCCTTCGTGAAATCTGACATGATATATATCGTTTTAAAATGTTCCTACGGTATAGATCTAAAAATAAGCAAGAAATATTATTTAAAATATTTTAAATAATTATACAGGGTATATCACGACGACATTTCGTTACAACAATATAGAAAACTAATAAGAGATGAGTTTTGAAATTTCGCAAATATTAGTTTCACCTTAAGCTCTTTCCATTTATAATAGTTTTGAATTTTTTTTCTTCCGGTTACACCGGAAATGGATATCAACTTCCTTATTTTAAATAGAATACCTCATTTTTTATGATTGATTCGTATTTCCAACTTAATTTTAAGGATAGTTTGTCTGATAAACTTTGCCTCTAAAGTTAACCATTTTTGAAGTATTTCAATTTTCGTAAAAAAATTGACAGCTGCAGACTATTACTCATAACAACATTACCAATAATTGAATGCATGCACATATATAAAATTTTAGGTAATCATTTTGGAAAGTATACTGCTTCAAATGCGGTATTATAAACTTTTCAAAATAATACACGGTGATCAGAAAATCATGTTAAACATTTCATCCCGAAAATATCAATATCTTGTTATTTTTAAATAGCAACTTACATTTTTTTTAACTTCATTGGATTGCACGTTCAAAATTAGGAACAGTATGTATTTACTTCCCTATAACTAAACGTCTTAGTTTCAGAGTTATTTTGGAAAATCTATCAATTCCTTTAAAGTCTTATTTTGTATAATCAGTTAGACTATGGAAATTCATGTGAATAAATAAAAACAAGTGGCAATCATATTATCTGTCATCAGTAAGGTGTTTACTAGTGCTATTCAGCGTTTTCTTCCGTTTCTGAATACTTGAATAATAATAATAATGTCGCGATCTAGATTTAATAACGAAGATTTTTTAAATCTAATAATAACATATGGTGAATGTAATAGAGTAATCGACAGGACATGTGTTTATGCAGAGAAATATCCAAATCGGTCAAGACCTACCAAGAGTATCTTAAGCAATCTTTTAAAAAATTGCATTTCCTTCGAATCATTCTTGCCGAAAACAACCAAAAGAAAACCTATTGTTGATAGTGAAAATGTGGAGGTAACAGCACTTGCTTACTTTACATCACATCCTAGTAATTCTCTAAAAGATACAGAAGCTGAAGTAGGTGCATCCAGAATGGGCATACATCGAATTTTGAAAAAGAACAAGTGGCATGCTTACAAATTTCAACTTGTTCAACATATTAATGAAGCTGATTTTGTTATAAGAGCGCAGTATTATGAGTGGTTTTTAATGAAATCACAAGAAGACGACGATTTCACAAAAAAACCTTATATGGACAGATGAAGCAAAGTTTTGTAGAAATGGTATATCTAATCGCCATTTTTGATCCGAAGATAATCCTCGAGTTGTTAGGCAACGATGTTTCCAAGAGTCTTGGAGTTTTAATATATTTTGTGCTATTAAGGCTCGGTGCACACTTGCTGCAAAAGTTATCGGGACGCTGCGTCATTTCAATCTGCGTCTTATCACCATTCCAATGCACACTTTCACGGAGATAGACCTCAACGACAGCCTCTCATTTGGCACCAACTGAAATGAATCGTATACGCGCCCAAAAATTGAAAAAGAAAGTTGTTTTTGCTCAGGGAAGATGATGGCAATTTTTTTAATTATTTTCGAATGTCAATTCGATCCTTTGACGAATTGGCCGGTCGTATCAGCGACGCACTACAAGGAAAATAAACCTATATGATATCTCCTATATCACCCTTGGAGATGTTGGCAGTAACATTGAGGTACATAAAAGACTTCCCTAATTACCGACCGGTTTTTACTTCATCAATGAAAAGTTCGACATCCACATTTTCATCAGACATGGTGTAGACTTCACAAGCTCGATAGGAGGTATGACGCTGCTGCTAATGTGCACTCAACCATAAACAAATGTGTACTACCAGCTATCGCGATATAGAAATGTGACGCGCGTCCCACAGGTCCCTGCGGCAACATCGATAACTATCTCGGCGTCAGATAGGTATCAGCTTCACGTGTGAATTCCCACATGAGTTGCTATGCATTTCTTCTTATGCGATTGAAAATGACGCAGCGTCACGATAACTTTTGCAGCAAGTGTGCACCGGGCCTAAACATGACAAAATATTTGCTTTGCATTTTTATGAAGAAAATTTAAATAGTGAGCGATTTATAGACATCTTTAAAAACGTCATAAATTTAAATTCAAATACACTGTCCGCAGAAGAAGCTTGTATTGTATGGTTTCAGATAGATAGTGCACCAGCATATAGTACCAGAGCTGTTGGAGAAGTATTAGACAACATATTTTATGATAGGTGAATCGGAAATAAAGGACCTTATAGGTTTCCACCGTGATTACCCGATTTAACGCCCCTAGATTATTTTATTTGGGGCTATGTTAAAGATAAAGTATACAGTATACCTGCTACCACCAAAGAAGATATGATGGCAGAGTGCGAGGCGCGTCAATAATCTAGACCAGGGGTCTCCAAACTACGGCCCGAGGGCCACATCCGGCCCGCGGACAGATTTTGTCCGGCCCGCGGAGAGCTAGCATACTTGAAAACTCCTTTTAGAGAACATATTTTTTATAGCAAATTAAATTTAGTTTACTGAAGTATTCTAATTTTATGTTGAATAATTATTAATATGACATCTACATTGATATGGTCATGGGCTAACTACTCATAACATTGTTGTAGGCTTATTGTTATTGTTTTTGTGATAAGTTGGATAAAGAAACACAGAATTGTAATGAGTAAAGACATGTATAATATGCAGAAAATTTTACTTCAGTATATAATAAATAACAAATTATTGAAATGAATCCAACTAACATTTTATACATTTTAAATAAAAACATAACTTATAACAAGCATAATGACATATGAAATACTAATGAGATTTGTGTAATTGAGATTTTCCACTGACAATAGTTTGTAGTTGTGGACTAATTTTACTTGTACCAATTATTAAAAGAGATTTAAGATGCTCATCAGTTAATTTAGATCTGTAAACAGTTTTTGTGTACTTCATTTTGGAGAAGGTCTTCTCACACAAATAAGTAGCACCAAAAACAGAAAACAGCCCACGAGCAAATTTATGCAAATTATCAAATTGTGTCAGTGGAAGACTCTTATAAAATTCCAACAAAGATGAGTTTTGACATTTGTTCTTAATTATATCACTGCACTGTAGATCAATTATTTCCATTTGAAGTTCCGGGGCTAGGGTTTCGATGTCAGTATCAAAAGGATTCTGAAAAATCTTAATTTGATTCGCAATGGCATCAAAGTCCGAGAAACGAGTATCAAAATTTATTTTCAAAGCACTCAAAGTTTCGATTGCAAAATCGATAGGAAACTCAGTCTCAGTAGTGTGGCTGAATATTTCACATGTTTTAAAATGTGAAACAGTATCAATTTCTTCCGGAATGATTTGATATTAGTGTATAAATCAGGAAGATGCTGGTTTTCTCCTTGCAATCTCAAATTCAGTTCGTTCACATGTTTTGTCAAATCAACATAGAATGCTAACTTCCACAGCCATGCGTTGTTTTGTAATTCAGTAAGAGGGCGATGCTTTTCATTCAAAAAAATTTCGATCACTGCTCGAAGTTCAAAAAAGCGCTGAAGGACTTTCCCACAACTAAGCCAACGTACGGCAGTATGATAAGGTAAGTCATTTTCTCCAATCTCTTCAATAAATTGTCGGAATTGTCAGTGATTCAGCCCAAAAGATCTGATAAAATTAACAGTTGATATGACTGGTTTCAGAACTTCAGACATATCCAAACATTTTCCGCACAAAGACTGTTGATGAATGATACAATGTAAGACTAATGGTTTTAAACCACCGTCATTTTCTACAGCCTTTGACACAAGAGCGACCACTCCTTTATCTTTCCCACTCATGTTTTTGCCTCCATCAGTTGTAATACATTTCAAGTTTTTCCATCGAAGGTTCTTTTGATTAATGGCCATTTCAACTCCTTTAAAAATATCTGTACCAGTAGTTGTGCCATGAATACTATTCATATCAAGAAGTTCTTCATGCACTTCATAGCTTTTATCTACTCCTCGAATATAAATCAACACCTGAGCAGTATCTGACACATCCGTTGACTCATCCAAGGCCAAAGAAAACCACTCAACATGTCCATTTTTGTCGAACAGTTGAGAGGATATATTTTCAGCGATGTTTTCTACCCTTCGAGCCACAGTGTTTACTGACATACTGACACTTTTTAATAAATTTACTTTTTCAGGGCACATTTCTTCGGCTACTGCAATTATGCATTCTTTGATCATTTCTCCATCGGTGAATGGTTTTCCACGTTTTGCAATTTCAAGAGCCACACGAAAGCTGGCACGCGTTGCAGCCTCTTGTTCAGTTTTGAGTTTTGTAAATGAAGATTGCTGCGATTTCAATCCGCGCTTCATAGCTTCGAATTTTTCTGTCCGCAAACTTCCTGTATATTTTGAGTAATTTTGAAAATGTTTTGTTTCATAATGTTATATTCTTTGAGAACGGCTATGCTTTCATTGCAAATCAAACATAGCGCCTTCTTACTGGACTCAATTACGAAATACTGAATGTTCCACTGATCTTTGAATTTTCTGCATTCACTATCAATTTTTCGCTTCTTTTCCATACTACTAAATCACACACAAAAGCAACAATTCAAATCAAAATACTGTTACAAAGATGTCTTAAACTTAAACACGCACAAATACGTTTTAAGGAGGTACGCACTATTTTATTTCACAACAGTGTCATAGGAACTGACTTGTGGTTGCGCCACTAGCCTTATTATATATTCCAATTACTGCCATCTAGAAGTGAGTGGAAGACACCAGAACTTTCTCGAACAAACGAGATTATTCTGTACGTGCTATTAGCGCCATCTGTTAGCGATAGAAGGTACTACCTATTTCCGCTTGTGTCCACCAGATGTCGTGTCACGTTACTCCTCATGGCTCGTACTCTACGACTAATCTAGAAATTACAGATAATGACAGGAAAATTAATAATATGCAGTGTTGCCGTTTTGCAGCCTTTTTTAAACGTTGCGTACTTTTTCGGACTTTTTTTCATCAGTGGACTATTTCACTTTTTACCACCGGCAACAATGATAATATGGTTTTGGCCCTCGGAACTTACTGGAGTAATCAGTATGGCCCTAAGGCTGGAAAGTTTGGAGACCCCTGATCTAGACGGTACCATGATTCAGCGTGCCACGCGTACGAACATTTTAAAAAGAGTAAGAAAGTGTTTGGAAAGAGGTGGTGATGTGTTTGAAAACTTTATTTAAGATTATTAGAAACTATTATTAAGACTACTTCTTCTCGATATTGTGTAGTTTCTATTTTAATGTTTTAGGACATTATTAAACGATGACTTGTTTTGTTTTTATTTATTTACATGAGTTTCCATAGCCTAACTGATTATACAATACAAAATAAAACTTTAAAGGAATTGATACATTTTCCAAAATAACTCTGAAACTAAGACGTTTAGTTACAGGGAAGCAAATACATACTGCCCCTAATTTTGTACGTGCAATCCAATGAAGTTGAAAAAAATGTAGGTTGCTATTTAAAAATAACAAGATATTGATATTTTCTGGATGAAATGTTTAACATGGTTTTCTGATCACCCTGTATTATTTCGAAAAGTGTATAATACCGCATTTAAAGCAGTATACTTTCCAAAATGATAACCTAAAATTTTAAATATGTGCATGCATTCAATTATTGGGAATGTTGTTATGAGTAATAGTCTGCAGCTGTAAATTTTTTTACAAAAATTGAAATACTTCAAAAATGGCTAACTTTAAAGTCAAAGTTTATCAGACAAACTATCCTTAAAATTAAGTTGGAAATACTAATCTCTCATAAAATTGGGTATTCCATTTAAAATAAGGAAATTGATATCCATTTCCGGTATAACCGGAAGTAGCAAAAATTCAAAACTATTATAAATGGAAAGAGCTTAAGGTGAAACTAATATTTGCGAAATTTCAAAACTCAACTCTTATTTTCTATATTGTTCTAACGAAGTCTCGTCACGATATACCCTGTATAATGAAGAGAATAATAAATACTTCATTATTATTATGATTTAAGCATGATACATCTTTGCAATTCACCAGACACAGTACGCTGGTTTCAAGCTCTGGAATCAACGAAAGGAAAAGGTGTAAAAGATATTCCAAGACGATCGTTGAAGGAAAACAAACATACAAAGTTTTCAGTTGTGCTGAATATGTATCCAGTGTTTCCTGTAGCTGGGAATAAAAAATAAATAAGAATTAAATTACATAATGGAAAAAATAGGTACGGCAAATCTTAAAGATAAAAGATAACAATACATATATTTATCAGCATGATGAAACGTTACGTTAGCAAGATCAAGAAAAACATAAAAATTAATGTGGATAAATATTTCTACAGATAAGATTGACTTTGTTAAATATAAACAAAATATATTTATCTACATGTCAGATAGACGCCATAAGAAGAAGGAATTAGCTCTGAGGACAACATAATCTTGGATCAAGTGTACCAACAGATGTAAATAGCATGACAGATGACGCTGTAAGAGAACGACTTTCAATTGTCAATGGATATAAAAGAGCTTGCAAAGCACAGAATCAGTACTCTCCAGTGAAGTTTTCATGCGTTTTCTAAACACTAAATAAACCTGCAGGTAATATCCGACAAGAGCTATATTAGTTTGCATTTGTTCATTTGTTTAAAAAGTTTTCTTTTGTAATTATTTATGTATATTATATTTTATTTTAGATGAAGTATTGCACTATCAGTTTTTAAAAATGAATAATGTAAAATTACGTAAATAATTAAGAAAAAATATTATGGTTATTATTTTTAGAATAAAATTTCAGGAATTATACGATCAGGAAATGTAAGAAATAAAAACAGAGTTCAATTTTATTTAAACATGCACTTATAAGTATCGTTAATCTAAATTAATTAATTTAATATCTTTCATATTATCGTTTATGCAAGACTGTACACAGTGTAATGACTAGGTAATGTGGAGGTTGGAACGTACTCAATAGTATTCTTAGTTATTTATGAGGATTTATTTTAGATGTTAATGATTATGCAAAAAATAATAATAATAATAATAATGATTTTTATTTTCTACAGGTTTAACCAACCCAAGTACAGAAAATACAAATGTAATTCATACATTATAGAGTACATTATGAAATAACTAAAGCACAATTACTTAAATATAAACATGTAAATATATGCTAAATAGAAACCAAAAAAAAAAGGAAAACAATTAAAGGAAAGGAGTGAAGCAATAGAGATGGTTGTAGAACAATTCATTCCAGATACCCCAATATCACACTTAACGCGTCGAAGTGTATATCCGAGGCGTCACAGATTTGGTTGAAATTGCTACACATGGTGTAAAGCGGAGACTTACGTAGTATATTAGTTCTGGCGGTAGGCAAATGAAATGTTTCCTCATATCGAGCAGACAGCCTGGGAACCCTAAAATGTATCTTGCTCAGGATCCAGGCGCAATCAATCCTGTTATTCAGAAGCTTATATAAGAATTTTATACTTAATATATTGCGCCGGAGTTGGAGAGATGGGATACCAACCTGTCGTAACATGCTTGAATAGTCGCAGCCCCTCTCAGGGAATACCCCGTTGATTAGAAATAATAAGTACTTCACAAAACGTCTCTGCACACCCTCAATACGCATCATGTGAACAGCATATATCGGGCACCAAATTAGCGCACCGTATTCCAGCCTCGACCTTATGAAAGTATAATATAGTAGTAACAGACAGCCCACATCCCTAAAGTCCCTACAATTTCTATAAATAAACCCGTATATTCGATAAGCTTCGGCAACAACATCAGTTATATGATCATTGAACGTTAACTTAAAATCGAACAGAATACCAAGATCCCTAATAACACAACAACGCTCCAAAGGCGTGTCCGCAATAGCATAGTCTAAGAGCATTGGATCAGTTCTTCTGGAGAAGGTCATTACTCTGCATTTAGATATGTTAAGATGTAAATTATTATCGCAACACCAGGAGTAAACACGATTTAGGTCATTCTGCAGAAGCAGACAGTCGTCCAAAGAGAATATTCTATAGAAGATCTTCAAGTCATCCGCATATAAGAGATTTTTGCATTGCAATTCATTTGTGATGTCATTAATAAAAATTAAGAATAATATTGGACCCAAGTTTGACCCCTGTGGAACGCCCGACGTGGGAACAAATGCACCGGATGCAATATTGCGGTACTCAACATACTGACGACGATCCACGAGGTATGATTCCAGCAATTTGCACAATCTTAAGGAGAAGCCTATATTCGAAAGTTTCGTTAGTAAGATATTGTGGTCAATTTGATCGAATGCCTTCCGAAAATCTGTATATACCACGTCCACCTGTCCCTGTCCATCCAGAGTCTCAGAGACATACTGCGTAAAACAAGTTAGGTTCGTAATGGTAGATCTCTGGGGTACAAATCCGTGTTGCGATGAGGATAGGTATGGCTTAATAGAGTTATAAATGTTATTATACAAGATTGATTCAAAAACCTTAGAGAAATTGCAAAGGATCGAAATGGGTCTGTAGTTTACTATGTCAGATGAATCACCACTCTTGTAAACAGGGCAAATGCGAGAGATCTTCCACTGGGACGGAAACCTAGACTGTTTCAGTATTAAATTGAATAGGTGAAACAGGGGCCCAGTTAACGAGTCTGCACAGTCACTAAGGAGGAAGCCAGGCACACTGTCTATACCTGACACCAAACTTCTTCTACATTTCCTCAACGCGAAAGAAATTTCATCTTCAGTTATCAAGGTCATGTCAATACAGTTAGAGACACCCACAACAGATGCGCGCCCATCGACATAGGTTTGACCGGGCACCGTATACACACTACTAAAATAATCCCTAAATGCTTCGACTATGTCTGTAGGGCTGTTCAGACCCCGGTTATTATAATTCATCGCACCAGGAATTCTAGTACTACCACGTCTCCTATGAATGTAAGACCATAATTTTGTAGGATCCAGCGTAATAGAGTTCTGTATGTCGGTGAGATACTCCTTATACGCTCTATCAATCAGTATTTTACTTAATGAGCGGAGGCGTTTGAATTGCTCATAGTAATAGTTTGAACCATATTTCTTAAAATTCCTGTGCGCTTTAGCTTTCTCCCTCAGACACCGCTTTATATTATTGTCAAACCAAGGGGGACAGACACGTGTAGGTTTGCTCGAGGAGTATACGGGCACACAATCGCAAAAAATACTAAACAATATGTCGTAGAAGGCACCACAACACTCATCCACACCAGTAGCATTACACACAGGGGACCAGTCAGTATTCGCAAGAATGTTGTACATAGCCATAAAATTTGCCTTTCTAAAATTGAACTTGAAATTGAAGTTGTCACAGCATTCACCAAACCGTATGACGCCCGGGCAATTCAACGCTACAATAATATTTAAAGGGGGATGATGAGAGTCCTCGGGGAGCAAAGGTGCATTATGTCTCTCAGAAGTACATTCAACATTCGATAGCACAAGATCCAACAGTCTATTGTTGCTGTTCGCAATATGATTGTATTGAGCCAGATTACAAAACTGTTGGAAAATGGCGAACATTATCTCTGACGTGAGAATGTCCAGGCATTGTGAGGGTTAGGCATATTCAGTTATATTGATATATTTCAGTAAAAAGACAGTAACAAACTTAACATATTATAAGTGTATGTAGATATATCAATTAATTTCATGAATCGTATACAATGAAGAAATTATATATAAACTGAATTAACTGAATTAAAATTATTCATACATAGGATACTTAAGTGCATTATTAGAGAAAATTGGAATACAAATCTAAATAATTATTTTATTCAAACCAATGTATTTCCAGATATTCATATAATAGATATTTAATTATTTTTAAATTGTTGGGTTCGTTATAATAATCCATCAATCCAAAATCATATAAGAGAATAATCTTGTGGAAAACGTTCTACCCCTGAATCCACAGAGTGCAATATAATAAGTAAAAGAGGCAACTTCGAAACATGAAGAGAATTATATACACTGTACAACTAAGTAGAACATGCTGTATAAACCGTAGCATATAAGGCTACACTCAGTATAGACCAATTTCAAAAATATATTCACAGCAATATGTGTTCATCTATATACTCATTTCAAAACAATAATAATTAACCATCTGAATGATATTAACAAACCATCCTTACATTTGTCATTTATATTAGATTAAGTGTGATTGTTCACATTTGCATATTACTTCGTTTAACACCAATTTATTTTGCTATCTAATTAACCCCCGTATGTTTTAAACGCTTATATGTTCAGCTGAATTCCATCAGTTGTTTTCTTTTCTTGTATACTACAAACTTGCCGCTATGTTCGCGGCAAGATTCTTTCTAAACCTCAATTTGTCATGTGTTTGTGAATTGATGCTTGATCGATGGTTGTTTCATTGTTTAACAGTAAGAAAATATTCTTGTCTATTGTAGAAGTGCCTTTCCAAAGAAGTTTTAAATAATAAAGTGAAAGCTCAAAGCACTTGAAATAAAATTTTATTTATATTAACTGGAATTTTCATCGTTTTCTTGGCTGTATTTCCCAGTATTACATCAATCAATCAATCCATTAGCAGCATTGTACAGCCAGTATACTTAACTTAATCCTTTAACATTTGTTAAATTTAGGACAAAAAAATCTACATACATAAACCTTATTTAATATTAAGAAATTATTCACTTATGTCTTAATTTATAACAGTAACTCGCTGTCATATCTTTTTTAAATAAATTTGACTTTTACAATTAAAACACTAGATTTATTCAAGTCTATTCACTGACATAGATATAGTTATATTATAGAATTTTTATCACCAACACGTGCAAATATATTTCAATTTAATTACTAATGCCTCAAATCCCTGATGTGCTCCTAATGACATAAATTACAATTAATTTTCACATGCACTCTCATAGAGACATATCTAAGATATTATTTACCCTTATCTTATGTGGCAGATAATTCTAAAGTTGATGTACTATAAGTGTAAACAATATGCCATTACAAAAGAAAATATCCTTTTGAAATTGTTTTCAAGATATTTAAAAGATTTAGTGCAATCGTTAAAACTGTGAGATACCACAAATCACATAAATTAGTGTTATTACGACCTAAAATTGTAGTTCATTAGATAATTAAATAGTTAACTAAGATTATTATACCTAGCGAAATTTCTCAGACGTTAAATTATAGATATGAAACCGAGGGTACATTGTTTTGTGAATTAGGGGACCAATTGTGTTAATTGTGAATTTGAGATCTCACCTTTCTTACGACGTTCAACTAAAATAGGTTGACCGTCTTCCTTTCTCCACATAATTTTAGGGGTTGGAAATCCATCGGCCTTGCAAGTAAGACTAATATTCTGGTTCTCCCTTATTGCCACCGTGGATTGCGTGCTTTCCCCATCTAAGATATTTGGTGGAACTGAAAAGAATAAAGAAACGATCTGGTAGAAAATTATTATTTTACGTTATATATATAACATTTAATTTAAAAGATATCTATTATATTGCATCGTACTGAAAAGGCTACACAGATAGAAAAATAACAACGTTCCAAGACTTACAAAGAAGAGATTTATACATTAGTTTGATTTTTCCACTGAAAATTTTTGTTAATTATTAAATAACATTATTTTCTCATAATTTTATATTAAAATATTGAATTTATAAATTTACTGATAATATATGTTTGTATTAACTATTTTTTGAGAAAATTTTCACAATACATTTAATTATTATTCTTTCCAAATATAATTTCACTGCCTAAATGCAGAATTTAACCTATTTCCTCCCTGAACAACCCAAATTCTGCATTTGCGCATCAAAATCATATTTTGATTAAAAATTGTGTTCTATATATCCTAGCATCAATTATCTGTGTTAAATGAGTGAGAATATTTCATTAATTTGTTGACTGGTGGTTTTCATTGGATGTTGACATCCAGTTGTTCTACCATCTTTTGGGTGAGTATTTGTTGTCTGGTTTACCTGTTATTACAATTTTACCTATTTAACGTTAATGTTTAAAGTGTTATTTTAAAGTTTATTTCAATAAAAAATCAGAAATTATTTTTTTTTTGGGTACTACAAGATGGCGATACATAAGGATAAATATTCTGTGAGGTTACCATAATCAAATTCATCAATGGATATCGAAGTTATGTGGCGGCCTTATATCGCACAGCGATATCAAATGCAGTTGTCCTTGCGAATTTCGAGCATGAATGATATTTAATTTTTGACTGTTTGCCTGATACCACTCCTCTAGATCGCATAGGCTTCTTTCTGTTTCCTTTACCATATTTCCATTATAATATGCTTCAATTATTACTGACATGTCATCAACAAAGAGATTTCCTTTATGAAAATAAATCATCAGAGTACATTATATACAGAACTGGACCCAGAATGGAGAGTTGTATGTCGCTGTCCATGCGTTTCAGGTGTTCCCATCCAGGAACATTTTGCTTTTATTCTGATGTTTCTTTCTCTGCGGCGAAGGATTTTTCCCGTGATCATCATCTGTTGTTCTCATTCTTTGTTTTATTTTTTTAGTTTCTGCTCCGTAGGTCATGATAGGTCTCACACATGTTTTTCTGTCGGCATTCATACATTTGTTTTGCCAGATTACGTCTCGTAACTGTTCAGACATCCATGTTGCCTTTGTAATTTGTCATCGCACTTCATTTGATGCATGCCTGCAGCTCTACGTCCTTCCCAGATATCCGCATTTCCGAACTTACTTGATGGTCTTGTCATACACTATTAACGTGCATGTAATCGGTTCCTTAGTTATTACTATCGATTAGCATTCTTTAGAATTATCCATCAGAGCTACGTCTTCGGCAAAGCATACCATTTGAGTGTCGTGCCTTAGTTCGTATAGATGTTTGGTATATTTTACTTTATCTATAATCTCATCCGTAACAAAATTGTATAGTATTGAGGTCAGGCATATCATATGACCTATAGAAATTGGAATGTGCATCAACGTTTAAAAGGGAGAGTAGACAGAAATGAAATGCTTTGCATCAATTTGATTTCAAAAAAGTACTCTGAAAACTGTAAGAATACATATAGTGGCTTTCTACGACTATTAAAGAATCAGATATATTTAATAATCGGGCAGGCAACTGGAAAATAGGGGACAAAATAAATATAATATTTTTTTTAATCATACTAAATTCTGGACTTCCAGTCTAGTCTGTTTCTTTTCCTGCATATACGGAGGTTAGGAGTGGTTTTATTTTTATTTTTTGTGTTGCTTTTTTTTAACATTAGGTATTACAATTTTTATTTTGTCATTTAAATATAAGTCAATTCTGCGGCTACAGAGTGTACAGCGTGCTACTTTGATTGCACATAACAGTGTAGTGAAATGAAAACAGAACTTAGGTTTTTATTGAGTATTCTGTTGAAGACAGACCTAACATAGCTTACTTTAGAAATAATTTAATTCTTTTACATACTTCAGTGAGATTTGAGACTTGAGCTTGACGTGTTTTTAGCTAATAGTAATTTAAAGGTTTTAAATGTTAAAAAAATGTTAATGTGTAAAAATGTAAAAATCAGTATTGTTAAAACCCAACCCAACACTTGAAAAAACGCGAATATACGAGGTAGGCGCCATAACTTTCCGGCCTGATAGGCTTATACAGGTTCAAACGTGTTCAAACTCCGTCACGTTATGCATGCACATACGCGAAGTGTACACTATAAATATGACGGATCGAAGCCTAGTAGTTTTTAATAACCAGCCAACCAACGTGACTAGCGCACGAAAATGTTTGAAATAGCAAAAATTGAGTAGAAACCCTGGAAGATGCTGATCGACCCGACCGACCAATTGATGTGATAACGCCCCAACAAATTTCAATTATTGAACATTTAGTGCTAGAAGATCGCCGTTTGAAAGTGAAGGAATTAGCAGTGATAACAAACATTTCCGAAACAAGTGTACGCCGAATTCTCCATGACCATTTGGGTATGAATAAAAGTAGTGCTAGATGGGTACCGTGACTTCTGTTTAGTCTCCAACGTGAACGTCGAGTCGAACGTGCGCAGTCGTTTTTAAACATGTGTGGAAACGACCCAAAATCGATTTTGGAGTCCATTGTCAAAGGGGATGAAATAATGGTTCTGTTTTACGATCTTTTATCGAAAAGGAAGCCATGAAATGGGGGCGACCCGATGAATCCCGTCCCAGAATGGCGAAAGTCGTTCAATCAACGAAAAAAGTGATGGCCACAATTTCTGGGATTGTGAGGGCATTTTGCTAATTGACTTTAAAGAGCGCAATACAAGTGCGAACGGCATATATTATGCGTCTTTACTGCATAAAGTAAGGGATAGTATTCGTGCAAAACGTTGTGGAAAATTGACAAAAGTTGTGCGTGTGATTATTGCACGATAATGCTCCTGTCCATACTGCCACCATTTCATAAGCTGCCATCCGCGAATGCGGCTTTCAAGAATTGGAACATCCACCGTATAGTCCGGATATGGTTGCGTGTGATTTTTGGTTTGTTTTCTAATTAAAAAAAAAAAAACCTTAGGGGACGTAGTTTTAAGGATGACAGTGAGTTGCAAGCAACTGTTATAGAACATTTGACGGAAAAACTTCAGATTATTTTTACAAAGGTATCGAATTATTAGTTAATCGTTGTAGTAAATGTATAGAAGTTAGGGGAGATTATATTGAAAATCAAAGATTCTTATATTGTTCCAAGTTTCTTTTTTGTATATCAGGCCGAGAATTTACGGCGCCTACCTCGTATGTAGCATGTAACATTTTTTATTTTTGAATATCTCTTATATTTCAGATTATTAAAAAAACAGGTCTGACAAAAGACTACAATATTATATTAATAAATATTCTCCAAAACGTCACAAAGCGTTAGTTAAACAGTTTTCTTTTTCCCCACGTATAATTCTGCCACAAAGCAGTTAATCGTGTTATTTCACCATCAGTTAAAATCTGAAGACTTTTTTCCTACAATATATACAGTGTGTAAAGTGATGTGCTTTCCTATAGGGAAAAATATTTTAATATGAGCTTTAAGAGAAAGACTTGTTCTTTATAAAAAAATTGTTTGTATTGAAACCGTTTGGTAAAAAAAAAACAGTAATGATTTAAGATAAAAAACTTGAAATTATGTCGAGTTGATTATAAATATGACTAAATAAGAATGTTATATTATATTATTAATGTTGGACAAAAGGCAAATGTCATTTCGATAAAACTTTTATTGTTTTCGTGTTTGTAAAAGAGGATGACCACGAAACCCTGTCATTACTCCACATAATCTCCTCGCCATCCAGCTTAATCTTTTGCTAAATTGTTTGTAAACTTTGTTCAACATTTCAACATTAATTCCTCGAACAGCCTCCGTAATCCGCATTTTTAGATAATTCAATTCACCCATTGTTTCTTCTTTGTACACTTTTTGCTTTAGGTAACCCCATGGGAGTTAAGTCCGATGACCGAGGTAGCCAATGTATTGGTCCATGTCGTCCAATCCATTTATTAGGAAAGTCTAAACTTGCACTTGCTCAAGTGATGGCAATAAAGAATTCTGAAGCATTTCCAAGTACTTGTGTTGATTTAAATTTCCATTAAGAAAATAGGGTCCAATGATTATATTTAATAACATTCCGCTCCAAACATTGACTTTTTGATATCGCTGATTTCGGACATTAATTCTGAAATTTGGATTATCCTTTGACCAATGTCTACAATTTTGTAAGGAAACAGTACCATTTGTCGAAAATATTGCTTCATCACTAAACATTAAATTCTGATAAAAAAGACTGTTCTCTAGTTTTCTCACCCAGGGCCTTTCCGTGCGGTGGGACAGAATGTGCACTTGCACGGGGCGGCAATGAAGAGAAGAAGAAGGTTATTTAAAAAATCACTGTCAATATGCATAGTGATAAAATCGTATAAAACAAATAATACTAAATAAATAAATGTTATAAGATAAGTAAAGTGTGTCAGAGTCCAAATGTTAATATAAGCGAGTGCCTTGAGACTTTAAACAATTTGTGCGAATACATTCAAAAAATAAGGAGTGATGAACGATTTGAGCAATTTATTCAAGAAGGGAAATCATTAGAAAAAGTTAACCTGGCTCCTGAATTTCCTCTTGTTCGACTAAAAAGAGTTCCAATGCAATATTTGTACGAATCGAAAGATGAGCCCGTTTTAAATGAACTTCAAAATTTTAAAATTACTTTTTATTTTAGTATATTAGACACGACTATTCAGTCAATTGAAGAAATGTTTTCTAGCTTAAACCAGTGTAACAATTCATTTAAATTTTTATATGATTTTGATGCGATGGAAAAAGAAGAGATAAAAAAAAATTGTATAGAGTTTGACAAATGTTTACAACGTACAGAAGGGGATACTCTTCAGAAGGATGTTGATGGCAATGAGCTTTACAATAAACTAATGTCTCTCAAAGAAATTATACCTACTTTAAACATTCACAAGACATTCTTGATTAATAATAAAACACGATATTGTTTCTTATTTTCCTAACTTATCAATAGCTATTAGAATATTTCTGACTTTGCCTGTTACCGTCGTACCAGGAGAAAGAAGCTTTAATAAATTGCGGCTTATAAAAAATTACTTGAGATCCACTATGTCGCAAGAAAGGTTGACAAATCTTGCCATGATTTCAATAGGGCAAGAGATTGGTCAAAATCTTGATCTATCGCAAGTTATCGACAGTTTTGCTTCAAAGAAAACATACACATACATATTTTTTCAATACACTGCTAGTTTTATATTCCTATATGTTTGTGTTTCGTTTAGCTAAGACTAACATGATTAGAACTGAGTACATTTCCCCCTTTGTATGTAGTGTAAATGTAGTAAAGTATACATAATGTATCTAATCACATAGTAAGTTTACATCTTTAATGATACGTATCTGTATTTTATTAAGGTTATTAGTACTAATAAAAATTAACAGTATTTTCATGATTTGTTTTCCTATACTTTAACGAACAAACTTGTTATTGAGTACATTTAGTGCGTTCAAATAAAACAATTACTGAAGGCAGGTTAGGTAAGGAGTAGGGAGGCGGCGAAATTTTATTTTACACGGGGTGCTAAAAGGGTTAGGAACGGCACTGTTCTCACCAACCCAAAAACAAAACTCTAGTCTTAAAGCGTGATCTGCTTTTTCTAAGGTGTGCCTAAATCTAGGTTTATATGGATAAATTTTATTCGCTTTATCAATTGTTGTTTATCAATGATCCGTAACTGATCGTAACATCATCATTTGAGAGGCTTATTTTTGTCGGAAACTAATCCCGTTTGATCAAACTTATGAATTAATTTATTCAATGCTTTTCTGCTTACACGGTATTAGGGGACTTCAAAACGTGCAAAAATATCAGGGTTGAAAATTTTCGCCACTAAAACACTGCCTTATATTACATATAAGAAAGAAAAATGACTATTGGGAAAACAAGATACCAATTATGTAGTTTCCATCGGAAGACCCTTGATTTATCAAAGACGACATCCAACACCACATAACAGACAATGCCGAGCAACTTACCATGCTAATTGTATTTTTAATCAATGAAGTCATGATTACAGATTAATTTATACATTTCTTGAATAAATTAGATACGAATAATTTATTTTTCTTACTAATATGCCTCGCTGAAATTTTATATTCACACAATACAGAATACGTTAGTGACTCCTGTTACTGAACAGTTTGAACATACATCGGTATTTGGAAGTGAGGTTCTTAAGGCAAGACATTATACTACACATATTATTTTATTAACACATACTTTCTTTGTTGCTGCACTGAAGGAGAGTTCAAAACGTGTCTACGACTGACTTACACCTAATAGTTTACATTTTCAGATTTGATTTGCACAATTTCGCTTTATGATTTTTGTTTGTTTTGTCACTTGTGCGTCGTTTAACATATAAGTCGACATTGTCTACCATATATTTCACCATAATTTACGTTTTTCAATCATCATTTTTTTTGCAATTGTCTCTTGTTTTCAGCGTTATCTCTTAAATTTTGTTTTCCATATATTTGTTTTCTTTTATAATTTTCGCATATTCATGTTATGACAAAGAAAGAAAGAAACACAAAATACAGGCGATTATTATTATTATCATTATTATTATATTTTTACAGCTACAAAAACGAATAGCGACCTCTGTCGGAGAGGTATATCAATGAAAACAAATACAATATTTATCTCAATATTCTGACTGGATATGTATAAGGTATAGTCAATACAAAAACAATTATGATTAAATAACACTGAGCCTATATTTCAAGGGTAAATATATAAGAATATATTAATGTAAAAATAACAAAAACGTGGAAAAAAGAAAAGCCTCATAAGAAAATCGGCAACTCTGTAAGACTAAGGTAAAAGAATATAGAGGTTGCCGTATTGCTATAAGATAATTATTATGACCTTCCCATTTATATTGATATTTGAGTATTTTATTGGTCCTTTGTTCTACTGTATAAGAATTCTTTAAATGCTAGTAATGGCTAGGTATATATTTAGGTGTTTTAATTCTACTATGTGAATTTTTGCATGATATTTTTTGGCAGAATTGTTTCAACTATCGTATCTAGGCTTATACGTAGTATAAGGAAGTATTGTGATGATGAAAATTTTCGACCTCGAGATTTTTGCAGATGTCCACGTTTTGAAGCCCCTGATACCGAAAAAGTGGTTTTTAAAAAATGTCTGTGTGTCTGCGTGTGTGTCTGTGTCTGTGTCTGTGTGTGTCTCGGTGTGTGTGTGTGTGACCACGATAACGGTCAAACCGCTGTAGATATCAATTCCAAATTTTGTATTTACGTGTATAATCTCCCTCTTAAGATCTGATTAGTTTTTCGGTAGACCGGAAGTAGCAGTTTACTTCGGCGAAAAAATCGAATTTTGCCAATATTTCGTCAACTACTAAGTTTAAACAAATTTATAAAGAATTCATATATACTCAAAATTAAATTTGAGACAAATTATCTTAAGAATGTTTTTCGAAATTCCAACCGGAAGTAGGTCTTTTACTCTTATCGAAAATCAGTTTTTTGCGAATATTTCGCAAGTCATGCTTTTTAGACAAGTACGTTACGGGTATAAAAGTATTTAAAACATAATTTTCAATATCTTTTGTATAAAAAAAATTTCAAAATTCAGACCGGAAGTACCACTTTTACTCTTATCGAATAGCGATTTTTTGCAAATATGTCGTAAGTTATGCATTCTATATACATTTATCAAGAGTATAAAAGTATTTAAAACTGGATCTGCAATATTTTTTGTATATATGAAATTTCAAAATTCGGACCGGAAGTAGCACTTTTACTCTTAGCAAGGAGCACTTGTTTGATAATATCTTGCAAAGTATGCATTCTATAGAGATTTATTAAGAGAATAGAAGTACTTAGAACAGGATTTTGAATATTTTTTGTTAAAAAACTTCTTAAAATTCTATAATTTGAAAGGCTGATACGTATAAGAAAGTCGTGTGGTGGCCACACCAAATTTTTTTAATTTGTACTTGTTCTAAAATACATTTTATTACAATTAACTCTCCAACAGATAGTTAAGTAGAAGGTACACAGTATATATTCCCAAAGTTTATATTTAAACAAAACTATGCACCTACTAAAAAAATCGTTAAAAATATGTTTCAGTAAAAGTTGATATACGTATTAACGTGGGTACATAATACACATTCGTAAATCCGTTTTAAACATCTTTTCCATAATTAGTTTAACACACTTTAAGACACTGGTTTTGAAACGAGGATATCCAAGAATATCTATTTTTTTGCGACAAATTAAACGACGGGCTTTTCTTTTAAAAATGGTGCACAAAATAATTTTAAATAATTATTCAAGTACATATATTGAATACTAGTATTTATATTTTTAATGTATCCATAATTAATAGTTATTGACAACTGTATTCACGATATAACAAAAACTTTTTTATTAAATCAATCCTGTCAGTTTGTTTATTGATATTTATTGATATTGCAAATTTTTAGTTTAATATATCCTTCTTGCATTAATATCGGCCTTTTAGAATATTTTCGAACGCATTTACACCATTTTTCAATGCCTTCCTTCATCTTTCCTTACTCGTCGTTCGCTATAAAAGCATAATTTGAAAAACATCATCATATAGCTATGAGTGAATTAAATTTTCTTTTGATGTAAAATGACAGCAACATTCGATTTCCCCTGTTTTCACACACCATATCACATGTGCGTAAGATCTTTTTCATGTATAATACATTCAGTAGCCGCATAATAGACTTCCTTGTGAATTTTAATAAATGCAACAGATACGACAGTTTTACTTCTTTGAAACTCATTTCTATATTTCATTATTCAATTCATAGAATCCATTATACAATATTGATTATCACGTTTATATGTTACATATTCATTTCATAAAATGGAATTTTCTCTGTATTGAAATCTAACGGATTACGGATGTGGAACTGATATATTTGACGACAGCTTTGCGAAAGAATCCATTAGTGCCAATTTGCAACAATTTCTTTCGACAGGCCCGGACTCTATGGAAATTAATATGTTGGTATATTTTCGTTATGTTTGAGATTTTGAATAAACGTTAATTGTTAAATGTGATTGCTTTATCAAGTTCTATATTGTGCTGAAACCAAAACTACAACTTGTACTGTCAAAAATGCACTTTATGTGAATATAGTTATGAGGTTCAGTGATTATCATATACTTAGTTTTCTTGTACGCGCTGCCTTACAAGCTTATTTTTTTATATAATTCTTTACTGAAACATGTAATTTATAAAATATTGGAAATATTGTAATATCAGTTCTATTTTAAAAGATTATGATAGGTCTACTATTTACAATTACCTATAAATATAACTTTAAGAAAATACTGGAACCTCAAACATTACTTTTAATATCTCATTTCGGATCGTGTACTGGTTTGTCTCCACTTGAATAGCACTAACACAAGTTTGTAAACCTTATTTTACAAACATAAATATGGTAAGTAAACAATTAACTATTATTTACCTTTGATATTAAATATTTTACTATTTTTCTTTTTCAGATTATGTATCAAATCTGTTGACAAGTTACCTATAATCATATGATATGCTATTATACTAAGAAAATCAAAAATACCATTTATAGATCATCAAATTTAATACAAATGATAGATAAGATTATAGAGGTACAATTTATATCCATCAATAATAAATGTCTGAATTACAACTATCTAAACGAGCTCAAATGACGTTATAGAACGATATGAAATTTTATAACCTTTTTTAGATGAATTTCGAAGATAAATATTTTAATATTTTAATAAAATGTAATGATACACTTGCATATAGACCATTAATTAATTATATGTACTCAATATTAATTTATTAATACCATATTACTGGTATATTAGTATAATCTATAAGTAACGTGTAATATTTCTTCTGTATGTCAAGATCAAATGAAATTTAACATATCTTTCAATATGAGATGTAAATTATATATTAATAAGATTATCAAATCTGGTTAAATTATAATTTAATAAACTTTAATAATCAATATAAGTTTCTATATGCTTGGATATCTAGTAATATCAAAATTATAGCAATTATTTATACAACCTTATACAAAATTATCCATTTATGATCCGTATATTTCCAATTAATTATAGTAATCTATTTGTAATTAGGAATTCCACGTACTGGCTGGTTTTCGTGTTCTTAGCAGTCCTCCTTGATGATATTTATGGAACCTTGACAACTTCCTCAGAACAATATAAGCAACAATTGAACTCAGGATCGTAACTGTTATTTCTCAATGAAATATGATTCTGTAAACAGGAACTTCTGGAACTTCTTACACTTACTGGACTCTCAGGACTTCTAGACGATGGAATCTCGATTAGTATTGTACGTCAAGTACACTAAATCTGTAACTGGACCTTCTGAATTCTGGATTCATGATTAGTATTTTATTTCACGAACACTGGATACTGGATTTGCAACTGGAATTTCTGGACGCTAGATTTTAATTTCTGTAATCTGGACTCTTAAATCTTGATTATAATTTGTGAAATAAAATTGCTGCTTTCCGGATTCAGGATTGATATACCACCTTTAGGAACTTTTAGATATAAAATTGGCCTTTCAACGAAATCTTCAATTAGTATTTCTTTTACTTCAATATGGTAAGTATTCTTCATTTATTAATTTATCTAAGTGTATAATTATTTAATTTACACCTTTTCAACTTAATTTAGAATAATATCAGTATCAATATTCGAGATTATATCTAATTCTCTACAAATATAACCGCTTCTTTTAAGAAGAAAAATTATTCTCCCTTTTTACGTATTTATAAACTCCTTGACGATCCTATGATTTTAAATTAAACCAATCAACATATTACACAATACCTTATCTAACAAACATGCAATTTAAATCTGTTTGATTACTCTTTATACTTTCTAAACTTAATAAATTCCATTATTTTAATTCTTTCCATATTTTAATTAAGATTTCATATGCTTTTTATTATCTAAAAACTAATATGTATCAATTTTCTCACTAAATGTCAAAATGACATTGAACTGTCATTTCCGGTTTTATGAAATTTAAAATGTGCTTTTCAATCAATTTTAACTATTCATTTCTTAATATTCAATTCTTATTATTTTTCATCTCATAAACGTCACTTAAACGAGTTTTTACAAACTAATAATACAAATTATGTTCCAATAATTAACGTTTATAGATTATGGTAAATTTCAATGGAAAATGAAACTGATCAACATTATTATATACAGGACGTTCACCTAATCAACGAACTATACGCAATAAATATATAGTAATGATATTTATTGCGTATAGTTCGTTGATTATCAATAAATTATCACTTCAAATGCGTAAAATCATTCCATATCATCACTTTTAAATTTTTCAATTCTTTAATTTATTTTCAAGGAAATAAGTTTTGATATACTAGTATTAGAGTCTATAATTGAACTTTAACAATATATATCTATACAGGGTGTTTAAAAAAGATACGGCAATATTAAAGGGGTTGATTGTCCAGGTCATTTTATACAAAAAAGTTTATAATAAACAAGGTCCGCAAACGCTTCGTTACCGATCTACAGCGTGTTGAAGTTTAATTAAAAGAAACAGTAAAAATTAGATTTCTCCAAGACGGCATTAAAGATCATAATGAAATTTTAGGCGTGTTATTTTTCAAGAAAAAAATAGGACGCCGCTGATTTCTCTAAAAATAAAAATATGTTTCTATTCTTTGTTTAATTGTGAAGAAAAAGCTCTCTTAACTTTCTATCATACGACGTACCGTTTTTTAGTAAAAAAAAAAACACATTTTAGTGCATGTACATTTATTACAGAATTTTTTTTTTAAATAACAAGGGTTTTATTTAAGGGCAAAAACAAATATTTTACCATACCAACAATTTTAGCAAGCAAAAATTACAATAACTGTGCAAAGTGACCACCTGGAGCTCGGATGCAAGAATCCAATCTTCTCCTCATCGACTGGCGAACTCTCTCAAAAACAACAGGATCGGTTTCAATTGAGTTGCACCCAGCAATGATTCGATTTCTTAAGTCTTCTACGTTTTCCAATAGAGTAGCGTACACCAATGACTTCAAATGGCCCCACAGGAAAAAATCCAGGGGATTTAAGTCCGGGGATCGTGCAGGCCATAAGTGTGGTCCACCTCAGCCAATCCAGCGATTTCCGTATGCTTGTCCTAAGAAATCACGAGTTACTTGACTAAAGTGGGCTGGTGCGCCATCGTGCATATACCACATTGCATCTCTAATTGCTAATGGTACGTCCTCCAGAAATCCAGGGAGCGTGTTTTCCAAAAAGTTGCGATACACCTCTCCGGTTAGTCTCCTTGGTAAAAATACCGGTCCAATTAGGCAGTCACCGACAATCCCAAGCCAAACGTTCAAAGAAAACTGATGTTGAAAACGATTTTCAACAATTTCATGTGGATTTTCGTCACACCTAGCATGGTTATTATGGAAATTGCGTATTGCATTTCTTAAAAAATTCGCTTCATCGGTGAACAGAATCAACATCAGGAATTGAGGGATTTGAACCATTTTCTGCAAAAGCCATTGACAGAATGCAATGCGAGGAGGAAAATCAGCAGGAAGTAATGCTTGAACGCGTTGTATATGGAATGGGTACAACAAATTTTCCTTCAGAATGTGCCAAATAGTCCCATTACTTACATCCAAAGCGTCAGCAATCTTCTTCAATAATGTCTAGCACATCCTCTTCCAGCTCTACCGTTCTTGCTGTCCTTGGCCTTCCTGCTCCTCCATTTCGTCTTAATGTGCCTGTTTCATAAAGACGCCGATGAATACTTTCGAAAGTTTTTCTATCAGGAGCAATACGGCCAGGAAATCTTTCAGTATACAACCGCCTAGCTTCTAATGCATTTCCATCAGCAAGTCCATAAATGTAGTGCATGTCGGTCATATCTGCATTTGTATAGCGATTCATGATAAGGAAATTCAACAAATTCGACACATACAAAATTATTAATCATATGTCATTCAATATGTCAGTGAATAAAAGAGGACTGTTTAAAAATATTTTTGTAAGCATGATAAATGTACATGCACTAAAATGTGTTTTTTTTTACTAAAAAACGTTACGTCGTACGATAAAAAGTTAAGAGAGCTTTTTTCTTCACAATTGAACAAAGAATAGAAACATATTTTTATTTTTAGAGAAATCAGCAGCGTCCTATTTTTTTCTTGAAAAATAACACGCCTAAAATTTCATTATGATCTTTAATGCCGTCTTGGAGAAATCTAATTTTTACTGTTTCTTTTAATTAAACTTCAACACGCTGTAGATCGGTAACGAAGCGTTTGCGGACCTTGTTTATTGTAAACTTTTTTGTATAAAATGACCTGGACAATCAACCCCTTTAATATTGCCGCATCTTTTTTTTTGAAGTCATTGGTGTACGCTACTTCATTGGAAAACGTAGAAGACTTAATAAATCGAATCATTGCTGGGTGCAACTCAATTGAAACCGATCCTGTTGTTTTTGAGAGAGTTCGCCAGTCAATGAGGAGAAGATTGGATTCTTGCATCCGAGCTCGAGGTGGTCACTTTGAACAGTCATTGTAATTTTTGCTTGCTAAAATTGTTGGTATGGTAAAATATTTGTTTTTGTCCTTAAATAAAACCCTTGTTATTTAAAAAAAAAATTCTGTACATGCACTAAAATGTGTTTTTTTTACTAAAAAACGGTACGTCGTATGATAGAAAGTTAAGAGAGCTTTTTTCTTCACAATTAAACAAAAAATAGAAACATATTTTTATTTTTAGAGAAATCAGCGGCGTCCTATTTTTTTTCTTGAAAAATAACACGCCTAAAATTTCATTATGATCTTTAATGCCGTCATGGAGAAATCTCATTTTTACTGTTTCTTTTAATTAAACTTCAACACGCTGTAGATCGGTAACGAAGCATTTGCGGACCTTGTTTATTATAAACTTTTTTGTATAAAATGACCTGGACAATCAACCCCTTTAATATTGCCGTATCTTTTTTAAACACCCTGTATATATAAAGCAATCACTTTCGGGGTGCCTCAGGGCTCAATATTGGAACCATTGCTATTTATTATCTACGTCAACGATATAAACGAGCATATTATGTGTAAGACTGTTCAGTATGCTGATGACACTACAATACTAGTTGCGAATAAAAATTACGACGAATTGCATAACTCCCTGATGGGTACACTGGGGCGGGTTGGGAATTACTTTAGTGGGAATAGACTTTGCATGAATTCCGGGAAAATGCAGGTGTTGGATCTTTCGTTGAATCCCAACATGAAGCTGGTGAATGCCGCGCCTATTAAATGTCTGGGTTTGCTCCTAGACTCTAAGCTTACATGGGGGCCCCACATTGATAGTTTGACCAAGCGCCTGTCTACTAGTACTTTTGTTTTAAAACAACTGCGGGTGATGGTGGATCAGAGTGCTTTATTGGTGGCATATTATGCTCTCTTTCATAGTGTCATGAGTTATGGTATTATATTGTGGGGCGGTTCGGCGCATATACATCGAGTTCTGATTCTGATATCACAGAAGAGAGCAATAAGAACTATGCTAGGTATAAGTAACATGGATTCATGCAGACCGTCGTTCAAGTGGTTGAGAATTATCACTTGTGTTGGTCAATATGTTTTTGATTGTATTACATACGCCAGGAATAATTTGACTTTCTTTGCAAAGCAAACCATGTACGAAACCAGACATGGATGTTTCGAACAACCACATTTTAAGTTGTCCCGGAATATCAACTCATTTAGATATCAATCAATAAAATTATATAATTTACTCCCGAAAACCTGGAAAGAACTGAATGACAAAAAGTTTAACTTAACCCTTAAACACTTCCTAAAAGACAATCCAATTTATGATGTCCAGGAGTTTGTGGAAATGCTCAAGAAGCTTTAATTTCTTTTTTGTTCTCTTTTTTTGCTCTGTGAAATGGCGTACATTGTTTGATATATACATTAGAGTTTGTAATATTTAATATTTAGATTGTACTTTTATTATATAGACATATTTATTGACATGTGCATACATTTGTTTTGTCTCGCACGAATAAAATCTATCTATCTATCTATATATATATATATATACGATAAGAATTGTCGTGGGTGAAGGCCGCTACACCCACGACAATTCTCATCGTATAAAATATAATACGGCCAAGAAAAATGCTAAACAATATATATATATATATTGTCACTGGATTCCGGGTTTTCTTCCGCGTTTCCACTGCTTGGTCTTTGGAAAGACCGATGCTGGTTTCTTGACGACGTTTCGGCAAAATCACACTTGCCATCTTCAGGTCTGCGATAACTTTCTGCTTCTGCTTCTTGTTATTCGTAAAACTGTTTTTGAATAAATATATAGAATATATAAGAATATTTGAATATTTTACAATGACATGTTATTTATTACTACTAAATTAGATATATTAAGATGTTGTTCGAATGGATAATATAAAATAGAAAATGATATGTCATTAAAGTCAGAGGCTTACTTTGGATAAACAACACATTAAACCATTTCATTTTTGTAATCAAGACATTTGAAGATTATCCATATTTATTTTGAAGTAGCTAACGAAGGACTATTCCGGAGAGATACATTTGCAGTTTATAGTATCAAGTTTTTCCATTGTTGACTAATATAAGGACTAGACGATTTTGTTTGGTAATTGTGGGAGCCTAGCAGTATTTTTGGCAAATGATCTACAAAACTACGAAAATTATAATAAAGGAGCAGTATTCTACTTCGGACAACCTGTCGGTGAAATTCTGGTTAAGCAGATTTCCAGTACATCTGTCAAGCTTCCTAGAGGATCTCACTGAAAGGACTTTTCATCCAAATGAAATATATTATTGGATTTCTAAGTGTTCCATAATTTATATAGTCCGCCTTTTTAGGTTAAGATATACCAGGTGTCTGTTTAAGCTCGGCCACCGGCCATATCTCGGCAACCGTTTATCGTACAACCTCGCGCAAAAAATCTTGATAGTAAAATGGATGACGGGAATTACAATAAAAATATTTTTAAGTTTCCAAAATGATCGCAAGGGGGCGCAATTCTCAAGATGAACTAAATATTCGATCATTTTTCATTAAATTCTAGATTAAGATGGATTAAAAAATGTAGTAGCAAAATTTTTAGACGTTTTTATACAACTTTCATTTGAAACTTTTTGAACTAACTCCCATACGAAGGGGTGAGTGGAGGGGGGTATGTCTGCGCACAAAAGTAGGTATAACTTTGGTTTGCCCCAACGGATTTTAATGTTCCTGGGCTCATTAGATTGAGAATTTTACAAAGAATTGAAATTACGAAATTACGTGGTTGTCAAAGAAAATAACAGGGGGCCCTGTTCTCAAAGTATTTATATTTCTTGTTTTTTCTTTAAAATTTCAAATGGAACGGTATATTTTTAATATCGTAATATTGAAGCACATAAAAAACTGAAGAGAATGATGAAAACCGGAAGTTGCTACCTTTTTTGTTGACGAAGATATAGTCCATACGAAGACAATCCAGGAAAATAAAACTCTTTAAATGTAAATTTATTTATTTATTGGGAGTAATAATCTTATTTTAACTTTAATAGGGTCTCTAGACAGTGTATAGTACGTTTTCACTTGAAATTTCATCATACTCTTCGCTAAATGTATTTATTTCAATCTTTTCATCGATTTTTTAATTCATTGCATATGTTATGTTAGATTCTCCTTTTAAATGTTTTTAAATACTCTAACTATTATTTTTTAAACATCATTTCTTATCCTTCCCAACATTGAAATAAAATAATAATAGTGAACAGTGTAGTTTGCTTTTTTTTTTTAAATTTTCATCATACAACATGACATGCACAGTGATACTAAATTACATTATGATGAGATTTCCAAAGTAGGCCATGAAAATCGCAATGCAAAGATATTAGTGTCACTTGTAGTTAAACTTTTTGTACGTATTTAGCAAATTAAGCCTTTTTGGACACCTGCACATAATTATTAAGCTTGTAAAATGTCGTATTCTAACGTTGAAGCTTATGATATGATCAGAATGTATTTTCAATGCTTTGAAAATGCATTCTTGCTTCGAGGGAATATTCCCTAAATTATCCCGAAAGAAGACATTATTGAGTTTTTATTCACCTTGCCAAGATGTTCTTGATGTTTATTTATGGGGCAGAATAAAAGACATAGTTTATCACAAAAAGCCGAGTACAACAATTGCTGCCTCCGAAATGGAAGTAACTCTGCTCTCTACTAATCGACAAGTAAACGGGTATTGAAAATGAAGGTGAACACTTTGAACATTGTTAAGTTAAAGTTTTTTCTTGTTTTTTTTTGTACTTTCTGATTTAAATATATTTTCTTTTCCTTTATATTACTTTGTCAATACATTTTCTTATTTATGTTGAGGTATATAATAGGTTCTTTATTTACTTTCATTTCAGGCGGGGATGATTTAGACATCAATTTGTGTACCTTTTCGTTACTAATGATTAAATGATTTGATTATAACTAATGCATTATTTTATATTGCTTTTTTTCTCGTTATTGTCTACTTAGTTCATGAGTTATGGAAATTATTTTTGCTGTTTTCCTATAATTAGATCTACCTATATCAGTTGGGTGATATATTATTATTATTATTATTATTATTATTATTATTATTATTATTATTATTATTATTATTATTATTATTATTATTATTATTATTATTATTATTATTATTATTATTATTTTATTTCAATGTCTAACAAGGCAAGACATAAAATTTAAAAATAACTAGAGAATTTGAAAACATTTAAGAAGAGAATCTAATATAACATATGCAAGAATTAAAAAATTGGTGAGAAGATTGAAATAAAAACATTTATGGAAGACTATGATGAAAATTCAAGTGAAAGCGAACTATACACTGTCTAGTGACACTTAAAATTAAAATAAAGTTATTACTCACAATAAATAAATAAATTTATATTAAAAATTGTTTATTTTTTTTGGATTGTCTTCGTATGACTATATCTTCGTCAAGAAAAAAGGTAGCAACTTCCGGTTTTCATCATTCTCTTCAGTTATTTATGCGCTTCAATGTTACCATATTAAGAATATGCCGTTCCATTTAAAACTTTAAAGAAAAAACAAGTAATATACATACATTGAGAACAGCGCCCCCTGTTATTCTCTTTGAAAACCGCGTAATTTCGTGCTACACGTCTTTCAATACTTTGTAAGATTCTCTATCTAATGAGCCCAAAAACATTAAAATCCGTTTGTGCAAACCAAAATTATACCGACTTTTGTACGCAGACATCCCCTCTTCCCTTCGTACGGGAGTTAGATCAAAAAGTTTCAAATGAAAGTTGTATAAAAACGTCTAAAAATTTTGCTAGGAAAATTTTCAATCTATCTTAATCTAGAATTTAATGAAAAATTATGGAATTTTTAATTGATCTTGAGAATTGCGCCCCCTTGCGATCATTTTGGAAACTTAAAAATATTTTAGTTGTAATTTTCGTCGTCCATTTTACTATCAAGATTTTTTCCGCGAGGTTGTACGTGAAACGGTTGCCGAGATATGGCCGGTGGCCGAGCTTAAACAGACACCCGGTATATATCTTATAAATTGTTTAATTGACCAGCCTTTTTTTGTATTCTGGTATTCATCCTTTTATAAATATTTTCACAAAACGCTCTTATATGTTAATTACAACTTTATTGTATGTATCAGTATTTAATAATAGTAAACAATTCCCATATACAAACATTTTGCAGTTTTTCCTAAACATATATTTATACCACATAGTAGAATATTCAAGTCGTTTTTGTATTTAGTGGAGGTGTTTGGAGAATTCTAAATTGTTATTTTATACTATCTCATTGACATAATTAAGAAGCGAAATCTCGACGATTATTATCATTATAGATGAATCTCTTATTTATCAATTTCTGAAAAAACGAATCGTTGCATGATATAACAAACCTAAAACTGGTAATCATATTTACTAACTGTGCCCATGTAGATCTCCTCCGTAGACCACTGGTAAAGCTTAATTCCGGCAATCTTGAGATGCGTGCTCGAATAATATCCAATGTGAAATTTGTATAATAAAATGTTATCAATATTATGAACGTTTGTGGTAAAGATTTAATGTCCAGTACTGGAAAAGTTATTATGAATTTGTTAAAATAAAAAACAAAATGAATAAAAACTAACACTATTGCAGGCAACAAGAATCAGAAAACATAAAGGAGCATTTTTATGTATAAGGAAGTGTTCAAGCAATCTTTAATTCTTTATTATCGAAACCTGTAAAATAACCAGTGAATCGTAATTTAGGTTTTACAGTTTGCAGAGAGAAATAAAAATTACACTGTTTTGAAAGTGTTTTGGTTAAAATATATTTCTGGGGATATAATACGTCCTTAAAAAATGCATATCTAAAATTAAATTGAAACTCTGTGAATACATTTGTATTCGCGAAAAGAGAATAAGAAAGATTTAATTTTGTTACATGCCACGACACATGCAGAAACATGATTTCAATATCACACTATTAATCACATTTCAAAACTATATTACCTGTTACTTTTATTTTATTTCACATAGTATTTTAACATTAAAATCTGGGTTACATTCGTTATCGTTCATATGCGAAGTGCTAAAGTGCATCTCCTTTTGTCGGATGTTGACGTGGCTATTGTCTAAAGCAATACTAATTTTCAACCAGGTAAATGTAAATTTGAAGTGAATACGAGTGTACATGTATATTGTGTACAAATATTTCATTCTGCATCTGTTATTCATATACGAAATGCATTGTATTAATTTTAAACGTTAAATGTTTGAGTTCTAAAAAGAGAACGTGAAAGAAACAGGGAGGAGATCACCACTGAACCTAGATTGTTTTAATAATTATTTAGTCGCTAACTTATGTCTCTAGCTAAAGTTATTAGTTAAACCTCGGATTTTGAGTTATAGATGCTGGATTCTCCTAAAAAGCTGATTAAGATAAATAGGTCATGCAATTACTACTTAATCCGAATCTCTTGGTATAACTACGGAAATGCCCGTGTCCCGAAAGAAACTGCGTAAGATAGTAGTCCGTCCTTCTGTGTTTACACTCAGTCCATACTGTCAGGTCCGGGATAAGTGTTTTTGTCCATCTCGCGGTCCCATCCTGTTCACTCCAGGTATTCTGCCATCTAGCAATTGTGGCGCGTCTCATTCTTTGTTTGTCCGGCTTCTGCTGCGACTGTCTTAGTCTGAAGATTTCAGCCTGCTCTTCCATTTGTAACAAGAGCGGTGGCACCCCAGCAATGGCCTGCACCGCAGTCGTAGACACGGTTCTGTATCCGCTCACCACTCTTAACAGTACCCTTCTTTGTAGCCCCTCCAATATGTCTCTGTACTTTTTAAGATTCATAACCTGCCACCATGCTGGACAGGCGTACATTAGTTGCGATCTTATCACTTCGTATAGTGCTAGTCTCTTTTTACTCGCCGGTCTTCCCACATTGGGCATTACCCTTGCCAGGGCACCCAAACTCGTTTCTGCTTTCTTCACGAGTTGCATAACATGTGGCCCAAAAGTCAATCCATCGTTGAGCACTACCCCCAATTATTTTAGTTCCCGCTTAGGGACGATTCTCTCACCCCGCACCACAAAACAGATATCCTGCCGTTTCCGTGGTCCTTTAAGGATTGCTGCTTCGGTCTTGTGTGAAGCCACCTTTAGGTCCTGTGTCTCCAACCAGGTTACCACTTCCTCGATAGACTCATCCGCCCTGAACATGAGTTCCCTCTGATCCTCTGCCTCCACGATAATAAGAAGGTCATCCGCACATGCTATCGATGTAACACCTTGCGCCAAATGCAGATCCACAACACCGTCGTACAGGATGTTCCACAGTGTGGGTCCCAGGACAGATCCCTGCGGCACCCCGGCACCAATCTCGACGTTTATCTCACTGTTCAAACAGATTTTCCTTTCGCTGAAGTATGACTGGATTATGTTCGAAAGGTATGTTGGAAGGTTTCTTCTTTTAATGTCTAGTGCCACTACTGCTACCCATCTTCTCCTGGACTGGTTAACCATATCCACAACTGTCCTGATCGCATGCACCGTTGATCTTCCCTTTACGAAGCCAAACTGCCTACTGGAAAGGACACCTGTTTTTTGTAACTCCGTTTCTAGCCTTTCCTTAATTAGGCGCTCGTATAGCTTACCCAGTACACTAAGCAAGCATATTGGTCGAAACGACGACGCAGAGTCCATTGGTTTTCCCTTCCACAGCAATATGGCCATAGATTCTTTCCATTTCCTCGGGAATTCCTGTACCTTGATTAATTGGTTAAATATGTCTAGCAACGTTTCTGGAATAGTTTCAGCCATAGATTTTATGGCCTCAGCTGTTAGGTGGTCTGGTACTGGAGCCTTACCGATCGACGATATGTTAAATTGACCGAAACCAACATAATAATAGTATGTGAATTATCATGAAATAATATGTTCGATTGCTAATGTTTATTGGTACTGTTCGGATAGAAAATTAACCTAAAATCAACATTAGCAAAAGCTGCAAAATAAATATCAAATAGGTTTAGTTGTATTTACGATCGTAATGAGATATGTACTATTCTATCGATTTTTGATTAAGCTGCGATATTTCGCTGGAAGTAGTACAAATATAATACTAGCCAAGCGTGGGACAGGAATAGGGATGTCTGTCTTAATTCACTCTAAGAGTCGGGCACTTTTGTCATCAATATCTAAATTTGTGTTGCAGTCAGTTGTGGTTGTCAGTTAAACTGCTTACTAATCGGCAGCGACAGGTACTGTTCTGGCGGAATGAACAGCACGAACATTGGGTCTATGTCTAATTGAATTATTTACCGAAGTGAGGATCCTGGTTGAGATGGCTAAAATCAAAGGATAACTAATGCTTTATCTTACGGAACACTATCATACCTGATATTATCTTTACAAATAAACTGAATATGTGGATACACATCAGGGCCTTGTGTATTACTACTCTGTGTACCAGTACATAACAATCTTAATGGTAATCTGATATACTAGTCTGTATGTTATATCACCATAGATATCGGGAAATTTGGTCAACTCAGGAATAGCAGTTGACTCAAGGTCAACTGTTATTCCTAAGTTAATTCCTAAATTCTCTCACCTACAAAACATGAGCTTGGGTAGCGAACTGCCATATAGTAGATGTGATTTATAGAAAAAAAAACGGCGTGTAATCTGCAATAGTAAGGAATTGAAAGTACTCAGGCAGAAGCACTTAGGCAAGGACCTCCTGAAGCTTACAAGAGCACTAAAATGCAGTGGCCTTTGAGGGAGACAAGTCTCTTCTAACGGAATTGTGAGCTATATTTTGAGTGGTAAAAAAATACACAGAGGTCATGTTAGTAGATAAGCTATGAGAGTTCTGGCGCAAAATCCCATATGATTTAACATAGGGGTCTAAATTTTACTTTTTTTCCCCACCAAGGGGAGTACCCCTCACCTAAACTTTAATTCTGTGACGCGCACACGCCCAGAACAAACAGCTACCGAACAGCTTTTGAAGAGCTTTTGAACAGCTTTAAAAGCTGTTTGTAGCACTTTTGAAGAGCTTTTGAACCGCGTTTGTATAAAAGCTGTTCAGTGGCTGTCTGTTCTGAGCGTGTGCGCGTCACAGAATTAAAGTTTAGGTGAAGGGTACTCCCCTTGGTGGGGAAGAAAAGTAAAATTTATACCCCTATGTTAAATCATAGGGGATTTTGCGTCAGAACTCTCATAGTATAGATATTTTTCGATTCTCAATCCAAACATGAATGAAGAACACAACACGGAAATTCTTCAGGAATATGAAAATGCCGTGTTTACAAAATGAAATAATTTTGGAAGTAGCAGCAGAATAGTTAAAATTATAAAAATAATGAATACAAATAAAATTTATGTTACTTAACATTTCAGAACAAAGCAATTATGAATATATTACTATACTTGTCATAATCCACTAGACAATCTATTATTTGCATTCACTAATATGTATTATTACAATTTCATGTCCTGAAGTACATTGCGTAGAAAAGTGTACATTCTTCACTGTCTATTTTATGAGATAATTACATTAATTTTTTTGATTATTCGGCCGAAATTTTAAATAGTAAAGACGAAAGTCATCTTAATTATTATTACTTTTGTAAATTTTTATACAATTTCTATATCAGCAAAATATTTCACGACGAATTCAAATAAAAGAAAAGAAATTGTTTTAATGTTTAAATTCTCCACCGACCATTGTTCCGTTATTAAAATGAGAAAGAAGTACCTATTCTAATTTTACTTCGAAACTGTAATATTCAAATCTCTCTTGCATTGAAGCTACGCGAAAGCGTATATAAGTAAGTTAAAGTACAGTTTTAGTATGTTGTAAAGGAATTAATAATGAAAATAGAACATAGTTACACAGAGCAATATGATGTGTACATTATATATATATAAAGCATTCGTTTCTTTGTATCTAATTCTAATCGAGTATGGTTTCCTATTGTTATACGAAACTGACTTATTGATCAGAAGATTCCATCTGTTCATTAATTTCATGGTTTCCGGACCAAATTGTTCTTTAATAACTTTGAAAGATGACATTATGTATAATCTTCTAATAATCTGGTACATCTTCATTCTGTCATTTCGGCCCTATAGAAATAATGAGAATGTTATTTTTCCATTTTATGTTTTCTTTGTTTGTCTCACTCTTATTTCAATTTAAGATATTTAACTTTTAATTGTGAACCGTAAAAATATCGTAGAAATTAACATTTTTCTGCATTTTATATATTACGCTAAAAAAGAAACAAGTCACCAATAAAGGATATATTTTAACCAAACTTTGTACAAATGTACGTATCCGCATACCGTCTGCAATCTTCTAATAAAATTATTTATATACTCATGTGTAAACTCGTTCCATACAATTGTATGTAGGATGGGTCTGGCGATCGTGCAGGCCAATTAACAATATTGACGCTGGCCTCCTGCAGAAATCGTAGTTTAACAGCTGCAATATAAAGATGGCATTGTCTAGTTAGAATGTGGAAATATTTGGACCTTGGATATATGGTACAGCGAATAGTTCTAGAAATAAATAAATGTATACTTGAACATTTAAATAACCTCGAAGGAATACTAAAGGAGTCCTCCTGCTTGTGCAGAATCACGTTCTGTGGAAAAATTCAAAAATCGCTCCTCCTTGACGTCGATGCTGTTCTACTGTTCATCCCAGTTTTTCCGTAAGGGCAAGATACTTGTAAGGGGCAGCATTTATCTTGGACGATTGGAAATCACCTGAACCTGACGAATATGGCGATATATGGAATGCATTGTTATTCTATAGTGTGTGTCTGCCAAAAGAAAAACATCCAGCTCACCTCAGATACTAGGCCGATAACAATCTTGGTTATCGGCATAGTACCTGAGGTGAACTGGATGTTTTATCGCTTTGTCAGCAGCTAGCATTGTTTTTCTAGTAGTACGAATAGCAGTCCTAAAAGTTGTTATACCCATAGCTTTAAAATGACCTGGCATTGTAAAGGGAGATTGCATATGTGAATGACCTTCTAATATATGTTATATGGTATTTAGGTAACGTGATAGCATCTTTTCATTATATTTATTAATATTATGCACATCACAGTGAAACCTGATTTTTTTCAGCAAGTACGGTGGACACCCAAACAAAAAGATCCTATAAAACAATGTAAAGGCCATGTAATGTACCTCGGTTTTTGTACTTCATATAAGCATTTTGCACTCTCTGCACTCTTTTCATGTTAACAGTATCCACGAAACATGGCCCACAGACAGGCATGCAATAATTAAATAACGACAGCACCAATGATTTGCATAATTTAATATTAGAGATAGATTTAAAGGGGTATAAAATCTTTGAGTTCAATTAGGCAACGTATAAAATTTTTGATATGTAACACTTATACCTGGAAATGTTATCTATAGTTAAGCCTAAACTTTGTGATTGCGCTACTGCTGGCATAGTGCTATTGTTTAAAGTAATTTCCAATTCAACTCCAAACCCCACCAACGTCATTCACCTCTCCAAACAACATGACACAACTTTTGTAGGAGTTACTAAGTATAGAATGTTTACCATATTGCTACAGCAAACGAATCTTATAAACGTGTATTATATGTTATAGCCGTCTATATATGAAGACATACACTGTTTGATATTTATCTCTAATTTTTACATTAATATACAGTCCGTATATTTCTTTAATTAAATGTATTAGAACTTGTATTTGGGCCTAACTTGAATTTATCACATATAACACATCAATTTCATTAAATCGTTTACACACTTTCTGGAAATTGCTTTAAGTATGGTATGTATACTTTAGACAGATATTCCCTTAAGTAAACTTTTCTCACGTGGCACAGAAATGAATGATGTGATCCTAAATTATTTATATTTTTCATCTGTCAATAACATCTATTCGATATAATAAACAGGATGATGAGCCCCTCCGGCGCAGATCCTATCTCCAAATTCTCTTCCCATAGAAGCTAAGGAACACAATAAGTCATCTCTGTTTTTAAGAAGGGTGATTATCATGACTTTAGTAGCCATGGTCCTATATCTTTAGTTCCTATTTTCCAAAAGTATTTGAAAAATGTTTAGAGACAAATTACAGATTTTTTCGAATTAAACTGTATACTTTCAAACCGTCAGTTTGGGTTTAGGAGGGGTTTAAATACAGCGCTGGGCGTGCTGGACCTTGTCAGTATTGCTTATCAGGCATTTTTGAGTATGGAGAGTACCTACACCTCAGTAAGACTGTGTTTCGTATGGTATTCTCCTGCAAAAACTAGGAAAGTATAGATTTAACGATGAAACTCAGAAAGATATCAGCAAGTAAGGATTGGGAGGGTGTTGTCGGAGAGGCGTGGGCTGAACATCCTCACACATAACATACCTCAAGGCTCCGTTCTTGGGCCTCTACTTTTCCTATTCTACATTAACGATCTTCCAACTAGTATTCGAGAATCTCAGTTTACACTCTTCGCCGATGACACAATTATTTCCAGGGTGTTTAAGGGCTATTTTCCAGCTCAGGAGGGTGCGGGCGGGGCAATGATTTAAATTAAATAAACTTTTTCTTAATAACAATAAAACACAAAAAATGATTTTTTCGACGAAGGATATCCCGAGGGAGAAATAAGAAGGATGTAGTGTTTCTCGGGGTGCATCTACACCCGGTTTCAGCTGGGTGGATCACACCGAGGCACTTTGCGGTAAGCTCAGCTCGGGTGCCTTCCTTATGAGGGCAAAGAAGGCCGGTCAGAATAATTTCTGATCTGTCATTCCAGGCTGACTGTCGGCAGGTTTTATAAATCAAAGGATCTTAACCTTGCCCTCTGTGTTTGTCCTTAAAAACCGTATCTACGTGAAGAGTCACGTGGACAGATACCCCACACAAAGTGGCATACATACATACAACACCAGACATAACGGGAACCTAACTGCTAGGTTTTGGTGTCTGAGAAGATGTCGAAGTGGTCCGGGTTATTGGGGAGTTAAATTTTTTAACAGTGTCACCCCATCTGAGAAACCATCCACTAACCAGTTTTAAAAATAAATTAAAAGAGTTTCTCCTCGGTTGGGTTTTCTATAGTATAGAGCAGGGGTCTCCAAACTACGGCCCGAGGGCCACATCCGGCCCGCGGACAGATTTTGTCCGGCCCGCGGAGAGCTAGCATACTTGAAAACTCCTTTTAGAGAACATATTTTTTATAGCAAATTAAATTTAGTTTACTGAAGTATTCTAATTTTATGTTGAATAATTATTAATATGACATCTACATTGATATGGTCATGGGCTAACTACTCATAACATTGTTGTAGGCTTATTGTTATTGTTTTTGTGATAAGTTGGATAAAGAAACACAGAATTGTAATGAGTAAAGACATGTATAATATGCAGAAAATTTTACTTCAGTATATAATAACTAACAAATTATTGAAATGAATCCAACTAACATTTTATACATTTTAAATAAAAACATAACTTATAACAAGCATAATGACATATGAAGTACTAATGAGATTTGTGTAATTGAGATTTTCCACTGACAATAGTTTGTAGTTGTGGACTAATTTTACTTGTACCAATTATTAAAAGAGATTTAAGATGCTCATTAGTTAATTTAGATCTGTAAACATTTTTTGTGTACTTCATTTTGGAGAAGGTCTTCTCACACAAATAAGTAGCACCAAAAACAGAAAACAGCCCACGAGCAAATTTATGCAAATTATCAAATTGTGTCAGTGGAAGACTCTTATAAAATTCCAACAAAGATGAGTTTTGATATTTGTTCTTAATTATATCACTGCACTGTAGATCAATTATTTCCATTTGAAGTTCCGGGACTAGGGTTTCAATGTCAGTATCAAAAGGATTCTGAAAAATCTTAATTTGATTCGCAATGGCATCAAAGTCCGAGAAACGAGTATCAAAATTTATTTTCAAAGCACTCAAAGTTTCGATTGCAAAATCGATAGGAAACTCAGTCTCAGTAGTGTGGCTGAATATTTCACATGTTTTAAAATGTGAAAAACATTTACTTCGTAGTTGTGATTGAAACAGTATCAATTTCTTCCGGAATGATTTGATATTAGTGTATAAATCAGGAAGATGCTGGTTTTCTCCTTGCAATCTCAAATTCAGTTCGTTCACATGTTTTGTCAAATCAACATAGAATGCTAACTTCCACAGCCATGCGTTGTTTTGTAATTCAGTAAGAGGGCGATGCTTTTCATTCAAAAAAATTTCGATCACTGCTCGAAGTTCAAAAAAGCGCTGAAGGACTTTCCCACAACTAAGCCAACGTACGGCAGTATGATAAGGTAAGTCATTTTCTCCAATCTCTTCAATAAATTGTCGGAATTGTCGGTGATTCAGCCCAAAAGATCTGATAAAATTAACAGTTGATATGACTGGTTTCAGAATTTCAGACATATCCAAACATTTTCCGCACAAAGACTGTTGATGAATGATACAATGTAAGACTAATGGTTTTAAACCACCGTCATTTTCTACAGCCTTTGACACAAGAGCGACCACTCCTTTATCTTTCCCACTCATGTTTTTGCCTCCATCAGTTGTAATACATTTCAAGTTTTTCCATCGAAGGTTCTTTTGATTAATGGCCATTTCAACTCCTTTAAAAATATCTGTACCAGTAGTTGTGCCATGAATACTATTCATATCAAGAAGTTCTTCATGCACTTCATAGCTTTTATCTACTCGTCGAATATAAATCAACACCTGAGCAGTATCTGACACATCCGTTGACTCATCCAAGGCCAAAGAAAACCACTCAACATGTCCATTTTTGTCGAACAGTTGAGAGGATATATTTTCAGCGATATTTTCTACCCTTCGAGCCACAATGTTTGCTGACATACTGACACTTTTTAATAAATTTACCTTTTCAGGGCACATTTCTTCGGCTACTGCAATTATGCATTCTTTGATCATTTCTCCAACGGTGAATGGTTTTCCACGTTTTGCAATTTCAAGAGCCACACGAAAGCTGGCACGCGTTGCAGCCTCTTGTTCAGTTTTGAGTTTTGTAAATGAAGATTGCTGCGATTTCAATCCGCGCTTCATAGCTTCGAATTTTTCTGTCCGCAAACTTCCTGTATATTTTGAGTAATTTTGAAAATGTTTTGTTTCATAATGACGTTTAATGTTATATTCTTTGAGAACGGCTATGCTTTCATTGCAAATCAAACATAGCGCCTTCTTACTGGACTCAATTACGAAATACTGAATGTTCCACTGATCTTTGAATTTTCTGCATTCACTATCAATTTTTCGCTTCTTTTCCATACTACTAAATCACACACAAAAGCAACAATTCAAATCAAAATACTGTTACAAAGATGTCTTAAACTTAAACACGCACAAACACGTTTTAAGGAGGTACGCACTATTTTATTTCACAACAGTGTCATAGGAACTGACTTGTGGTTGCGCCACTAGCCTTCTTATATATTCCAATTACTGCCATCTAGAAGTGAGTGGAAGACACCAGAACTTTCTCGAACCAACGAGATTATTCTGTACGTGCTATTAGCGCCATCTGTTAGCGATAGAAGGTACTACCTATTTCCGCTTGTGTCCACCAGATGTCGTGTCACGTTACTCCTCATGGCTCGTACTCTACGACTAATCTAGAAATTACAGATAATGACAGGAAAATTAATAATATGCAGTGTTGCCGTTTTGCAGCCTTTTTTAAACGTTGCGTACTTTTTCGGACTTTTTTTCATCAGTGGACTATTTCACTTTTTACCACCGGCAACAATGATAATATGGTTTTGGCCCTCGGAACTTATTGGAGTAATCAGTATGGCCCTAAGGCTGGAAAGTTTGGAGACCCCTGGTATAGAGGAATTCTTAATGTGTGATAATGTCCCGTAGTTAAATGTGTGTTAATATCAAAATGTTTAACATATTTGTAATTATTCTTTTGTTTTTTTTGACTTGTGTAAGTATAATATTATTATTGTATACATAGCAGCAATAAATTGAATATGAATATGAATGATAAGAAATACTTAAAGACAGATAAAATCAGAAGGTGATACGTTATAGTAACCCAACAGAATCTACTTTGTGATGAGTATCATCCCTGTAGACTTATGTGTACATAACATTGCAATTGTTATTTTAAATGTAAAATTTCCAATATCCAGGAACCTAATTCCTTTACATTCAGTTATGTGTTCGTAAGTGGATACAACGACATACATGTGTGTAGGTACCCTAGACAATTGAAACGACACAAACCAAGTTTGTTCTCCTTTTTTATTATTCTCGTATGCAAGATACATCGTGTGTATTTGTAAAAAATGATTCATAGTTTCCAGGTGTCATGGAGAGCAATAATTCCGATTTTCCGTTAATTTATTTTTGGTATAAAAGCAGGTGCAGTAGTTTTGTAAGGGCGTACATATGATCAGACATTTTTCACTTCAGACGTGAGCACGGATCAATCAATTCCCGGGATCGAGCTAAATTGCACGTATGAATTGTTATAATAAAAATAGAATGAAAATCAACGGAATTTGTATCTACCATTATAAGTATCTATTTTTATCTTACAATGTTTGAAATCGTTGCCTTTTATTTCATTCTATTTTCTACTGTAGCACTTGTCAAAAAGTTTACAAAACCCATTTTGGTTGTATAATGTTATTACTTTATTGCACGCTAATTTTATTTTTTTTATGTTGGTAACAAAAAATATGGAACAAACTATATTTAAATGTCAAATACATATAAATGTTCTAATGTAACAAACATGTGCGGCAGAAATTGTACAAAGAATAAAAAAGACAGATGCTAACACTGTATAGTAATAATAATAATATTTAATAATAATAATATTTATTTAACCTTTCGAATGTAAATACTATATCTGTCAGAATAAACAGTACCGAAAATAAAAGTTATGATTTGTTTTAAATTTTTTAATCTCTGTAATTTATATGTTCAAAATGTTCACCATTACGACGCAAACAAGCTTTATATCGATGCTGTAAGTCACTAAACATATTCATAAAAAGTGGTGGATGTAACTGCCGAGAAAATGTTTATATTTTTCTCGTAGTTCTGCAATATTTTTCGGCGGATTATCTAAGCGAAATATTTTGTCTTTCATCGTACGCCAAATGTATTCATCAAATAGGGTTAGATTCGGTGAATGAAGAGGATATTTGAAGTCTGTTCTCCGGAAAATTATTGTATTATCGAAATGCTGCAGGAGTAAGTTTTGTGTGGGCACAGCTGTAAGGCTCGTTGCACCATCTTGTTGAAACCATTCTGTGCGCACCTGTAAATCTCTCACAAAAGGCACAATAATGTTCTCTCTGTCACGCTCTTGGTTGAGAGTAAGTGGATTCTGATTGTCGTCTTCAACGAAATATGAACTAACTATCCCATGACCAGAAACCGCGCACCAAATGATAACTCGGACACTGTGGAGTGGTTTTTCAAGAATTCGGGATCCCTGTAAATTAAGTTCAATATGCGACCACAGTAAATTTCCCCTGCACGTTTGTCCACAGCATTTAGTTGTTTGCTAACTCAATACGGTATGGATATATGGACATATTCTTCCACAACAGAATGAACTTCTTACGTCTTCCTTCTCTAACTCTCTCACTTAATTTACTAAATGATTTGCAAAAACGATCTGCGCTAAACTTACCCACGCATAATAAGACTTTTTCATAGTCCATTATTATTACTGTACAACACACTATTTAGTAAATTCTTGGGATAACCATTCTTTTGGAGAATATCAGCAATCAAATTATATATTTTTTGTGAACATTAAATTATTCGTTGTCAATATCTTAAAAAATTTGCTACATATTGGCTTTACTTTTCCCATTTTCCCATTTTGTAATTAGTTTGCTATGTTTTGTAAAACAGAATTCATTTTACCTTTCTTTAAGACACTGACTGCGAATAATAAAGTTTTTACTAGTATGCCTGACTGAAATTGACATTTACACAGTACCGAATACATGACTGACTACTGTTGCTGAATATAATTGAAGATAAAAAGTCAATGAATAGGTTTTTAAAATTTGAGATTTTTAAAGATAAGATTTATATTACAAATATTATTATTTCAACATGCACTTGGGTCAAACTATACTGAAGATAAGTGAGAGTTTCAAACACGCGTGTTTATAGTAGCTACACACAGTAAATTCCACTTTCATTTTTACATTACAAATTTTCACATTATTAATTTGAATATTTGTCACTTTTGTGTCATTTTTCGAATAGGCTTGCATTGTCTACCTTGTAGTGAAGTTGACTGTTGTCTGCAATAAATTGTGGAACTGCCGATAGAAGCTACATGTTGGCTTTCCTTTTCCTATTTTCTCATTGGTGATTACTTTGCCATGTGTCTTCTGTCGTATGGTGATTATACTTCTATCGATTTGTGGATTCTATACTGAACCTCCGATAACTACATATTGCATTTTATTCAAACTCAAACTCCAACATTATTTTCATACACTTACGTAGTCCTAGTCTCCTGTTATAATTTTCTGGTCATCGGCAAATAAAAGATTATACGAGCATAATTTCACAGAAGTATAGACTCGTTTATCAGTGCCTCTTTGTCAAAAGATCGGTATTATTTTCTAGAAGACCAAGCATTTATAAAAGGCTGTTTAAATGATCAATATCGTTTGACATTTAGTTTGACAGATACAGTTGCTTTAAAAAGACGTGAATGTTTTAAAACGGATAAAATCGCTATTCGTGGTTGCAATTTAGTACTTGATTTCTCAGAAGTACTGATACGAATATGCAGCAAATATAGCGCGACTATGATCCGTCGTTAGAAGGCTACGGGTTGCATCTGAGTTGCTCCTATAAACGTGGTGACATGAGTGTCGACGATGAAGAACGTCCTGGACCATCAACACGGGTTACCATTCCAGAAATGGTGAAAAAGTGAAAGTGAATATGATAGCCAAGGGTATGGGCATTAAAAAAGTTCCTTGAGTTGCAACAACTTAATATTTTGTATTTCGCGTTGGTACAGTCAGAGTTGCAGTATAAAATTATAAGTTGGGGAGATGCGTATGACACTTACTTAAAAAACTTAAATTAGGGTTGAAGTAAAAATAATTTACAACTAATTTCTAATAGGGAAAATTTTAAATAAAGTAGATATAAATGTAGCATATAAAACAAATAATTCTATGGGGAAATATATAAAAAACAATAAATCAAAGATAAACAAGGGTAAAAAATCAGGAGTCTATAAATTAACATGTATGGATTGCCCTAAAACATATATAGGCCAAACAGGGAGGTGCTTTGACAAAAGAATAAAAGAACATTTTAAGAGTTTTAGTAATAAAAAACAGATTCAAATTATGCAATTCACTTACTAGAAAATAATCATAATTTCAACAACGAATTTGAGATATTACATTCAAAAGAAAAAGGTTCAAAATTAAATTTACTTGAAGCCTTAGAAATAAATAAGCTTAAATATTCAGATGTTCTGTTAAATGACCAAATAGATCTAAATAATTCCCCGCTGTTAAATTGGTACCGTTAAAGACGTAGGTAGTGTTAAGAATATATTTAAAGTACATTAAATAGTCATTAAGAGATTTATAGTAATTAAGTAGGTAATGAACAAGTGTGTAGAAAATGTGTTGGAAAAATCATAATTTGTGGAATATATTTAGTAGTAATGTAATACCCGAAGAAGCTACATCGTAGCGAAACATGTCGTATTTTTAAATAAAGTGTGATTATACTGGAAATTAGTTGTAAATTATTTTTACTTCAACCCTAATTATTATGGAGTTCCAGCAAGTAACGGCCGATTCAATCAATATTAAAAAACTTAAACACTACGCAAAATTATTTCCTTAAAATCAAATACAATAAAGAAATGACTTATCCTACAGATACACTATTTACTGAAACGTAACATAACAAACAAACAATATTTGGGGATCACTGCTATGGGACCCAAAAATCAAAAGTCAATAGTGGTAGGCCAACCCTATCTTGGGGTTGCAGCTGTATGATCTATTGCCTATTGAAATTAAACATACGGCTTTGTTCAGTTCATACAGAAGTATGTGTAAATTATGGATCCTGGGAACCCCGAGATGCAGATTCCACTGGATAGTACATTCGAGGGATGTTCCTCCATATATATAAAGGACAAATTTGCAAACATGTATTCACACTTAAAACTTGCCAAACACACACACACATACACACCTACACAAACTTCTTATGAGTGCATACCTGGGTGGTGGTGGTGGTTGCGTTGGGTCACGGGGATGGCTGTTATAATGTATTGCTATTGGATGTCACTGGGATGGCTTTTATAATGTATTGCTATTGGATGGCCTCAGACGCAAGTAAATAATTTTAAAGAAGTTCTTGAGAAATATTTAACGTACAAACATTCTGATGACTTGTGAAACAGTCCCTAGCTGTTGAAAATCAAATTTATAGTACCGAGGCACCGAGGAGAATTAAGATAACTGAAATGTGGCCCTAATTAAGACAACTATGGCATATATCACACATAAAATAATAATACACTACAGGTGACTCCAGTAGTCCTGTCAAACTTAAGCTTTGGATTCGTGATCAATAGAAGAAATATGACTTCAGCGGAATTCAGTTAATTTACCCTCAATATTATTCATTGTATGGCGATATATCAGCTTACTGTCAAGTAAATTGGTGAATCTATAATTTCATGAAATCATGTGGAACTCTCTTCCAAGTTCCTCTAAATCAGGTACTTGAAAGGCAGAGGGTGTGATTAAATCAATCACACTTGAATATTTTCTTTGAGAGAGTAGACAGTATTGGTAAGCATGTAAGATTAGATGTTATATAATACATGTTTATTATCTGTTGTACTTTATGCTATATGCTTTAATGTAACAGACTCTATTTGTACTATATAGCAGCGTTGCTTTAAATGTTAATAATAAATCAAATATAGGATCTCTACCCAAATCTTTGCTTCTTAGGTGAAAGTACCCAATCCTGAATGAATTCAACGTGCTGAACACGAATATCACATTGAAAAAAGTTGATTGGCTCACGTTCAAGAGATATTGACGTTTTGTCCATTGTCATATATATTGCATCACCCCTTCATGCAAAGAAGTTAATGCAGCATTTACTGTAAGTTTCCATTGAGAGTGTTGCGAAATTGATTGCGCAATATGAAGCAATAGTTAATTATAGTTTATTTATAAATGGCCGACGTGACAGTTAACTCGTGCAATGTCCGTTCATTCGCGCATATTTTTCGAAGCTCTAGCATACATAAGTGATTGCTATAGTGTAAAGTAACTAAACAGTAGCAATGCCTCGTAACTGTGTTAATAGTGCAAATAACTTCTGTTATATTTGCGGAGAAGTGACATTTGCTGCACAGAAAAAGAACATCAGTGCAACAGTTAAGAAAGCGTATCATTTGTATTTTGGTTGCAAGATAGGCGACCAGGACAAAGACTGGGCCCCACACGTATGCTGCCGCACTTGTGCCGTAAATCTTTCACAGTGGCTTAATGGCAAAAGAAAGGCAATGCCATTTGCTGTGCCCATGATTTGGAGGGAGCCCACCAATCACGTTACGACTGTTATTTCTGTATGGTACGACCAGCTTCTGGAGGCATCACCAAGAAGAAGAAGTGGACAGTTGAATACCCTAACATACCATCTGCTCTGCGACCTGTCTCTCATGGCGAAGGACTCCCAATTCCAGAACCTCCTACAGATTTTTCTATCAGTTCAGACGATGAGGATGGCCATGCGTCGGCGAGTTCTCCTCAACGTGGCAGTAAGGATGATGACTTTTCGTGCTTTGACGAAACATCTGCACCACATAAAATTACCCAGGATGAAATGAACGATCTTGTTCGCGATTTGGATCTGTCGAAAAGCAAAGCGGAGATACTGGCCTCAAGACTTCGACAGTGGAATCTTCTGGAACAGAATGTCCGAGTGACTTCATTTCGCACTCGCCATCAGCTCTTCGAATCTTTCTTTAAGAAAGAAGAAAGCCTTGTGTTCTGCTGCGATATTGATGGTCTACTACAAGCTCTCGGTATTTCACATGATCCCCACGAATGGCGGCTGTTTATAGACGCTTCAAAACTGAGCCTAAAGGCGGTTTTGTTGAATAATGGGAACCAGCTTCCATCCATACCTATTGCACATGCGGTCTACATGAAGGAGACTTACGGCAATCTAAAGCAGCTACTGGAGACGATTAACTACAGCAAGTATGGCTGGCAGATATGTTCTGACCTGAAGGTAGTATCTCTGTTGATGGGTTTGCAGCGGGGATATACAAAGTACTGCTGTTTTCTTTGTCTGTGGGACAGCAGAGCAATCGATTTGCACTACATCAAGAAAGACTGGCCTCCGAGAGCATTTTTTAAGCCTGGAGAAACGAATGTACAGCACCCACCATTGGCACAGCCACACAAAATCATCATTCCTCCTTTACACATCAAACTCGGTCTTGTCAAAAACTTGGTAAAAGCCATGGATAAGAATGGACCAGCATTCAAGTACCTGCATGACAAATTCCCTCGACTCAGTGAAGCCAAAATTAAAAAGAGCATCTTTGTGGGGCCTCAAATTAGACAGCTCTTCCGAGACCCCAAGTTTGAGGAACTTCTTCAAGGTAAAGAAAAACAGGTTTGGGATGCATTCTATCAAGTGGCAGCAAACTTCCTGGGGAATGACAAGGCAGAAAATTACAAGTGTCTGGTTGAGGATATGTTGGCTTTGTTTCATGAATTCGGCTGCAATATGTCCTTAAAGATCCACTTTCTTGATTCCCACTTAGATTTCTTTCCTGATAACTGCGGGCAGGTCAGCGATGAGCACGGCGAACGCTTTCATCAGGACATTGCCACCATGGAGCAACGGTACCAAGGCAAATGGTCTACGTCAATGCTAGCTGACTATTGTTGGACAATCAGTAGAGATGCTCCACAAGTCCACTACAAACGGCAGGCCAAAAGAAGTCGAAAGCCGGAAGCAGACTAATGTTTTCTTACCATGTATTATAATATTGACATAAGTACACTTTTTCTGAAATATGCGTAAATGTTTTCTTACCATGTATTATAATATTGACATAAGTACACTTTTTCTGAAATATGCGTAAATGTTTTCTTACCATGTATTATAATATTGACATAAGTACACTTTTTCTGAAATATGCGTACATATTACAGAAAACCCGTAGCCAATTCAGCTTTTTCTTAGTCATTTTCGTGTTCAGCACATTGAATTCATTAAGAAATGACAATTTTCAGCTTGGAAGCATGAACTTTTCGAAAATTTGTTGCCCAGTGTTATTATTATAACAAAGGCAAAGTTAGCGTTTTTTATAAACTACGAATGTGCAGCGGAGGAATTATTAAAATGTTATAACATATATATAAACTTACCAACTACTTGTAGATAACCGACTTGACTAATCATGGGATTGGTATTTACTTGACACATGTAGTAGCCGCGATCTTCCTGTTGAACGCTACTGACGTGCAATAACCACGTTTTAGCATTATCATGTGATACACTAAACCTAGGGACCCTCGATATAACGTGTCGATGAATTGTCAATATCATTTGCCTGTCTATGTGAATCCAGGCGACCTGAAACAGAAAAGATTCTCCGTTAAAGGAAAACTGTGAGAATAAGCAAACGGTGAAAGAAGGTGATATGAATTGGCCCGGCGCCAATCTGTACGTATTCATATAATACAGATCGGTGTAGTGTTACTGTTGAGCTAAGCGGATCAACAGATGTTCCTTTTTGTTTCTTTTTATTTCCCTTTCCTTTCGAAATTGCAAAGTTACCGCTCAACAATGACAACAGCAAAAATATGATGAAAAGGCCGATTTACAATAATATACATATGTAAATAAAGTGCGAGCTTCGACAAAAATAAAATTTCCAGTGGAAAAGACAGTCGCTCATGTTATTTCTTCTCTTCGTTTGTCGACCCCGGTCATCCATTTCATTATGTTTCTATAAATTGTTAGTGGTATTTGTTTTTTTTTAATATAAAAGATTTTTTATTTGAATGTAGTAAATGCTTCATATACTACAATTATATAATGTTTGATTTTATGCTTCTATTAAAGTAATCTTAATGAAGTACACGTTCAGGGTTTTATTGCCTGTATAAATACTATTCCGATTGTCCCCTTCCCTTTCCGTTTTCTACAAATCCTATTGGAACGCAGTACGCATATTAAAGAAATAACGAGTAAGCTTCGTGTGCTTTATAAATGTGCTTAATTTAATTAAGATATTACAGATATGATTCGTGTTGTAACGAATTTTAATAAGTCAGCAATATCTAATGGGGCTAGCATTCGAAATTTATTTCACTTTTCCCGTATACATACTTATCTAAATATATGTATATATATATATATATATATATATATATATATTTATACAGCATGTGTCAAATACCATTAGGCATATAGATTCAATGTTTACGTGCGATCTATACGTATGCATGTAATACGTGGCAACCTGGTACCCCTACTGCCCGTCACCAATGCCGGCAACAACCGACACTACAACGATTTTCTCCGATCCCTATTCTTCCCACTACTGCCCACCCAGATTTTACATTCAATGTTTAGCTACCAACACGTTGCGGTATGGAATAAACGCATTCAGTAAAATTAATTCATAATGAGTCTCTATACACCCGCTGAAAAGCTTCGGATAGTTAAGTGGTTCTATGGTAATAACTCTGCAACAACGTGCGTAAATATGTTTGCGCTAACTTTTGCAGACCGTCCTGTACCTTGCAAACAAACAATTTATAATATTATTAATACATGTTTCTGATTGAATAACTACACGAAATGCAAACTAAGGGAGATATCCCCACAAGGAAAGTGAACGGCGGAATGTATTAGTTTGTAGTATTGTGGAAATAGACAACACGATATCAAGTAGAAGTGCTGCCGAGAATTTGAGTATAAGTAACAAAAATGTTTCACGTATTTGGAAGCGTAATGGTTTGAAATGCTTTAAGTATTCCAAAACCCAAGAAATATTTCCGGAGGACCATTTTCGAAGAATGGCGTTTTGTCAATTCGTTATGAATAAGATACATCTAAACCACAATTTCGTTAGAAGTATTTGCTTCACCGATGAGTCAACTTTTCCATTGCACGGAAAGCACAATCCCTCTGTTCTTCGATTTTGAGCTACGGAAAATGAACACCGGCATTTTGCAAACCGCACCCAATATCCTCAAATAGTAAACGTTTGGGCAGGTATTTTAAGTTACCATTTGATAGGACCGTTTTTTATTGATGGTATATTAAATGCCGACAAGTACCTCGAATTATTGCAAAATCAAATACTTCCCGCCATTCAAAACCATAATGGCTGTCCAGCATATAATGCAGTCAGAGTAAAGGAATTTCTAGGGAATACTTTTTCTGGCCGTCTTATTACTGGAACGGGAAACATCAAATGGCCTCCTCGATCTCCTGATCTATCTCCAAATGATATTTTTTGTGGGGATATCTAAAAAGTATTGTTTATACCCATGAAGCTGGTAGAGCAGAAAACATAGTTGCTTTGAGAAAAGAAATAATTGGTAATTCAGTAACTGCTCACATGTTAGAAAACGTGAGAGTAAATTTCTACGACCGCCTAGGGCAATGTCTTGCTGTGCAGGAAGGAATTTTTGAGCCCCTTGTATAGTTTATTAGTATTTTCCTAATCCTTTTTTATTTATTTTATTAGGGTTATTTTTTTATTTTATTATGGTTATCTTTTATTTTATTATGGTTATTTTTTAATTTTATTAGAACTACGCTTTTCTTTGTGTCATGCAGCGTGAACGCATCTTAAGAATTCTCTGCATTTACTGAAAGGAAAAAGAAAAACAAATCCTTGCAACTCGGAAATATTATTTCTGAACGCATTACAAACACCCAAGTCGGTGGGGTCCAATAGTTACTGCTAACTTGTATTTGCGAGATAATCGTTATGGCATCGGAAAGGAAAGCAGGGGTACCATGTTGCCACGTATTGCATGCAATGCAAAATTGACACATGCGGTATATATATATATATAATAAATAATTCTAAATTTTTCTTGACCTTATTCACATATTCATGTGCATATATATAATTAAATTTCTTGGACGATTTAGAGGTCAATACTAATTTCAAATTAATTTAAAATTAGTTTAATTGTTAATTAGGTAATTTTTAATCTTTAAAAATTACCCAGCGGTCCAGGAATCGAACCCGAAATCTCCTGATTACTAGTCAGGTGTGTTATCCACTACACTACCACGGGCTTTCGGTCTTGACTCCTTTAATTGTACTGATATACATATACATATACATATAGCAAGTAACAGATGGAAAGTATTGCTGGTATACCAGCGTATATAAGCACCGAAACGTCCATGTGCTGTATATGATAAATAATTCTAAATTTTTCTTGACCTTATTCACATATTCATGTGCATATATATAATTAAATTTCTTGGACGATTTAGAGGTCAATACTAATTTCAAATTAATTTAAAATTAGTTTAATTGTTAATTAGGTAATTTTTAATCTTTAAAAATTACCCAGCGGTCCAGGAATCGAACCCGAAATCTCCTGATTACTAGTCAGGTCTGACTAGTAATCAGAAATTTAATTATATATATATATATATATATATGTGTTGTCACTGGATTCCGGGTTTTCTTCCGCGTTTCCACTGCTTGGTCTTTGGAAAGACCGATGCTGGTTTCTTGACGACGTTTCGGCAAAATCACACTTGCCATCTTCAGGTCTGCGATAACTGTCTGCTTCTGCTTCTTGTTATTCGTAAACGTCGTCAAGAAACCAGCATCGGTCTTTCCAAAGACCAAGCAGTGGAAACGCGGAAGAAAACCCGGAATCCAGTGACAACACATACTACTACCCGCGGAAACCTGAAAGAGAACATATATATATATATATAAAGTATAGAATTTCATGGGGTAACTCCGCTGAAAATGCAACTGCGGACACGTGTTTATATAAACATTAAATTATTCGTAGCCAGTAAATTAGATAAACCGTATAAAAGTAATCTAAAATATCGTCTTGACATAGTGGCTTTATTAACAATATAGTAAACTAATAACTAAAATAGGAAATCAGGCTGGCTAAGGTATAGCTGACAAAGAGTGTGTTGACTGAGTAATATGTGAAGTTGGTTGTTGTACCCAATATACTGAGGATGATTTGAAAGATGCTACACAGAGTAACTTGTCTTCTTATTTGTGATAATTGTTTACTATAATTGTCCATCAAATCACTTGTCAATTTCCAAATATGAAAATTTCTAAATATGATCCGTAAGTTAATGAAATACACCCATTTTGAGAAAGAACAGGCATTTTTCCTGTATTTATGAACACTAGAGTAATTTCATAGTAGATATGTTGCTAGACGCACCATCATTGCCGATAATGAAACACAAGGTTTCTATTGCAGATACGATAACTTGAATCATATGTTCAAATTATCTAAAAACACATATTCATATGCAAATTCAGTAAGTCGTTAAAAAAATTAAAGAGAGAGCATTAGTGCTACATTGCTTCCTTGTAGCATACCTGAAGTGCATAATATAATCGATAATTACGAAGTGTACTCCAAAGATCTTGATGGAACTATTGCAAAATGTCAGTACAATACAATAATTCATCACCATAATATGTTTAAAAATATTGAATATAAATAGATTTCCTCACGTAAGCAACTACTTTGCACTTTTATATATATTTAGTGCTATTTCATTCGTTTCACCCGTAATTTAATAGTCACTTTGACCTTGACGTTTTAAAAAAAGCTTGGACAATCTTGGCAGCGGAAAGCTACCTCAGATCATATTTAAAGGTATATCTTTCAGGTATATGTTCCCAGCTGCGATCTTTGAAGGACGCCGGAGGTTGCATAATATAATCATGAATTGCCTACTATACCCCAAGGTTCTTGTTGGAAGTATTGTGTTTTACTACCATGAAGATGGAAGTACAACACAATTGGTCAGCAATATAATCGGTTTAAGAATATTGTGTAAAACCTGATTTTTATATTCACTGTAATTTCGTTCCTATCACGCCATTATAAAGTCTATTTGACTATGAATGTTTTACAAAATCTTTTACACATCTTTCATATATATAGGCGTCAGATGTACTACCAGAGGGACGGCTGATATTACATAATATAATCGATAATTTAATAATAGTAATATAAGTTACATATTATGGTCTATTATAAAGTTGACGGACAGTGACGAATCGCAAAATCTAAAGACTCCCAATTTAATGACATTAGTTATGATTTATTCAAGTGAATAACTTTACTTAGATCGGTATATACCACATCAATACGTCCTGCCCGTCAATTACCCCACTCATCAATTGTATAAAGTATGCCAAATTAAACAGTGTAAAGCGATTCTCTATAAATTCATGTCGTATAGGCAATATCTAAAATTTAATTTATGAATATAAACTATACATTCCCAACTAATTAAAAGAAACGTTCTTACACTTTAAATAGAAAAATAATTATCACAAGTATACATATATACATTTATATGTAAACGTATATGCACATATGTACGTGTTGAGATACACAGCATACACTTAGGTGTCATTACCAACAGCGAACGCACAGACACGTGTGTGGTGCCACCTATTGGCCTTATATGCGGAGGTATACATTTAGCATACAGGTTTTGTCTTTAGCACAGTGTGCAAGGAGAAACTGACGCCCTTGGATGGCAGATGTCGCTGAGATATTCTCACTGGCACTTTGCGGTTCAACGGACATAAGACACGATTTTAGTTGTGGATCATTGCCAACAGCACCACGTACACTGACGAGGCCTGAAAGGCCGAAACACGTGCCTATGCGTTCGTTGTTGGTAATGATACCTAAGTGTATGCTGTGTATCTCAACACGTACATATGTGCATATACGTTTACGTATAAATGTATATATGTATACTTGTAATAATTATTATCCGTTAATGTACGTTACACATTCAAGTATTTCATATCCTATTTATTAGAAAAATAATTGTCGAGAAAGGGGTGTACATGATGCATTGACGACGCCTTTATTTTACTTTTAATGGAACAATACTGACCTGATTAATGTTATATTACTGTATTGTTAATGGTTTTCAAAGACGCTTTTATAATAAATTAACTTGAGTGATAACATAAAATATTAATGGTATTATTGGCATTATTGGCACTTACGTTAAAGAAAACAGAATATTTATTTACTGAGAAGCAGGATAGACAACTGAAATTGATGTTAAAGAATTGGCAATTTGTATTTATAAAAGGACAACTGACATTGAAGGAACTATTGCGTATGACATTTAAGAGATGTGTCAGCCCCGTTCGCTTTTCCAATTAATCAACTTTTACTTTACATCATTCAGCAAACGTAACAAATGAATAAATAACATTCATTAAAGTAAAGCAATCTATATAAGATACATATATTCTTGTTGAGATATTGTATTTCATGCTATTTATATAACCTACGACAATCAATCAAATGAAATAATTTTAGTACTACAATGTTTTATATTTGGGGAACAAATAACAAAGAATGCTACATACGAAAGGAGAAACGTAAAAATGTCAAGTCTAGAGAAAAAATAATATATAATGCAGTGACAGCCAGATAACATATTGTATGTTTTCCAATTCGATATAAACACCGAATATATAGAATATATAAGCAATTTGCAAAGCGAAGAAAAAGAGGGGCATATTAAACATTCCTATTTTGAAATACTAAATCCGATTTCTAATACCGTGTTTGAAATAAATTTCAGTTGACATTGTATCTTTTTTTACATCATCTTAGATGAATCCCTTGTTATTTTTAAGGCTTTATTTCATTTTTAACTAGTTCATTAAACATTCGACAAAGAGTTTTTGTTTCGGTATTATATTCATATAAAAAAAACTTAAATTTTAAACTTGTCTAAACAAGTTATGTATAAGCTTGTTTTCCACGTAGGACTGCGTCGACTAAAAATGAAACTTGTATATTTTAAGGATTTGCAAACCGAAAGTTGGGTAATTTTATGAAGTAAAATCAATAAAGATACCTTCCTGTTACGGTATATACATATGTATGTATGTATAAACATAAAAATGTATCGATTAGAGATAACCCCAAAACATAACCGCAACACGAATTCGAATAATTGGTGAAAAATAGCTGACACGCTGTTGGAATATTGTAGCACGTAATGTATGTGAATGGTTTTCCGAAATCAATATTGTTTATTAAGTATTTTTAATAAGGTGGGTAAGGAATAAATAATACCAATATAAATATTATCGGGCACATATCGAAATGGCAAATTTATTTCATTCTACGTCAGGGGTATGATATACGAGCTGAATAAATGTATCTCGAAGGGTATTCCATAAGACCACAACCCGGAAAACGCCTGTTTCACTGACTGGAAAATCATCACATGATTAACATTTTTATGTTTGGTAAAAAAAACATGAGATCGCTAAATTGAAAAACATCATAAATTATTAACGGTGGATAATATATAATATTCATAGAATAAATACAAGGCAATGTTCCAAAATAATGAAATCATTTCATACTAGCCTAGTACAGCTCACAGATTGAGAGCTCACCGGTGAGATGCCGCTCCCACAATATGCGCAGTGAATTCTTATAATATTAGGATAAGCATGAGCAGTCTAGAAAATTGTCAAGCGTTACACATCGAAGTGCATTATGTTTCCTATATATGCATCTCTTTTCAGTATATTACAATTTCTTCCTGCATTTACTCCTTCGTGCGACTAATGTATGCGATGATGAACAAATGTTATCATTTCCTGTTTCCGAATACTTTCTCTGTCTCACACTGACCTATAAGTCGCGCCGCAAGAACTCCGTCTGTTACCAACAGCCTCTTCCGATGGAAACAATTAAGACGTTTTCCCACAGAACAAGTCCAGGCCCAATATAGGTGTACATGTTTTATTCCTATCTTATCCCGTTCCTCCAGAATAAATTAAAATCCCAATATGAAACATTCGTAAAGTTAGAGAAATTTCGCGTAATAACTTTTTAAGACAATTTTGATACGAATCATAGGCTCCGCCCACAACCAATCAGAACATTCGTAAAGTTAGAGAAATTTCGCGTAATAACTTTTTAAGACAATTTTGATACGAATCATAGGCTCCGCCCACGGCCAATTAAAAACGCTTAAATTTCTAATACACGCAGAAGACGTAACCCTATTTAGGCCCCAAGGGAAATTACCGTGACATAGATACTTCTTTGTTCGTCACCTGCGTCACTGGGGTTCCCAAATTAAAACGTAAACACATTTGGAAACCTATATAAGGTGGGACAAATGCCTATACCATATCGAGTCCTATCTCGGTCACCAGCCTGCCAACAGCAACCTCCTGGACCAGCAGAAAACAGGCCACCGATACAGAGCGGACTTTCCAGAAAGCCATCCAGCCGAATTGTATTACTGCTTACGTAATACAAGGGACCAAAAAGGCACTTTCCAGGTCATTGGAAGTACACGGCGAAACGTGTTCAGGAGAACACGCGGACCAAGAAACCACTAAGAATTCCGGAGGAATTCTTTATTTCGGACGGCTTCTTCATCGGAATCCAAGTTCGTCGACATCCGAAAATATATCTACGTGGTGGAACACATCCGACGCTTCGCCTAGTATCGACCGAAGAAGTTATAGGAGGATCCTATTACTGCTTACGTAGTAGCGGCCGTTTTAGTTATTTACAGTGCGCTTATTTCGTGTAAAGATACCAAACTTATGGTCCCTCTTTAGTGTTCGTCCATAGTATTAACTTCAGTGCACCAGGACAAGCTACAGCTGCTTACGCTGTAGCAATTAACCGTAAGTGCAGTGAAAAACCTATTAAGCCCGCGTTTTTTATTTAACATTGTTGGTTGAATACCAGCACCTCCACCAAAATATTTAAATTCAGTGTGCGCCTTTGTTAATGAATTATCATATTAACTTCACGTGGATTCATTAACGACATTGTTATTGCTAAAGTGTTAATATTAAATTCCACGCGTTAGTGAAACATAACCTTCAAATATCCAACCGATATCTTCCCTTATACATACTATTTGTTTATAACAATATTATTATCCAAGTTCGTTGTTACTGGTACCCATATGCAGCGTGTGTTTAACTTTTATTCCAGTAACAACCATTTTATTGGACATTGTTGGTTGAATTCCAGCACCTCCACCAAAATATTTAAACTCAGTGCGCGCCGTTATTAATGTATAATATTAATAAATTCACGGTGGTTCATTAACTATATTGTTGTATTCGGAGAATTAATATTAAATTCACGCGCTAGTGAAACCCTAACCTCCAAATACTTAACCTATATTTATCCCTATGTACATTATTTGTTTATAACATTATTAGTATTCAAGTGTATCGTTATTAGTACCCATATTCAGTGTGTGTTTGAATTTTTTAACGGATAACTTTTATTTTATTATTGGTTAATGCCAACTCCTCCATCATTGTTATTCAGTGTGTGTATTGTTGCTATATCATAATATTTAGTTGTTTCAAAGTGTACAACAACTATTACTCAGTGTGCCCGTTTGTATTTAAACCTCGACTGTTAACATTTATTCGCGATACGACTTGTTTTTGGTTATAGTGTCGTTTATTAACACAGGTCGTTATTAACCTCGGGTGTTCTTACTTACCTATTAAGCTTTGAATTATTAAAATATTATAACGTTGTGAAAAATTATGGTTTTAATTAATAGCATAACCCAACTTTACCCTAAATTCAATTAATACTTCCTGGAGGAGTCTTTTGCCGCGGCCCCTTTGTTTGTTTGTTTGTTTTACAAATTCCCAGGATTAAGAGGAGGTATTACGTCCAGCGTTCAGCACTCGGTCTGTGTACTGTACATAACTGTAGAATTGGATTGTTAGGAAATACATGAGTTTTTAGAATGATTCCTTCAAGACAGTTGGGATTTGCAAAACCTTCTTTTGAAAGGCATGTGATCAATCTGATTCAATACTTATTTAGCAGTAAAATGTATGTGGACCAGGGATTTTAGGGGTGTCATAAATAGTAATGTTCATATATTTTTGACACTTGTCGTAGCTACCTTTTGACGTTTGATACAATTGCCATGCAAATAATATTATTTTGTCAGCAAGATGAAGTTGCTTCTCCTCCCTCCCACGTTTTAATCTTTTCCAAAAAACTTACTTCTGAAACGATGAGACTGATGGACAGAAAATGACCAAATACGTCTTCAGTGATTGGTAATGATAATTTTTTCTCATTATCTCCGTACTTGCGTATGATAGAGGTGGGAACCCTTTAGAATAGACTAATACTGGCATACTTCCATACGGAATGAAACTTAATAAATAAAGGTAGTATTATTATATTAAAATCCAGAATAGTTTAGAAAAATGCATCTCCTGGAAATTGATGGAAAAATATATTTTAAAAAATTGAGTTGCTGAAGAGATGTAGAAACACTGAAACAAATAATGACTTTTTGTAAAGCTGAAAGTGAAGCTAATGTAGTATTATTCGAAATATTTTGTGAAAAGCTTGTCTTTTATCAAATAAAATATTTATCGGAATATGAAATTTTCAAATATTATATCCATCCGTATCTCACTTTTATAAATAGGAAGCGATTATTTTACAATGTACCAAGATATTTCTGATAAAAGCCCTTTGCACTTATGTTAAAGGAAAAATAAGTATAGTTGAGAGTTAGTTTGTCCTGGCCATTATTTTTCTCTGATGTGTTTACTAAAGGCAGGCACCTACAGAGCGCCATTTCCCCTGTGAATGCGGAGTACCCTCGAAGTTGCCACGCAAGAGCCGGTTGGCCTGGAGGCAAAGCGCACTGAAGCATCTATTTCCTTTCGAGAGACAATACAAACTTCAAATTGCTCAGTAAATAGCTTTACAATCTGTTTATACAAAGAAATAAAACTACCTTCATTTCGTTCAATCTCATTATTCCGACTCTTCAGATTTTGAGGGACCGAGACTGGCCCGAAAATATATGCAAAATTTGTTTTCTTTTAACCGAAAAAGTGGTCCTTCGTATATAGCATAATGAATTCTTCGAAATTCATATTCAAATTCCTTACAAACAAATTAAAGTAAATAAAAATTAATTAATATCTCAAAAATATAATATATTTTAAATAATGTTCGTAATTAATTAACATCTATACAGAGTTTATGATTTATAAATTATTCATAATTACATAATTTATTAGAGGAATGCTTAATTATTTGCTTAAAAATATAGAGGGATTTTCAAAAGTATTTACATACGTGTATTTTTTTTTGCATCTATACAAACATTTAAAGCAATGATAATCCAATACAATAAAGTTCAGATGAAGAGGTACTCTCTATAGGTCGAGGAGATGAATTACCAAAGACTTAGAACTCTATAGGCTTCTATATAGTGTATCAAAACTTTCTGGGATCGATAAGTTTTCAATATTTGTACATACTTTTAACAACTAATAATAAATATTTTTTAAGCTTCTGTGCAAAACTCTACTTTATTTTATTCTCTTAAGTCATCTGATTTTATTATTATATTTTTTCCAACTTTTTTCGTATTGTTTCATTGATATACAAGGGTGGATCAAATATAAAAGGTGATTTTGCTATTCTGATTATCGCGCAGTTCCCAGCTAGATAATGTAGAGTGCAGTAAATGTTTGGTTTGTGAGAAGAGGGGAAACCGGCTTGGTTAGTAGTAGCGCTCGGTTTTGTCGTTAGTATAGCTATGACCGAGCAAGACGTACATTCGTCTGTTGCACAACGCTCCATCATAAAGGTTGAGGTCAGTAAATCCTCGGAAATTTTTAGTCGATTAAAGGCACCGTATGGGGACAGTACACGGTCTTGGAATCGTGTGTAAACGTGGGCCAGAGAATTTAAGGGTGAGCGGGAACGTGTCGAAAAGGAAGGCCATAATCGACGTTCAAGGACAAGCTTTACAGATGATAGCATTCGTGTACTATTTTCGCTTTCCAAGTTAAGCGAGTTCAATTTCATTTGGAGAATCGACACCTAGCTGGACCAATACATCTACATATATATATATATATATATATATATAATAAAGTATCCATATATATATATATAAAGCTCTATAGACCTTCAAGGTCATTGGCTCGGTTAACAATTTGTTTCCAAACCGCTTTGTCCCTTGCTTTTCTTCTCCATGATGTTACTCCCAATTTCCTCAATTCGCCTCCACTTCTGCTAACCATTTCCTCTTTGGCCTGCCCCTCTTTTTTCCCCATCCTTTCTTCCTCTCCACATCGCTTGTTTCATTACTCTTTCTTCTGACATTCTTTCCACATGCCCTAACTATCTCAATCTCTGTGCTCTGACCTCCTGTTATATTATTGGTTCTCCAAAAATTCCATTAATCTTGTGTCCCATAATGTTGTTGATAGGGGATCTCCTTGTCTCAAACCGGTATTAACCTTGAAAATCCTCGACAGTCTCCCATTTATCCCAACTAACCCGTTCGAATCTTTTAGAGGCATTTCCGTCAGTTTTATCAACTTATCCCGCACTCCTATTTATCTCATAGCTTCTAATAGTTTTCCTCTATCTACTGAATCATATGCCTGTTGAAAGTCTATAAAGAGCATATGCATGTTTATGTCTTGCCTATGGTAGCTTTCTTGCAACTGTTTCAGTATAGCTATCTGATCCACCGTTGATCTCTGACTTCTAAATCCACGATGATACTCTCCCAGCATAATATCAGTTTCTTCTTTTAACCTTGTCCTAATAGCTGTTGCCAGTATTTTATACACCACATCCAACAGTGCTATTCCTCTATAATTTTCACATGATGACTTGTCGCCCTTTTTATAAATTGGGCATATTAACGCTCTTTACCATCTCGCTGGCTTTTTCTCTTGTCTCCAACATTCCTGTATTATTTTCGTTATTTCCTCTAGTAATTTCTGACCACCATGTTTTATAAGTTCTTAGCAACATGAGTCTCGTCAGGGCTTCGGTTATTCTTCATTTGGTGAATAACTTTTATTTCGCCTTCATCGGTTTTAATTCCTCCTGTCTTTGTAAATGTGGTTGGACTATTTTCTTGTCTAAGTTTTCTGTTACATTTTCTGCGTGTGACATATTTGGCGTGTTCAACAGCTTTTGGAAGTAATCCGCCCAACATTCCGAATTCTGCTCCATATCCATAATAATATTCCCTCCTTTGTTTTTACAATAGACATTTTTATATTGGTGTTTTTTCTTTTCGTGTTTAATTTCTTGGTAGAAATTTCTTTATTTGCCTTTGTTTGTAAGCCTCCTCTAATTCTATCATTTTTTTCAAGTTGTTGTCTCTTTTTTCCCGACATATTCGTTTAACTTCCCTTGTTTGTTCTTTTAGTTTATTCCTACTACATCACCAGGATGACTTTTTTCTTCCTTTCCACGGCGTCCTCGCATTCTAAATCGTACCAGTCATTCATCTGTTTAATTGTCTTTCTGTTTTATACTTATTCTGCTAGCGATTTTATTGTATTTTGCAAGTATTTCCATTTTTTATCTAGTGCTTCATATGCTTGTGTTTTATTTATGCTTTTTTCATTTTTTCCTCATACTTTCTTTTAGTTTTGTGTGACATCCATGTTCTTTTGAATATTTCTTTGTGAGCAAAGGATGTACTTTTAATAATCATTCTATTTTCTATTGCGAACTCAATTAGCTTTTTCCCATTTCCGTTTGATATATCATGCTTGTTATGTCTTCCAATCGTCGGTTGATATTCTTCCTCTTTTCCAATTTTGGCATTTGTATCTCCTAATAGTATTTTTATGTCATGAGCCGGTATTTTGTTAAGCTCCTCTAATACTTTTTCATAGAATTATTCTTTCTCCTGATCATCCTTCTCTTCCGTTGGTGCATGGATATTCAACAGACTTAATTTTCTGTTTACATGCCCGTTTGATATGTAACATATTCTCGCCGATATTGGTTTAAACTTGGTTACCCTTTTTTGTAACGCTTTTCTGACTAAGACAGTACCAAAAATCTTGTCTTTACAACCGCTATTATAAATATCATCCGCTATTTCCTATATCATTCACGTGGTTCTCCTTTTATTTCGTTGCCTGGATGGCTAATACATCTACTCTGTACAAACTCATTTCTGCTACTAAATTCTTAACCCATTACTTGCCAAAGGTGCGTAAACGCAACCTTTTAAAACATTTTTTTTGGGCATCAAAACTATTTGTTTTATACATTATGTCGCAAGGGTTGCTTTTTTAACAGGCTAAAATCTTATATTAAATTATCATCCAATAAAAAGTTGAATATTTTTAAATTTTTTTTTAATTAAAAAAAATCTGTATTTTTGGTTTTCGTGCACACTTCAAATAATTATTTTTTTGGGTACTAATTATTTTTTTGTTATATATTTCTTCTCGCAGTGTATATTTAAAATATGTCTTCTTTGATATATACACATCTTTATATCTATAGTTTAAAAACGACAGCTAGAATGACAGGTATTTTGTAACGGATGCGTATACGCACCTTTGGCTAATACATAGGTAAAAGCGATGCATGAGTACAACCAACACATGGGTGGGGTAGACCTTCACGACAATGGTATTGCCAATTATCGCATTGGTATTAGAGGTAAAAAGTGGTGGTGGCCATTATTCACCAATGTTGATACTATGGCTGTAAACAGTTGGAAAATATTCAATATCGCAAATGAAACCAAAATTTCCCAACTGGAATTTCGTTCAAGTTTAGCGCTGTCTCTGCTGAAATACGAAGGACAAAAAGAAGACACCCACAAAGAGGCTTCCACTTCAGCGAAATCCAACTCGTCTTATGGAAGACCTTCTAAATCAGCTTTACCCGGTGACATAAGAATTGACAATATCGGGCACATTATAATTCGAAATGCTAAGAGTGCAAGAAAAAAGTGTCGACTTTGCAAAAGTAATACAATTTACTTGTGTAAGAAATGTAATGTGCATTTGCATTCTGATTGCTTTGATATTTTTCATACAAGAGAGAGGTTTTCGCCAATGGGGCGTACATGCACCCACATATTTTTTTGTTAAAAATAATACCTAATTTTCTTATACCAAAAATGTATCTTAATTACTGTGTTCTGAGTTTACTTTAATGAAAACAAAATGTTTAAAATGTTTTTTCTTGTCTTGGCCAGTAATGTTAAGATTCCTTTCCTTATTTGTACCTCATATGTTGCAAATCTTATTATCGTTTCCTTATTCAAATATCCCTTTCTTGCCATTTTCGTTAGCTTTTGTCCGTCCTTTTTGTTAGTTTGTTTTCCTAGTTTTTTGTTTTTATTAATTTCTCCTCGTTGTTGTTCCACACCTCATTAGCCGTTTTTCTGATTGCTTTTTGTATATCCCAGTACATCTAGCCCGTAGTTTTACACACCTTCACAACGGATGTAAGCGACTATGCTTGTTTTAATTAGAGTGGGGAACATGAGTTGTAACGGTTTATGATTGGTTCGACTTATTGGAGTTGCTTTTCTACATTACGAGCGTTGCCTATATGACATTTATTTAAATATTTTAGTCATGGCGAGTACTCTAATGTTATGAATTCCTTTTACATGTGTGTCTGTGTATCTGTCTGCCTGTCTGTCTGTCTGTGACCACGATAGCGGTCAAACCGCTGTAAATATCTATTCCAAATTTTGTATTTACGTATAAAATCTTTCTCTTGAGATCTGATTAATTTTTCAGTAAAATCGGTAGACCGGAAGTAGTAGTTTACTTCAGTGAAAAAACCGAATTTTGCAAATATTTCGTCAATTACTAAGTTTAAACAAATTTATGAAGAATTCAAATGTACTCAAAATTAAATTTGAGACAAAATGTTCTAAAAAAAGTTTTTTGAAATTCCTACCGGATGTAGGTCTTTTACTCTTAGCGAGTAGCACTTTTACTTTCTTATACGTAGTATAAGGAAGTATTGTGATGATGAAAATTTTCGACCTCGAGATTTTTGCAGATGTCCACGTTTTGATGTCCCCTGATACCGAAAAAGTGGTTTTTAAAAAATGTCTGTGTGTCTGTGTGTGTGTATGTCTCTCTCTCTGTGTGTGTGTGTGTGTGACCACGATAGCGCTCAAACCGCTATAGGTATCAACTCCAAATTTTATATTTACAAATATAATCTCCCTCTTGAGATCTGCTTAGATTTTCAGTAAAATCGGCAGACCGGAAGTAGTAGTTTACTTCAGTGAAAAAATCGAATTTCGCCAATTATTCGTCAACTACTAAGTTTAAACAAATTTATAAAGAATTCATATGTACTTAAAATTAAGTTTGAGACAAATTGTTTTAAAAAAGTTTTTCGAAATTCCTACCGGAAGTAGGTCTTTTACTCTTATCGAAAATCAGTTTTTTGCGAATATCTCGCAAGTCATGCTTTTTAGAGAAGTATGTTCCGAGTATAAAAGTATTTAGAACATAATTTTCAATATCTTTTGTATAAAAAAAATTTCAAAATTCAGACCGGAAGTACCACTTTTACTCTTATCGAATAGCGATTTTTTGCAAATATGTCGTAAATTATGCATTCTATATATATTTATCAAGAGTACAAAAGTATTTAGAACTGGATTTTCAATATTTTTTGTATATGTGAAATTTCAAAATTCGGACCGGAAGTAGCACTTTTACTCTTAGCGAGTAGCACTTTCTTGATAATATCTTGCAAAGTATGCATTCTATAGCGATTTATAAGAGAATGAAAGTACTTAGAATAGGATTTTGAATAAGTTTTGTATAAAAAAATCTTAAAATTGTATAGTTTCAAACGCTCGTACGTATAAGAAAGTCGAGTGGTGGCCACACCTCATTTTTTACTTTCTTATACGTAGTATAAGGAAGTATTGTGATGATGAAAATTTTCGACCTCGAGATTTTTGCAGATGTCCACGTTTTGAGGTCCCCTGATACCAAAAAAGTGGTTTTTAAAAAAATGTCTGTGTGTGTGTGTGTCTGTCTGTGTGTCTGTCTGTGACCACGATAGCGGTCAAACCGCTGGAGATATCAATTCCAAATTTTGTATTTACGTGTATAATCTCCCTCTTGAGATCTGATTAGTTTTTCAGTAAAATCGGTAGACCGGAAGTAGCAGTTTACTTCAGTATAAAAATCGAATTTTGCCAATATTTCGTCAAATACTAAGTTTATACAAATTTATAAAGAATTCATATGTACTTAAAATTAAAATTGAGAACAATTTTATTTAAAAAGTTTTTCGAAATTCCTACCGCAAGTAGGTCTTTTACTCTTATCGAAAATCGGTTTTTTGCGAATATCTCGCAAGTCATGCTTTCTAGGCAGGTACATTACGAGTATAAAAGTATTTGCATGAAAATTTTAAATATCTTTTGTGTAAAAAAAATTTCAAAATTCGGACCGGAAGTGCCACTTTTACTCTTAGCGAATAGCGGTTTTTTGCAAATATGTCGTAAATAATGCATTCTATATATATTTATTAAGAGTACAAAAGTATTTATAGTTGAATTTGCAATATTTTTTGTATACATGAAATTTCAAAATTCGGACCGGAAGTAGCACTTTTACTCTTAGCGAGTAGCACTTTTTTTCGAATATCTTGCAAAGGATGCATTCTATAGCGATTTATTAAGAGAATGAAAGTACTTAGAATAGGATTTTGAATAATTTTTGTATAAAAAAATTCTAAAAATTGTATAGTTTGAAATGCTCATACGTATAAGAAAGTCGTGTGGTGGCCACACCTCATTTTTAAGTATGCATTCTATAGTGATTTATTAAGAAAATGAAAGTATGTACTTAGAATAGGATTTTGAATAATTTTTGTATAAAAAAATTCTTAAAATTGTATAGTTTGAAACGCACACCTCATTTTACTTTCTTATACGTAGTATAAGGAAGTATTGTGATGATGAAAATTTTCGACCTCGAGATTTTTGCAGATGTCCACGTTTTGAGGTCCCCTGATACCAAAAAAGTGGTTTTTAAAAAATGTCTCTCTCTGTGTGTGTGTGTGTGTGTGTCTGTGTGTCTGTGTGTCTGTGTGTGTGTGTGTGACCACGATAGCGGTCAAACCGCAGTAGGTATCAATTCCAAATTTTGTATTTACGAATATAATCTCCCTCTTGAGAACTGATTAGATTTTGAGCAAAATCGGCAGACCGGAAGTAGTAGTTTACTTCAGTGAAGAAATCGAATTTTGCAAATATTTCGTCAATTACTAAGTTTAAACAAATTTATAAAGAATTCAAATGTACTCAAAATTAAATTTGAGAAACATTGTTTTAATAAAGTTTTTCGAAATTCCTACCGGAAGTAGGTCTTTTACTCTTATCGAAAATCGGTTTTTTGCGAATATTTCGCAAGTCATGCTTTTTAGACAAGTACGTTACGGATATAGAAGTATTTAGAACATAATTTTCAATATCTTTTGTATAAAAGAAATTTCAAAATTCAGACCGGAAGTACCACTTTTACACTTATCGGATAACGATTTTTTGCAAATATGTCGTAAGTTATGCATTCTATATATATTTATCAAGAGTACAAAAGTATTTAGAACTGAATTTGCAATATTTTTTGTATATACGAAATGTCAAAATTCTGACCGGAAGTAGCACTTTTACTCTTAGCGAGGAGCACTTTTTTGATAATATCTTGCAAAGTGTGCATTCCATAGAGATTTATTAAGAGAATAGAAGTACTTAGAATAGGATTTTGAATAATTTTTGTATAAAAAAATTCTTAAAATTCTATTATTTGAAACGCTCATACGTATAAGAAAGTCGTGTGGTGGCCATACCTCATTTTTTTCTTTGTCATTAATGTTATTTTTATTTTTCCAATACATGCATCGTTTCGTATACAAAATAATGTGTACTTTCGGAAACCGGGGCGGGGCGTTGACAAAGGTCTCTTTTGTGCTTTACTTGTATTAAATCCCTGACTATCGGTGCCGTGTAAGTTCTATTCTATCATTTTATGTAAATATGTATGGTATTATAAGAATACCCGTGCAATGTTCTCTAGTTTGTCAGTTTTCATTGAGGTTGGTGTTTCGTTATTTATGTTTAAACATGGAAAAACCCAGGCGTTGACATTTACATTGAAAATACATCTGGAAAATAATTCAATAAAATGTCTTAGTCTAACTTAATAAACGTGGTGTGTATGTACACATTCACGTTCTTTCTCACCGACTATCCACAATCATATACATCTTAAGGAACATAACATATAAGATCAATTATGAATCGCTGTTAATGACATAACACGTTTTCCTCCATTCCGTCGTGTGTTACGGAATTTTGCTGTGATAAGATTTTAGTTTTGCCAAAAAAAAAGAAAACACGTAATAATTTTCAGCACTGAGAACCGATTCATGTCGACCCATTTTTAAAAAACTTGAAATATTAAGATATACCAAGCAATATATATTTGAATGTTTAATATTTTGCAGACAATACAAAATTGCACCATCGTGTTTCCTAACATAACACTAGACATGAACATTATAGACTTTAGACTGTCAATAAAATTGAAGTTATATAACATGTTGTCCACCACACGACTTTCTTATACATATGAGCGTTTCAAAGTATACAATTTTAAGAATTTTTGTATACAAAAATTATTCACAATCCTATTCTAAGTACTTCTATTCTCTTAATAAATCTTTATAGAATGCATACTTTGCAAGATATTATCAAGAAAGGGCTAGTCGCTAAGAGTAAAAGTGCTACTTCCGGTCCGAATTTTGAAATTTCATATATACAAAAAATATTGAAAATCCAGTTCCAAATACTTTTGTACTCTTGATAAATATATATAGAATGCATAACTTACGACATATTTGCAAAAAATCGCTATTCGATAAGAGTAAAAGTGGTACTTCCGGTTTGAATTTTGAAATTTTTTTTATACAAAAGATATTGAAAATTATGTTTTAAATACTTTTATACTCGTAACGTACTTGTCTAAAGAGCATGACTTGCGAGATATTCACAAAAGACTGATTTTAGATAAGAGTAAAAAACCTACTTCCGGTTGGAATTTCGAAAAACTTTTTTAAGATAATTTGTCTCAAACTTAATTCTAAGTACATATGAATTCTTTATAAATTTGTTTAAACTTAGTAGTTGACGAAATATTGGCAAAATCCTATTTTTTCACCGAAGTAAAGTGCTACTTCCGGTCTACCGATCTTACTGAAAAACTAATCAGATCTCAAGAGAGAGATTATACACGTGAGTACAAAATTTAGAATTGATAGCTATATCGGTTTGACCGCTATCGTGGTCACAGACATACAGACGGACACACAGACACACAGACATTTTTTAAAAACCAATTTTTCGGTATCAGGGGACTTAAAAACGTGGACATCTGCAAAAATCTCAAGGTCGAAAATTTTCATCATCATAATACTTCCTTATACTACGTATAAGAAAGTAAAAATATTTAAATGGGTAATCCTTACTTTGAGATCCAGGAGTTTATTGACCATATGGTGAACGTTTATTGTTTGTATTGCTTTAGTTTAAAAATATTATTTATATCATATTGACATGTGCACACATTTTATAAAATGTGTTATCAGCTTAAAATAATGAAGGCAAGAATTCCAAGCCCCTTTTTGCTCTTGTGCTCCAAAAGATAGAAAATTAAAAAGATGACCTATTGCTATATATTATTTCTATAGAATTTTGATTACAGATTCATTTCAACAAGTTTCCTAACATGAATATTCTGATTACTTACTTACTGACACTTATGCTGTCTAATAAATGACTCTTTTTGAAGTAGTCTGCTACTAGAGTTTCTGAAATTTGCAAAGAGGAATTACAAATTTATAAAAATGGCATCGTAATGAACTACATAAGTACAACTAGAATTTCTACTATTGATTCATTTCGACAAATTTTCTAAAGATATTATGATCATTTATGCTTTCTTATAAATGAAACTTTTTAAAGTGGTCTTTTCCCAGAGCTTCTAAAATGTGCAGAGGTAACACTAAGTTATAAAAATGGAATCGTAATGAACTAACCAGCTACAAATCCATAAATCTGTTAAGTAGGTTATGAAACAGTTATTTTGTCATAATTTATATCAATATTATATTTGTGAATTAATTTAAACAACGCGCAAAAGATAAACAGCTCTGGTTAGGACCTTTCTTTATTGTTGCAACGGGTAAGTAACTACATTTTTAAAATAGCCACACACTGAAATGAACGTATGGAATTTGCCCATTGTTGGTATTTTGGCGCAGAATGTGAATACACTTCAATATTTCTTCCCTTCTAACGACGAAGTAACAAAAACACTTTACACGTCAATACACCTAACATGGGTACAGTCGTTCTTGACAAGAGTAAGTCTATGATCGGGCTTTGCAACATGTAAAAACAAGAAGAGAAAAATTTTATAACCATAGATACTCGATCCCTAATGAAAATTTATCGTTAGGGCTGATTCTTCTGTGGCTTGTCGTTTGCTAAACCATGTCTTTTATTCTGCCCCATAAATAAAAATCCAGAACGCTAAGATCCGGAGATCTTGGAGGTCACGGGAATAAGCTTCCTCTTCCGTTCCATCGATTAGGGAACTGTTGTACATTTTATGAAAAGTGAGCGGGACAACCATCATGTTGAAACCACATATTTGCTCTACATTCCAATGACACACTTTCTAATAGTGGAATAGAGGAAGATCGTTTTCACCTATAATATCCCAAGAGCATTGATAACAGTACGAAATAATTTTATCACAGTTTTTGAAAGCACGTTACTTGGTAACAGCCCGACGCCGTAGGCGGAGGGCTGTTAACCTAAAGTAACGTGCTTGAGAAGTTGTGATAAAATTATGAGTATTTATCAATGCTCGCGGGATATTCGGTAAGAAAATTTTTTGCGATTCAATGAAAATTATTTATTAAAAACACAATTATTGAAAGAACAATTCGAAAAATTATATTTCGATGATGATGTATTCGCTTCGGTTACTGAAGATGTGTTTCCACGCATACTATTGATTATTCTATTGTGATGTTCTTGATCGATATTTAAATAAGGTTTTATAGAATTTGCATTGTTGTGGCCTGTAATTTTTAACAACTGTTGTTCGTCAATTCCATTTTTAGCAAGTGTACTAACAGCAGTTGCCCTATTGGAATGATTGGTAATTTTCCTCTCTTTGGTATCCAAACCAACTGCTTCAGCAGAAGATTTTGTCCATCCGTTGATGGTATTCTTACCCAGAGGTACATTGTCGTACCACTTATCATTTTCTGTTTTCCAATGGCGATTCGGTTTTAAAAATAGTCTGTTTGTTTTGATATTTTTTCCTCTTTTCGATAATAATTTTAAAAATAATCTAACAGGGCAAACGTTGCTGTCACTATTTTGAACTAACCATTTACTAGAAGCGCAGTTCTTTGAACCTCCTTGGCAGGTCTTACTGAAAACTGGATTGTATTCGACCCTGTTAGTTGGAGAGCCATCATTGTTTTTCTCGATATGAAAATATTCAACCAAGCAAGCAACAGCGTCACCACCTCTCCATGCCAATTCCACCGCGGCGATATGATAAAATTTGCGTAGGAGACCTAGAGGGGTATTTTCATCCCAAAAGTTTATAATTTTATTCATTTCGGTTGAACTTAATGGGACTGAACTCGTTTTACGTTTAGTGGGATCTATTTGTAAATTTTTTCGTGCTACGTCGCGTGCATTTCGGGCTTGTTTGAATGCAACACTGTTAAAGGGGTCTATCATGATATTATACTCGTTGTAATATTTTTCTTGTAGTAATTTACTTGTCACATTCCACATAGTTTTAACTGTAGCTTCCTTAAAGTCCGTGCCATCTCTCTTTTTCATATTAACTGCCCAATCTTTCAGTATTAAAGCAAGTTCTTCAATTGTACGATTTCCATCCAACTCATATTTCCTGGTGTTGCAAAAGTCTATAAATGTTTTCCATGTGTATTTTTTACTATTAATAGTATTTTTTGGTACATTTTCTTCAATGATTTTGTCAATTGACTCATTATTTTGAATACCAAAACGAGAAAGTGACATTTTGAAAAATTTTATACAATTAAATTAAATAAGCGTAAAAACCATTGCGTAGCAACCTCTTGATGACAGAAGTGAAAACTACCCTAGGGTTGTTATCAGTTAAATGATGAGTTTATTGGTTATTTTGAGACATGTGATCACAAATAGACGAATTTGATAGGATTCCATTTTAAGCAAAAAATTTTCAAGGAAATGTAAGTAATTTCTGCCATTTACGTGTTCGTTAAATCTAAAAGACCCAATGATTTTGTTTTCTAAGATACCACACCACACGTATACTCTTCACCAATGTTGATTGTCAACCTCCTGAATCGAGTTGGGGTAGTTCCTTGACCAAAGGTTTCAGACAAGAAGTTCTTAGTTTCTTGCATCATTTGTTTTAACCATTGGCAATAATTTAACCTGATATCACAATCTTGATCTAATATGGCTTGATGTAGTTTCATATGATATGGATGCAAGTTGTGCTCCATCAATATATTTCTAACAGACCATCTTGTTAAACCAAGATCTCTCCACAATTCCCTGATGCTTGAATGTGGATTAGTTTCAACATAAGCAAGACATTGACAACACTCTCTTTATTTTGACTTCTACGAAATCTTTGTCGAGCAGGAATATAGCGAACTTGTCCTGTTTCACGTAGATATCTCGCAAGGCGAATACAAACTCTACCGGAATGATGTCTTCTTTCCGGATAATATTGTGAATATTGTCGTGAAGCAAGAACTGTATTTTCAAAATATTGAAAATATATTCTGATGATGTCATAGGCTTCAACGTTAGAATATGACATTATACAAAGTTAATAACTATGTGCAGATGTCCAAAAAGGTTTAACTTGTTAAATATGTACAAAGAAGGTAGCAACTTCCGGTTTTCATCTTCCGCGTTAGTTTTTTAGGCGCTTCAATATTATGATATTAAAATTATATCGTTAACAAAACAAGTAATATACATAAAGTAAACAGGTAATTTCTTACTACATACACTTCAATTCTCTGTAAAATTCTCTATCTAATGAGCCTAGAAAAATAAATATCCTTTGAGGCACATCGAAGTTATACCTACTTTTGTACGCAAACATACCCCCCCCTCTACCCTTCCCTTCGTATGGAAGTTATATCAAAAAGTTTCAAATGAAAACTGTATAAAAACGTCTGGAAATGCTGCCAGTAAAAAAATTAACCTATCTTGAATTTAATGAAAAATTATCAAATTTTTAATTTACCTTGAAAATTGCGCCCCCTTGTGGTCATTTTGGAAACTTAGAAATATTTTTGTTGCAATTCTCGTGGTCCGTTTTACTATCATGATTTTTTCCGCTAGGTTGTACGATAAACGGTTGCCGAGATATGGCCGGTGGTCGAGCTTAAACAGACACCCGGTATATATATATATACTGAACTGACAATATATCACTACGGAAAGTATACAAGATATACCTCTCTGACTGAAACTTTATTGGAAACTTGTAAAGTTTATCGTTGTTAGCAAGAGTAACCTTCACTTTAAAAGATTTGTCTGAAATAATTTCTGTTGATGTAAAACAAAATCGATGGCATAAAGAAAAGCTAACTGTAAATTTAAATGTCAAATGCAGCCCTTTGTTCTTGTGCATTTTTGTTTTGTACACTTTTTTTCTATTTCAAATTGTATTTTTGTGGGCAATTTAACAACTGCAACAAACGTGTTCTCACTGTAGAAACATTCCATTCCAATCTAGTATCGAAACATTACCGCCAGGACATTAAAAGAAAAATATCTATGATATATAACGCAGTTCATTTCTATCGAATTCATTCGAAAAGGATTCAGCACATTTACAAACGAAGATAAAAAGTGAACGACAAATAATGACGACCTTTTTTTGAATTGGCAGTTTTTATATCCGTCGAGTACTCGTATAAAACGTAAGCGACAACGTTTGAGGTCTTTTTGTTTCCTCTTTCCGACCTGCCATATTTTCTGTAAAAATAAAAGGACAATAAAGGTATTCTGTTGTAAATTAAATAGGAAAAAATCACATTTTTAGAGCCGCATCGGAATTAAGGATGAAAAGGATAGTGGGAGGGTATGTCGTCTATTTTTTGAAAGCAAATAATAACCATTCTGAATCTGATGGTTCAAATTTAAACGAAAATGTTTTTTGTTGTGACTTGATGTTTTTTTTTAGATAGTATCTGGAAACAAAGTTTTGAAAATGTAGCATCAGCATCTCCCAAAATCACTTTTTAATTCACCACTATAAACACTGTTAATTGATGCATTAGTTGTATTTATAGTAGATAATAGCTTATTTAATTATCTGTTAATAAATTGTACCCATATAATTATGTAAAAGTAGTTTTACTCTGCCGTAATATATTCAGATATTTATATTTCAGGACGGTGGCTTATCTGAAAATTTTATTTCGTTGCCTATCATTTGCTGGATACATGTCACATAATTTAACAATCATGCTTCTAAGGTCATAAATAAGTTTTTGTATGCTAAAATATGAAAAAAATGGGTCGTTATATTAATTACTTATTTTGGAAAAACTGCAAGGAAGAAAGAAAGTGATTCGATTGTACACAACTAGGTGTAAACCACTGATTAAATTGATCATATTTTCGCATTATTTAATTTAGGCAGTGTAAAGATAGATTTAATAGTGCCAAATAAACGCAAAATTCAATTTATACTTGATACATTTATTGCCTGATGTAAGTAAAGAGGAGTGTTATCCCACTAGTGATTTGGTGAAGAGCATATCTCGTAAGGTTACACCTCAGCCAGAAACACTACGTTTAATACTCTTTTCTGTTTTTCTACAGGTTTCTACTGAAGATGGCAACTTATTTGCAGAAATATATATATAGATCTTTTTATATCTTTTTAATTTTTCGGCAAGGGATTTTTTAAATCTTAAATTACGTTTTTTCGTGATATGCACTAATGCACTTCTTTCGTTGTTAGGAGGAGTGTTTCCTTACAGTGAGTGACATACTGGGTTAGTCTCTTTATTGAACTTATATCAACATGCCACGTCATGGCTGCAAGAACAGTCTAGATACATTCCACTGTGAGCGTGGAAGTTTCGTGTCGTTTGAGATCTTAGCCTCATAAAGGAATCTGCCGAGATATTCACCCGAATATCTCGACAGATATCTAGACTTCATTAAAGGAACATGTTGACACCAGGGACGACATCGCCAATATGAATCTACACCCTTTTTTACTGAAGAGGGAACTTTTGTTTACAGCAAAAACACTCCAGAGGTTATGCTGAAACTGGGAGTATCACAATATGACCCTATCCACTGGCGAATTTTCATCGATGCCTCCAAGCGTAGTTTGCAGTGCATCCTTCTTCACAATGAAAACAAACTTGCACCTTTTCCCGTTGCCCATTCAGTTATTATATGAAAAATATACGGAAATCTTGAGATGATGTTGTGTAAAGTGAAATACCAGGACCACAAGTGGCAAGTGTGTGGTGACTAGGTTTACAATCAGGTTACACAAAACACCCCTGCTTTCTGTATGAGTGGGACAGTCGAGAAAGGTTACAACATTGAACCCAAAATGAATGGTCACGTAGATAGTGGATGTAGGTTCGAAAATAATAAAATATAAAACTCCTGTTGACAAGTCCGACATACTGTTACTTCCGCTTCATATCAACCTGGGGCTTATAAAGCAATTCGTTAAGGCTCTAAACAATTAAGGTGAATGCTTTCAGTACCTGTGTCATTCCCAGGCATCATAATGCCAAAATCAAACAGGGTATTTTCACAGGCTTAGATATCAGAAAACTTCTTTCCCATGCTTTTGAAGTTATTATGTGCGCTGCAAAACGATCAGCATAGAAAACATTCCGGGATGTAGTCAAAAACTGTCTTGGTACCACAAAGAATCCAGACTACATACAAACGGTGAATAGATAACTTATATCTTTCCAAGATTTAGGCTGCAATATGAGCTTAAAGGTTCATATGTTGCATTCACATCTGGACAATTTCCCTGAGTACCTAGGAATGCTGAGCGAAGAACAATGAGAAACATTCCACCAGAACCTAAAAGGAATGAAACGTAGATATCAAGGGAAATGGAACAAAAACGTGTTGTCAGATTACTGCTGGTTATTAGAGCGAGAAGATCCAAATACACCTCACACGCGAAAAGCAAGGCAAAGAAGTTTCTCAAACTAAGTCAAGACATTATAAAATTGAACCCGTGGACTTACCATTCTCAATATGTTATGAGGCTTAATGTATAATAAATTTTGGTCCATTTGCCTGTGTTTTTCTTCAAATCTTTTTTACCAAACCACTTTTACATATCTTTATATTATGTTCATAAGTATAACAGTGTAATATACGAGTGTTCAGATTAGGGAAACTAATAAGAAAAAAGCTTTCCTTACATGTGATAATAGTAATCTTGCATGTACGCGTGCTGTATATTTCATTTTAATTTTGCAGGAAAGACCTGGCGTCATAGAGAAAAACGCACTTCAGTTCCAGAACCAGCATACCAAAAAAATCACTATTTAAAGATTATGCAATGATTGAAAAGCTTAAAGTTGCAGGACAGAGTAATCAGTGAATAGCACAATTTGACAATAAGCAATAATGATTTTTGGAGAGACATTCACTAATGATAAAGCAGATTTACAGGAACAGGGCTTAATGGAAATGACTGCCATTGACTTTTTCTCGCAAAACAACAATGAATATTGAAATATCTTCAGATTGTCTTTCCCAAAGAATGTATAATATGATGAGCTTCTCTGAAGATAAACTTATTTTATATTTGAAGGGGAAAAACACTTTCATATCTACTTGCATATGAAACATTTACTTTTTTTAAGTACTTTATATATCTGAACAAACTTGCCATAACGTGTAAAAAAAAAATCCGCTGGTCAAATTGTATTGAATGATGGATCTGCATTATAATATATGTTTCACTTTGTAGTAAATGATACAATTTAGTTGTTTGTTGCTTTTGTTGGCAACTAAAACATATGTATTTCAAAGTATATATATGCCTACACTCATTTTATGTGTCACTATTTAAAATCATATTCCATATTGAGGGTAATAATTGTGATCAATTTTTTATATATTCGTCTAAAATTACGACATTAAAAAATTATATTTGACCTAATTGTAATATTTAATTTAAACAGACATATGTTACAAAAAGAAAGAAATACATTTTCATGTCATAGAAGATTTCGTTTGAAACAAGATAGGTACTTAATCTGTACTGATACTTACTGCACTGTAAAACCGTAAAATAAAAAAGACAACTAGTATTTATATGTGTGTTACAAAGGCGTATATTTTCATGGCTTTCAAAGAAACATAAATTACCAGGAGACTTAAAATGCTTCCTGTTTACATAGGAAGAAAAACTACTGAAGCCAAAATGCCTGAATAAAATAAAGATATTTATATGAAAACAAGAAAAATGAGTTGGAAAATATTCTTATTATAAAAACTAGAGATCTGAATTTAAGAGAAAGTGTATGTTTCTATTATTCGTTTCATGATAATTTATTTGAAGCTAAACAATAAAAAGAAATTACACAAATTATGTTACGCAGATTGTCTCACTAGAGATGCATTCGACTGTTTGTGTCTTGGATATTATGCCAATTATTAAAATATTTTTCAAACGAATGTCGGTTCAATTTTATATTTGATATCTTAAAATTACAGCCGTCTTGAAACTATAGAAAGAATGGTGTTCTCTTGCATTGAATTCTATTAGTTGTACCCGATAATAAGGTTAAATGTACACGCGAGCTTTTTATAGGTATTAAATACAAGTTTTATAAGACATCATATTTGCGCACATATTTACGTTTAGAAAATTTCTTTTCTACAAAAATTGTTCCAAATCAAGCTTTAAAACTGTAACAGATGAGAGTGATAGTGCTACTTCCTACTCTTAATTTATCTCTTTAGAAAGCATAATTTCCGATATATTGGCAAAAACTATTTTTCGATAAGAATAAACGACTTGCTTCCGGCGTAAGAATTACGAAAAACTCTTTTATAAAATTTTTCTCAAATTTCCAATTTTCCAAAAACCACTTTTACAGCATCACAGGACTTCAAAATGTGAACTTCTGCAAAAATTTTGAGGAAGATTATTTTCGTTATCACAATACTTCACATCCATAAATTAAATTACTTAATAAAAACTATATTGAGGTATAAGGTAGATTTCAGACGTTATATATCCTGTTTTTTTTTTACAAAAATAACCTTACCTGAATTCTAAAGAACTAGAGTTATAATTCCACCTTCGTAATAACTTGTCGTATAAACGTAGCAAAAACCTTCACTCCTAAATAAATACGAAATAAAACAATCTTATCACTTAAGAAATGAGTGTTATCAGCATGAAGTTTATATTACTTCATGGAATTGCAGCAGTTCACATAACTTGCTTAGAATTCGGGCAGAGGTCGGGTATATGTATTTATATGCTGTTTGCAATTACAAAGACATGTGAATATTAATTGCAACAACAACTAGACAATATTATTCGTAGTTCTTGTTCTAAGTTAGTTTAATATTACTACAAGACTTGTCATACATAATATATACATCCCTGACTATAAATATAGTCTATTTTTTAGGGTTGCCCTAATATCTCCACCGACGACTAAGGATCCTATAATTGAAACAACTTAATTCGTCTTACTTGAAGAGAAATCAACATTTTCGAGTTTGCCTTAAGCCACTTAAAAAAGTACCGGAGTATAAGTACCCAGAATAAACTGATACTGTCCATGCTGTCTCACCCGATATTATCTGTATGTACGGGAGGATCGAAAAGTAACGCACAACAGTTTTTTAGAAAAAAGCGTAATATATAACACACCAAGAATACATACAAAATACAGGCACATCTTTACACTATTTTTCCACATAGTTGCCAAGTCTCGCAACACGTAGCTGGAGCACCTCTCACCCAAACCGCTCTAGTTTAGCACGAACAGAAACAGTCAAGTCACGTGGAGGCGTGCATCGTCATGAAGGAGTTTGACATTTCCAGCATTAGAGCATTTGTCGCCAAGAGCACGAGGCAACTTGTCCAGTGTTTGTCCACACGATACAGTATTAACAGTGGCCCGCGTTTAAGAAATTCCACCACTACCAGCCCTTGCATGTCCTAGAACACAGTCGCGAGCACTTTCTTCAAGGTTGTGTCACCTTGAATTTCTTTGTTGTTGGAGAATTTAAATTTTTTCATTCCATAGATGACCTCTTGCTTTCAGGCGTGTAGTGACACTCCCATGACTCATCACCTGTAGCGATTCCTTCCAGAAAAAGTTGCCCGTCTGCACCGTACCGTGCCAGTCACGTAGACGACTGTAACACGTGCGCCATCTTTGCTCCGTAGTTTGCTCTTCTGCCGTTAGAGGTATTCCTGCTCATAAAATTGTTAACTACGGAAGGAACTTCAAAGTACGTTCCGTGCAAATTTTATGACACTGGTCACTATATTGTAACAGGAAAAATTTTTGTGCGTTACTTATCGATCCCCCTCGTATATACATATTGTTGTGCCCCTTAATTTATATCCTAAATACAGATATGCAAAACTTAATATACCAGGTTGCACATATACACTGAGAGAAATAAAATGTTCAATCAACCAATTTCTAGTTGACTCAATAGTTTTCGGTGTTGAGTCAACTAGAAATTGGTTGACAGAACATTTATTTCTCTCAGTGCATCACTGCATATTGTGAGTTCTACAGCGTACTGTTTTAGTCTCCTTCCTTGTCTACTTTTTTTTTCGTCAAGGGAAAATACCATGTACTGTGTTTGTCTTATCGTGGTAGTGTGAGACTTTAACCCACTAAAACTCTCTAAGCCCTTTTGATACACCCATTCAATGACATGCATCAGGTGTATCCGGCTATTAGTCTATATAATTTCATATGTTACTTACCCGCTCTCTCTCTCCTCTGTATCTTTATGATGTACTATTTTCCTAATCATTCCTTGATTTATTTTCCATTCTTCCTTGCTCTCCATCATTTCCATGGCTATTGTGTCCGGCGTTAATATGGTTTCGAGTTCAGTCTGTGTTACTTCCTGTAGCCCACTCCATCTTCCACACTCAAGCAGTGTGTGCTCAGATGTATCTGCATTTGTATGGCAGTATATACAATTATCTATCTCTCCATTCTCTATTCATTTAATGTAGGTACTAAACGAGCCATGCTCCCGTGAAAGCCTGTGTGAGATAATAGAGATATATGTGGGATGCGTCTCTTAGTTCACTGGACCGTAGCAGTACATTATCATTTAATTTTTGTTTCCAGTTGTTCATGCTCATTCCCCTCAAGAGTTTCTTTACAATTTCTCTTCCTTCATCCCTGTGATCACATACATACCTTGTTTTGCGGACTCACATTTCTGGGCACTGTGCCAGTGAGGACTTGTAGCGCAATAGCTGACACAGTACTATATGCCGACACTACACGCACTATCATTTTTCTTTGAACTTTGGTTAACCTATTGACATGTTTTTGAATATTCATCGCTGTCTGTCATATTGGAGCCCCTCATATAGGAGTCATTTCTCTTGAGACTACTTGGTCCGTTGATGTTGCGCATCAGTCTAGTCTTATCTACTTATATAATGATAATATGACAAAACGCCATAATCTCTTTTTTGTCAGACGCCGTATTCGCTTTAACTGAAAAATTCTTAGTTGTGTGGAAAAGGTATAATAAAATAGCATTAAATAATTAACAAATTTATTAGCATTCTTGACATAAATAATGTATGCAAATTTGTGAAAATTAAACCATAAATATATTTACTGTGACTTACATATATACCTTTATACGTAAAACGTAAATGTATATATGCATGTGTTTGAGATACACACATACATTAAGTGTCATTGTCGATAATCGAACGCACAGACACCGGTGTTTCGACCTATGAGGTCTCATCAGTGTACTTGGAAATTCTCGACAATAGCTTCAAGACTTAAATCGCTGCCTATGTCATTTTCGCATGTTAAATGTAGTGAGAGTATCACAGCGACATCTAACACCCAAAAGATGACACGGAAAAAAGCGACCTCATAGGTCGAAACACCGGTGTCTGTGCGTTCGATTATCGACAATGGCACTTAATGTATGTGTGTATCTCAAACACATGCATATATACACATACGTTTTACGTATAAAGGTATATATGTAAGTCACAGTAATTATTTACTGCTTGATGTTAGTTTTAACATCCATGTGTTCACACTTTTCATTTTCGTTTTGATTGGTGACGCCACCTAAGGCTCTATTACACGAGATACACTATTAACATACAGGCCTCTGTATAGCAGAACATGCTGTCAGAAGCCATCGCTTTTTTCCGTGTCATCTTTTGGGTGTTAGATGTCGCTGTGATACTCTCACTACATTTAACATGCGAAAATGACATAGGCAGCGATTTAAGTCTTGAAGCTATTGTCGAGAATCTCCAAGTACACTGATGAGACCTCATAGGTCGAAACACCGGTGTCTGTGCGTTCGATTATCGACAATGGCACTTAATGTATGTGTGTATCTCAAACACATGCATATATACATATACGTTTTACGTATAAAGGTATATATGTAAGTCACAGTAATTATTTACTGCTTGATGTTAGTTTTAACATCCATGTGTTCACACTTTTCATTTTCGTATAAATATATTTATAATGCAACTGAGTTTTGTAGCAAAGTGACCCTAAACTTTTATATTTTAAAAATACGGTGTGGTAGAGAAAGCATGAAAAACAAATATCAAGAGAATTAATATCATTGGCCCAGATTTCACTTCAGTTACCCAACTCCATGAGGAACTTGATATTTCCCAGTTCAACCTCACTGCCAAAGCTCAACTGACTAATCGTAACTATTTATGTGTCGTGGTATTGATCTCATAACCATACATTCTCACGTTTGGTCGATGACATCCCCAAAACACATATCACACTTTTTGATTGCACACACCCCTCATATATCATTTCATTTTTACTGGAAGAATGATTGCTGAAAGTAATTGTGCGTAAACGGCTATATAATAGAGAATAAATATTGCCGGTTATCAATAAAATTTGGACAAAACGAAAACAATAAAACACCTTTACCACACTAAAGCACAAAAAAACTAAATGCGTATTTTGACAACTATGTATGTAGCACTGATTAAAAACCGCAACAACTGTCGAAACACGTATTTTTTTCTGCTTTGGTGTGGTAAAGGTGTTTTAGTGTTTTTATTTAGTATCAAGCCACAGACCCCAAGTTTAGTTTCTTGATAAAATTTGGAAAAATTAAGTCGATAATATATCCTTCGACAACGTGAGCATTTTGAACTGTCCTGAGTTGGCCATACTGATTTTAATATAGGAACACAGTGTAATTGGCAAGCCTTTTTTTATTTATTTTTGTGGTTAGGTTTACTATTTAAAATTTTCCTGTGATAAATGTCAATGAAATTGGGTTAGTTTGAAGTTGAATTATTTGAAAGAATTTTTTAGAAATGTAGTAATTGCACTTTACTTTTTTAGATTTTGATGTTGACATTTGACATGTAAATTTAGTATGGACAATTCACGGAAGTAAATATTTCCTCGTTTTTAATAAAACTGGGACTTTTTTGTTGCCAACCCAGGACAGTTCAGAATACTCACGTAGTATATAGATTTAAAAAATAAACTTTTGTTATCACACAATTGAATAAATTCCTGTGTATTCATTTTGTACATTTTCTCTTCTTAAAATAAAAAAATATTAACACTTAGTTATTAAATTATGATTGTTAACAGAAAATATTTACGTTACATTTTAAAGTTGCAACTATTTGAGCTGCCCCGATATATAAAATAGTGCCTAGCGTGGACTTTTAAGACCCTTCGCACCTAGCCCTACTTTTTTATTTTTTAATGGATTTCTCCAAGACAGATTAACTCAAATTTGAGTTTTTATTAAAAATTCTCAAAAAAAAAATTAAATTAAATTCCTATTTCCCTCAATGTAGAAAAACTTACATGGTTTACGATATATACTATATTAAGATCGCTTATTTATATGCAAAATAAAACGTGATTATGATTGATACAATCAAATACAGTAAGTAATAATTATTATTATGTATAACATTAGGTAGTGTATGTAAAAATTACTGAATGTATGTATGCATTTAAACTGTACCGCTTGCCGTTATTAGCTTCGGTATTCTTATACCAAATGTTTCTATTATCAGGCATCTTAAATCTTAATCGTCTCTCTCGTTTTCACAGGGAATATCGGAAAGAAATCGCAAATAACAAGAATTTACTATAGTGATAGTTGTGGTCACAAAATCTATTGTATTTGATCGTGTAGCTGTATCTAGCCGGTCTAGGGTATCAGGAGACACAGCTAATTGTATACTACAAAAAAATAATCATGTGTAATTATACAAACACATCAGAATTACAATAAATTAATATGAAATAAATTACAGATGTGAACTAACGTATGAATAAAGTCACATAGGCAACCCCTTGTGCACCTCAAACCAGCACGCAGAAAACGTATAATTGATTTATAAAGCTTTATACAGGACAAAAAATTAAATGAACGGATAACTGAATAATACAATAGTAAATACATACATATATATACATACATACATACATATATTTTGTTTTTCTTGTTTGTGTGTTCGGACGGAAAGTTTTTCTTGCCGATGGGGACAAACACGCGGGTACATGAGATTTATGAAAGAAGTATAATAAGAGGCACTCTAAACTTTACATACAAAATTTCTTTCAAGATAGTAATTGTTAAGAACATAATTATTGAGAACTTGAATTTTAAATGTGCCGTAATAACTTTTTAATTGTTAATGTTAAATTTTAAAGTGTCATAAAATTAATGTTAAATTTTAAAGTATCATAAAATTGAGATGCAAGTAATGGAATAAATATATAGGCCATCGGCAAATGTAAGTATACATAGACTTTCGGCATTGTTAATTTATTTTTTCGCTTAATGAGCAAAACTTAATATGTTCCTTTCTTTTATTTACACCTACTAAAGGTCTGATGAAGGTCCTGAAGGAGGACCGAAACGTCACAAAGCCGAAAATATGAGTTTTATTTACAAAATTACCTAAACCCTAATTCTACCATTGCGGTAGTAGCTACATACATAGTGATATACGTCATCAGTAAAAACTGAATTTCGTCGAGCATTATATATATATGACAGTTTCCTTTCGTGGTTTATTATATACAGCAAGAGCGCGCGAGGTATGATCACCCGATGGTATACGTAAACTCGCATCTAAACGTGGTCCGATAATACATATTAGAGTAACGGCACAACATACTAGCATTGCCTGCTCATATTCGAACTCATAGTGATCTGATTATTTTTTTGCAGATTGACAAAAAGAACACATTAAATTTTCTCTTTAAGTGATGACGATTGCTTAGATAACTAAGTCGATAATAACGCGAAGATTGTAATACTTATAACGTAATTATGATTATCCTAATGAAATTAAATAATAATGTTGTTGTGTACAAAGTTATAGCAGTACAACTGGGTTTTAGAATGAAATAAAAACAACCCGCCTGAAACATCTGCAGAATAAACTAAGATGTTTAGAGAAAAATAAATAAATAGAAATTTCATGGTAAAAAAAAAACTATAAATAAGTATAACAGGAATACCATAAAATAACATAAAAAAGACCCTTGAAATAGAAATTAAAATTAGAGATTCTCTCCAGTAAATATAACGAAATAACAACTCTGGAAAAATAAATCTATATATCTATATCTGGCGAACACAGCTAGCGGAGATCATTTGCCGAATATACGTCCGAAGAATATCGACTAGCATCGGGTGATCATACCCCGCGCGCTCAAGCTGTATATATATATACATATTATTTAAACTCTTGATGAGCATTGGGCATTTTCGGCATTAAATAAACATACATTAGTTTATAATGTTTGATTTATTTTTTAACGTTTCGACCTTTCTTTTGGTCTTCATCAGAAATGATAATAGGTAAGAAACAATTTTTCTGAAACAACATACACCATGTACATACAAAATGCGATAACACAAAAATAATTTGATATAGGTATACAAAAAATATAAGAATCATATTAAAAAATGAGAAAACTTACTCCAAAATATGTAACAACAGTGTCCTAATAATTTTTATAAATCATGTACAACAAATAAATACATTAAAAGGGTTTTAAAATTTAAAATACGTAACGTCAAACGATTAAGATCTAAAATGTCAATGAAATGTCTATAATGCTGGTTTAGTTTGACATGGAAACGGCCAAAAACAACAACAAAAACGGATAAAATGTATTTATATGAATGTATGCATGTTAATATTAATGGGTTTTGTAATTATAATAATTGTCGGTATACTGTTGATAAATTTGAGATTTCTCCTCTGTCATTAACTGAGTTTTGATTTTTGTGTATTTCAATCATCTCTAAAATGTTTCTCGACTTTGTATTATATTCTTTATGTAACACTGAAATGCGATCAAAATCAAATGTATGTGAGAACTGGTTAGAGTGTTTCTTTAACGCCGTGCTATTTTTTGCATATTTATGTGCTTTGACTCTTTCATCAAGATATTGTTTGGTCTGGCCAATATAGATACCTTCGCAGTCTTTACAAGGAATCTTATAAACAACATGTGTTTGTTTTTTTAATGGAATTTTGTCTTTTAATTTTGTGTAAAGATGCTGTAAATTGTTATAATTAGTGTGTGCGACTTTGATATTATGTGAAGCTAATATTTTACCAAGTTTCTGAGAAAGATGATTTATGTAAGGTAAAGGAACATATTTAGTTTCGTTTTGTTTTTGGTTGTTATTATTATTTGTGGTACTGTTATATATTTTATAAAGTTGTTGTTTTATTATTTTGTTTACAAAGTTTGTTGGATAATTATTACGTGCTAAAGATATTTTAGCATGGTTTAACACTTCTTTTCTGTATTCAGGATTTGTAAGCTTGATGGCTCTACTAATAAGGTTTGCAACAACATTTTTTTTAAAATTAATTGGTTGAGCCGAATAAAAATTGAGATACCTACACGATGCTGTTTCCTTTACAAACCATTTTGTTTTAATAACCTCACCCTCACGGATCAATGTAGTGTCTAAAAAGTTTAATTTATTATTATTTAAATGATAATAGGTAAGAAACAATTTTTCTGAAACAACATACACCATGTACATACAAAATGCGATAACACAAAAATAATTTGATATAGGTATACAAAAAATATAAGAATCATATTAAAAAATGAGAAAACTTACTCCAAAATATGTAACAACAGTGTCCTAATAACTTTTATAAATCATGTACAACAAATAAATACATTAAAAGGGTTTTAAAATTTAAAATATATTTTGGAATTATTTGATTAGATTGTAAATGTACTAAATTTGTTATTAAATTTGTTGTTAAAAACATAATGAAAGAAAAACAGACAAAAATAATGCACAGAGAGTATTTATTCGTAAATACAAGGGTTACATCAAAAATAATGCACAGAGAGTATTTATTCGTAAATACAAGGGTTACATCAAAAATAAGCTGTTTCGAATTTAGTACATTTACAATCTAATCAAATAATTCCAAAATATATTTTAAATTTTAAAACCCTTTTAATGTATTTATTTGTTGTACATGATTTATAAAAGTTATTAGGACACTGTTGTTACATATTTTGGAGTAAGTTTTCTCATTTTTTAATATGATTCTTATATTTTTTGTATACCTATATCAAATTATTTTTGTGTTATCGCATTTTGTATGTACATGGTGTATGTTGTTTCAGAAAAATTGTTTCTTACCTATTATCATTTCTGATGAAGACCAAAAGAAAGGTCGAAACGTTAAAAAATAAATCAAACATTATAAACTAATGTATGTTTATTTAATGCCGAAAATGCCCAATGCTCATCAAGAGTTTAAATAATATATAAATACGGCAACAAAGAATAGAAAATATATATACATATATATATATATATATATATATAATTCTAAATTTTTCTTGACCTTATTCACATATTCATGTGTATATATATATAATTAAATTTCTTGGACGATTTAGAGGTCATACTAATTTCAAATTAATTTAAAATTAGTTTAATTGTTAATTAGGTAATTTTTAATATCTTTAAAAATTACCCAGCGGTCCAGGAATCGAACCCGAAATCTCCCGATTACTAGTCAGGTGTGTTAACCACTACACTACCACGGGCTTCGGTCTTGACTCCTTTAAATTGTATTATATATATATAATATAATTAGATTTTTCTTTGCCGTATATTCAATAATATAATAGATGTTTTTCTTGGGAATAGCGGCATATGTGAATAAAACTATAATTAATTGTGACGTTTCAACATTTATTTATGTTTTCTTCAGACCTCTGTAATTTTATAGAAAAGAGATAAGCTTTACATATAATTAAAATTAGATCTATAGAGTTATTATTAATTTAACTTTGTTTAAAATTGATTTGTATAAACACTCTGTACACATAAGTTTATAAAGACTAACTATACATATAACATATAAAAACAATTGTATGAACGATGAAAATATACATTAAATCTACTTACATTTATTTTTGTTTATTTCTCTATTAATGATCATCTTTTGTATTATTTCTTTTTTTTTACTTCTACATTTTTACTTTCCGTTGTATTTTCTATTTTCTTGGTGGTAATGCATTTTAATTTAAAATTAGTATATACTAAATTCTATTTTTATCAATTGGTCAATGTTATTTCTGTGTCAAACCTTGAAATGAGAAACTCTAACATCTGCATTTGTTGTTAAAAACATAATGAAAGAAAAACAGACAAAAATAATGCACAGAGAGTATTTATTCGTAAATACAAGGGTTACATCAAAAATAAGCTGTTTCCAATTTAGTACATTTACAATCTAATCAAATAATTCCAAAATAAATGTCAGAGAGTCCCTTGATCTCTGTTCGATCATTCACAACGTGTTTTTCCTTTTTTATGTGGATCATTTCTAACACGTAAAGGTAGCTCACAGAAACCATAATAATATAAAACATCTGTTTACTAAAACCAAAAACAAAGTACCAATTACGCAAGAAACACACGTTGTATATAAGGTTTCTTGTGCAAATTGTAATGGTGTTTACATTGGCCATACACAACAACATTTAGCAGAAAGATTAAAGGGTCATAAATATGCTAACAATGTTACATCATTAAAAAAACATTGTAACACCACGGGACATGGTTTTAATTTTGATAAAACAAGTATTTTAAGCAAAGCACAAAATACTAAAGTGCGAAACGTGTAAGAAATTACAAAAGATAGGTATAGGACATTGTTAACAAAAATGAAAGAGAATTATCCATTACTGTTACTATATTGTATAATTTAAATACAATATCTGCTTGAAATAATTAACTAATGCTATTATTATTGGTATTATTATTACAATTAGATATTCTCTTGTCTTCGCATCCAAAGGGCTGCTTGTGAAGAAACAAAAAGTGTTCTTCACAGCCTTGGATGCGAAGACAAGAGAATATCTAATTGTAATAATAATACCAATAATAATAGCATTAGTTAATTATTTCAAGCAGATATTGTATTTAAATTATACAATATAGTAACAGTAATGGATAATTGTTGAATATATGTACAGTGAGTTAGAAGAGAAGTGACAGATTTCATTTATAAAGTAATGGGACGTGTTAATATACTGAAGGTCGTGGGTAAATTACCGTATCATTATTAACTCTAAAAAATAAAAGTTATATTATTGTTGAATATATTTTATTATAAAAGTAAAAAATTAACATATGTTTCTGTTTTAACAAGTATAAAATAATACAATAATATTTCTTATAACCGACAAACGTAAAAAACAACAAATGAGCGTTTATTTATTGATAATAATAATAATAATATAAAATTAATTTTATTTTTGTTTTAAACTACACCTTTTATCTTTCCAAAATGCGGAAGGATCTCCTCGTTATTGAAATATATAACTAAACTTGGCTTAAATAATATATTAAAATAATAACTAAATCTTTGTTAGCAATGTTAGCAGATGATTCCTCGATATCAATTATATATTCTTCTTTCGTTTTTCCTTCATCTTCTGTCATTGGTGAACAACCTAGTTTAACTTTCTTTCTCGCAGGTTAATTATCAGGGCTGAGTCCATGAAACTAAATGGAAAAAATATAATGTCAAACTTGTTGAAAATATTTCGAAAATATAGAACACAGGTAAAAATTTTGATCTTCTGTCACAAAACTGATAATGAGTAACTATTTTGTTGATAAATTGATAATAAAAAAACGTACCATATGTCAAACAGATTTGAACAGAGCATGACTAACAAAATGAATATCTCCTAATACCTTTCTTAGCTCCACTAGGCCCCCTTTAGTCTGATCTTGTCACCTTTGATATGATTGCTAAAAAAATCTAGTTCGTTCATATCAAGACCATTTAGAACTTCGACTTCATCAATTTTATGTCCTTGAAAAAATACAAAAAAAAACAATCATTTTTATGCGGTACTTTTTATTCACTACATGAAAATTGTCTTTTATTCTGCTCTCTAGAAGTTTTTTCAATCAAAACTTCAAACTAACTGCTAAATTGTTGATGTTCATATATATCGGACGAATTTTTAAATTTTCAAAACGTTACTTATTGTCCAATTTCAATAAATAATAGTATATTATGCAATGAGCATTTAATGATAGCTATTAAGACACGAGTAAGAAAATTACAATACGAGGCGAAGCCGAGTATTGTAATGAATACGAGTGTCTTAATAGCCATTAAATGCGAGTTGCATACACTATTTTTTCTACGACCCCATAATAAAACATTATTTTTTGAACATTCTATATCATAAATTGAGGTTAAAATTTTACATGCACCTTTGCGAGTTTAGCTGGTAATAAATTGTTGGTGGTTACTAAGGCTTGTTCCATAATTTCTGGTGGACTCAAATTTTACATTTCACTGTCATTATCCCTCATTTTTACCGTTTATATTTTCAAAAAAGCACAAATTTTAAGTACTTACTTGTAAATTGCAGAGAACTGTCACATGTATTTAATTTGTATATCTGTCAGATATGCAGTCGCCATATTGAATATTGTTTGAATATTCGAATGTCGCATATTTATTGGATATAAACTTGTATCGTAATGAAAAATCTGTATTCCTATTGGATACAAACTTGTAACATAATGAAAGTCTGTATCGTAATGGACATCGTTAAAGTACAGGTTCGGCATATCTAATAATACAATTAAAGTATGGGAGTAGAAGAAGTATCAAATAGTACGGCTTCTAAGCGACTATAAATTGTTACCTACATATAACAGTGAATTTTGGGTGAGTTGGATTTCCTTATTTCAAATCGTGGGGACTTTTTCGAATATAAATATAATAAATTTATAAATAAAAAAGAATAAGTTTTACCAAAATAATGTCTTTAAAATAAATAAGAGCAATTTAAAATAAGAAAATTAAATATCACCCCATACTTACATACGATTTTAAAGAAAAAATGTTCTGCCAGTTTACAGTCTCTTAGACGCCCTTTCATTTGATGTAGCAGTTATGTGACCAACGTCAAACTTTCCAGTATTCATCAATATTGTACATATTCTTAAATTGTGGAGAATCCCAAAGTTATTTTTCAAAGTCAGCATTTCCATTTTATAATATAAACTCTTAAATAAAAACGAATATCTGATATTCCCCAACTACAACAAAAACTCGTTGTTGTTCGGTTCTGCCATAAAAAAAAGGCGCAGTCAGAATTCTGAATGATTTAATTGTAATCTAAGATAAGACATACGTTAAGCCTACAGTAGTGCCATCTTTTATCCAATAAATTTATTCTGCAAATTATCTCTTAGTTCGGCTAAAGTAAATACCTTGGGAAAATAACACGAAAATACAATAATTCGACATTCATACACCATCTTTTGGATTGAATTAAAGTTATTTTTTGTGTTGCTAATCTCTCCATAAACACCGGCTTATTCTCCCTTATCTGTGGTATAACTTACCTGTCGATTAGCCACATAAAAAAGAAGTAATTATACGTTTAAACAAACCTGCTGTAGGTAAGGCTCACCTGGACAGGTAAAATACAAACTTTGCGAGACCAAAGTCTATTACAAAACAATCCGCTACCAACACAGGTAAGTGTTAACACCTGGTCAGGTAAGTGGCGACACCTGAACATCAGGCGCAGTAGTTTTTTATACAAAGCATGCAAAAAGTGCACACTCATCGAATTACGTCAAATTTATCAAGGCCGGCCATTACAAACTCGCGCGCATGTGACTTCCGACCTCAAGCGTCACCCAAAAGAGGCACCTCGGTCGACATGTCTCAAGGTGACCCAAGGTCAAATCTGATCCAGTATCCCGCCTGCTATACTAGTCACACTGGAAAAGCTTACATCAGTTTACGGGAATAATTGCCAGAAAAAATGTGGTGTTTAAGTGGCATTTTAAGCAAGGTAAGAAATCACTTGAATACAGGCAAGAGCGGCCTATGGAAGTGACCATTCCAGAACTTGTTGAACATGTTGAAAAATGAATGATGTAAGATGCTCAGCTAAAGAAGAGTATGGAGTATCTGATAAAACCATTTTTAAAATTCGTCATAAGCATTTTAGCATGACTAAGGGCAGCGTGCCCATTACTATAATCCTGAGTAAAAGTAAGACTCCATGTAGTCTCATAAAAAAAAAACACACCGCCACAGAAGAAGTTTAAGGTATCATAGTCGGCCGAAAACTCATAGCTACAGTTTTTTGGGACTTATGTTAATTTGTTACAAAGATAAAGGCGTTACCATGACTGGAGAATACTTCACTTCAATCCTGGAGCAATTAGAAAATGTCATTTTGTAACATACAAGGGGAAAATTGAGTGAAGGTGTCCTGCTCCTGCAAGAGAATCCTCCCGTCCACATGAGTCATTTTGCGCTGACTGCCTTGCGTAAAGTGGGCTTCGATATTATGAATCATCCACCTTATAGTCCAGACTTGGGTCGTAGTGATTTTTATCTGTTTCCTAAAATGAAAAAAAGAGTTGGGTGGGTAGAAATTTACGAGCGACAAAATAGTAAAGGACGCAGTTTTTTCGTATTTTTCAGAAAAAGATCAAAAAAAATTATTTTATTAATATGTAGCGAAATGCACTAAACCTAAAAAATAATAACCTGAGTAAGAGAGTTGCAAGATTTATGTGTATGTAGAGTACTGTCTAATGATACAAAGCGAAAACTACACTCACCGGCAAAATAATCGATCCACTCAAAAAATTGATGAAATTTGTTCGTTAATAAGTTTGTTATTTTAAATTCGATTTGATTCATTTTTTTGCATATTGTAGGTAAATTTAAATGTAATCTATCACATCTTTGGAATTTTAAGAAAATTTGGCGTTCATCATTTTATACAGGGTGACACAAAGTCTGTTTTTTTAAATCAACTTTAAAACCACATATGGATTGTCAAAGTTGCCCCACCTTGTATTTTCTTATTTTGTTAGCAAGCTACATCATATCTTTACAATTTCTTTTTTTATTTATTACAATAGCTTAATTTTTGTAAAAGATACAAGGGTTTAAGAAAAATCTTACATTTTTACATTTTTCCTATGGTACTAACAATAAGTTTTCGAATTTAACTTAACACCGAATATAATGAAAAGAAAATGAAAAACATAAAAGACTTAATACGAAGTGTTTCCTCCACGTGCACGGATAACAGCTGCAATTCGTCTTGGCATGCTCTCATTTAAGTTTTGAATGTAAGCCTGGTTGATTTGATTCCATTCTTCAGTTAGAACGTCACTAACCTGCTGTAAATTTGCAGGCGTTGGTACACGAGATCGTATTTTCCTCCCAAGTGCATCCCAAACATGCTCAATTGGGTTTAGGTCTGGGCTTAGAGCAGGCCAATTTACTACTGGGATTTCAACCTCGGCTAAATACTCGCGTACAATTCTGGCAACATGCGGTCGGGCATTATCATGCATCAGCATGAAATCATCTCCGATGAACGGTGCAAAAGGAACAATATGTGGCTCTAAAACTTCTCTTATGTATCTAGCGGCTGTCATGGCTCCCCCGTTCATTATAACCAAGCACGTCCGAGCTTCAAAATTTATGCCATCCCACACCATTACCGAACCGCCTCCATAACTTACTCTAGGAAAAAATGGTTTTGAAAGAAACGTTCACCAGTCCTCCGGTAAATTCTTTCACGTCCATCTGGTGTTCTAAGACAAAATCTTGACTCATCCGTGAATAGGATGTTGCTCCATTCTTCGTTACCCCAATTTACATGTTCCCTAGCAAATCTAAGGCGTTCAACTCGATGGTGTCTCAATAAGTCTAGACCAGTTGCAGGTCTCCTAGAACGCAGTCCAATATCAAATAGCCGCCTTCTTATTGTTCTATCACTTACTTGAACTTGCCTTACGTCCTCTAATCTGTTTTTCATTTGCACAGAAGTAACTTTTCTGTCCCTCAAAACATTTAACGTTATAAAGCGATTATCTCGCTCACTAGTAGATTTCTTTCGACCACAATGATTTCTTCTTGTGTATATACCAAATTCATTAAACCGTTTAACAGCTCTTTGAACTTTACATCTTGAAACTCCCAACACTCTGGCCACATAATACTGTGACCTACCATCCTGAATCAAAGCAACAGTTCTCGCTGTGTCGGTTACAGAAAGATCCATATTTTAAATTACTATTCGACAAGAAACACGTTCAAAAACGTAATTGACAAGTTTTAGATTTCACAACTGACAGTATTTCAATAGCCCTCTATGCAAAAACGATAAATTCGTAAACTTATTGTTAGTACCATAGGAAAAATGTAAAAATGTAAGATTTTTCTTAAACCCTTGTATCTTTTACAAAAATTAAGCTATTGTAATAAATAAAAAAAGAAATTGTAAAGAAATGATGTGTCTTGTTAACAAAATAAGAAAATACAAGGTGGAGCAACTTTGACAATCCATATGTGGTTTTAAAGTAGATTTAAAAAAACAGACTTTGTGTCACCCTGTATAAAATGATGTACGCCAAATTTTCTTAAAATTCCAAAAATGTGATAGATTACATTTAAATTTACCTACAATATGCAAAAAAATGAATCAATTCGAATTTAAAATAACAAACTTATTAACGAACAAACTTCATCAATTTTTTGAGTGGATCGCTTATTTTGCCGGTGAGTGTATTACAGCAGAAAACTGTAATTGAAATGTAATATATTTATAACCTGAATAGTTTTGGACATTCAAATTATTGTTTTATTTTAAAACATATTATGTCGGTTAATAATACCATCTCATATTATTTTACAATATATATCTATTGTATATGACAATCATAAGCAATAATAATAAGGATAATAAATTTATTTATCATATCGAATTTGCCTATATCTATAATAAATAATGCATATTTTTTATTGGAGCGTAAATTTTGTAATAGTATTCATTAAATCGTACTTTATGCAAATATGTTGCATTTTGTTTGGCTTTAATATTTAAAATTTATGTCTAGGCTACATACAGATGTATGTACGTAAAATATTCATACGTATGTATATAGGCGCACATGCATGATGCGTCTCTGAAACTTCAAATAACATTTGTAATTATTCATTGTCAATTAATATAATTAATGCCTATTAATATAATGTGTACATCTCATTTATTATACACCGCTCCCATGCCATTTTAATAATAATAAATAACAATAGGAACGTACGTATTTGTAAAATAATTTTCATCTGACGCTTAACTATTCGGCATTTGTATTCTATACAGAAATACAAATAGGTATGTAGATATTACATGCATATATGTATTTGTACATAAATCCTTTTGAAATTGATATCAAATAATTAAACACAAAGGGTGTAATTGCTCAATTTGAATATAGCCAGCAAGACTGCATTATATTGAATTCAAGTTTTCTAACTATACTACTTAATTCATATTAAGCAGTTAATATTTCTAAACGTTCTTAATAAAAACATGACTAAATTTTAAATAATAATATAAAATGCATTTAGTAATTATACGGAATACCTAAAATAGTTCATCTTGTTTATCTTGCTTATTCCTTACATGACAAGGTCCATTATCATATATTATCCAGCTTCTTCAAATTTTGTGTTATAGCATTGATGATTCTTTCCATAACTTTATTTTCGAAAATTGTAAATTGAATTTTATTTTATTTTAGAATTATAAATCTTCATAAAAGAAAGTCGAATCTGTTCAATTCTTGTATCACATTACTTATAGATACTGCATTAACTGCCGAGCCACTATTTACATTATTATTTTATATTAACTATAAATTCACTTGATTATTAATAAGAGGGACCCTTTTAAGTTCGCGGAGTCGGGGAAAAGAGGAGTAAATTAAAAAACAAAATTATTTTTCTTTTTCAATATATTCACCTGCAACCATAATTAATACATTTTTCAGATCTTTCAATCAGCTTGTGTATGCCTTCATAAAAAAATGAGGCGTATCTGTAATTTTTAAAAGAAAAATTTATTACGTTACTGATGTATTCATTTACAAGAGGGAATTGGTTTCTGATTTCTTCGGCAACTCTGACCATCGTCGACTTAGTGCCAGACGTAATAATGAGGTGTGGGCGGCCACCTTCTTCTTATACGTATAAGCGTTCCATATTACACAAAATTGTTCTAAATTGCTTTAAATAGTTTTATCTTCTTGGAAAAATAAGTCAAATATTAAGAATTTTTTATATAAAAATTATTCAAAATCCTATTATAACTATTTCTATTCTCTTAACAAATCTTTATAGAATGCACACTGCGAGATATTCGAAAGAAATTGCTACTCGCTAAGAGTAAAAGTGTTATACTTCCAGTCCGAATTTTGAAAATTCACTTATACAAAAAATATTCCAAAGTCAGTTCTAAATGCTTTTGTACTCTTGATAAATATATATAGAATGCATAATTTACAACATATTTGCAAAAAATCACTATTCGATAGAGTAAAAGTGTTACTTACGGTCCGAATTTTGAAACTCTTTTTTATATAAAGGGTATTTAAAATTAAGTTCTAAATACTTTTATACTCGTAACGTACCTGTTTAAAAAGCATGACTTGCGAAATACAATTCGCAAAAAACTGATTTTCTATAAGAGTAAAAGGCCTACTTTCGGTAGAAATTTCGAAAAACTTTCTTAATAAAATTCTTGACTCTTACGAATTATATTCTAAAGAAAAGGTAGTCAATTGTGGGCTGTTTGTCGACACGGAACATGGCTACTTAGCGGCTTCTCCAGACGGGGTATTAGCAAATGAGCGAGGAGTTGTTGACATGAAGTGTCCTAAGTCTGCAGAAGATAAAGCAATCGATGAGGCAATAAGAGATATAAGGAATTTTTGTTTAGACCGAAACAAAAAACTCAAGAAATCTCACGATTATTATTACCAGATACAAGGGCAACTTTATATAACAAAAAAAGAATTCTGTGAATTTGTTCTGTGGACCACAAAAGAATTTTTCAAAACCAGGAGCTATGGGAAAACAAGATGCTTCTAAAATTATTTTTTTTTTAAAAAAAGCTTTCATGCCCGAAATTTTGGGCCCCAGAATATGCAGGAGCATGAATATAAGGGAACCACACAATTGATTGCCTCCAATTTTCCACCAACACCCTTGCCATTACAATTTAACACTCTAATTCCTGCTGATTTCTTTTGTCAATGTTGTATATTCGAAATGTAGTTTTCGTCAAAATCTCTACCGATGAGGATGGTAAACAAATTGTCGACCGGTATTGTTTTTTACATTGCGCATATTTTCTGGTTCATAATCTAATAGATGCTGCTTCAGACGAATTTCAAAACTAGTGGTGGCAAAATGTATAAGACAAATTCACGCTAAAATAAAATAATGAGGTGTGGTCACCACACGACTTTCTTATACGTATGAGCATTTCAAATTACAGAATTTTAAGAATGTTTTTATACAAAAATTATTCAAAATCTTATTCTAGGTACTTCTATTATCTGAATAAATCCCTATAGAATGCATACTTTGCAAGTAGAGAATACAATGCCGGGATGCCGGCCGTTTTTTTAATCCCGAGCGAGATCACATACCAGAGTTAACAAAAGATGAAAACATTAATGAGCTGACAAAGAAATTGCGCAGTTTTAGTGTATTTTATAAGAGCACCATCGAAAAATTAAACAGTACTTCAAAAATATATGAAGATTGAACATTAAAAAGAGCTGTCACTTCTTTTAGACTGTAAAACCAGGTGGAATAGTCATTTAACCCTGCTGGAACAACTTCCTCTTTTAAAAACCTGCATTCAAAAGAGCTCTTATAGATCTCAATCATCCAATACGTTTAGAAGATGCAGATTTTGAGTTGGTAAATAAAATTGTTGATGTGCTAACCCCAAGTAAATTAACAGTAGAAGTAATCTGTCGACGAGATGCTAATTTATGCAAAGCTGATGCTGCTTTGAAATTTCTTATAAAACAATTGTCTAGCAGAAACTGAGCACGCGCCAATAAAATGCAAATATCCGTAGTGAAACGTATAAAGCAACGAAGAAGTGATGATTTAACTGATGTGCTGAATTATTTACAAAATCTACGAAAAGATGATGAAAATCAGTTATTATCAGATTTGGAATAGCTTGACAGGTTCACCTTCGGTTAATTTATTACCCGGACCTAGGTACTTATGAAATGGGTAAACAAACATTGACGCACGATTGCATAACTAAAATTTCCTATTGAGTTGTAACCTTTATACGAGGTAAAAATTACAAAACCGACTGGTTTTATACCCACGACGGCAACGCCGGCGGGGGGGAAGGGGGAAGCGGGGCGAGGGGGGACAATCATGAATCATAAATCATGACGCCGTCGATTTGATTCGATTCACAGTACACGCAGGACAGAGACTATATGCAGAACGACAAAGAGAACTTAGCCGACAATATCAAGTAGCACGGACGCGAGGATTTACAGGAAGTTGGCAAGATTGGTTGCGTTCACAAGGAGATCGAACAACTCAAGTACCACCAGTCAATGTAGTAACACCTTCTAGTCCCTCTAAAACGACAACGACACAGCCAATCGGCGAAAGACCACCAATTGCTAGTACATACATCAAGTCGTCGTATCTTCGAAGAACCGACAGACGATACTGTAGCTCAATTAGAAGCTATGTTTCAAGAACCCATGGTTGAAGATCCACAGGATACCAATGTACTTAGTTCTGGGAGTGGTGGAGTAAGTAATGCTTTAGGTGGTATTGAAACTGCAAATAAGCATTTAGCCATTCCTACACAGACTTTAGTGAGGAAGCAAATAAAGAGTATTGTTAAAAGACTATATAGTCAAGATGACACGGAAGAGGAAGAAAGATCAGGATCACAAACAGATGACGAGCCTAGGCAACAAACCTCCCAATCCCAATTGACACTACAGGAAAAGTTACAGCTGGAAATTAATAAGAGCATGGAATCCCCAGATCCTGAAGTATAAAATGAATTGGGGTTGGTAAATAGTATTAGACGCGAAATGAGCCTGTTTGCAAATAGAGGAGTTCATGGATATTACTTAGAATTAGCATATAAATATGTATTGTCTCCAACCAGTGTAGAACCTGTGTGAGCGTTTTCAGCTTCTGCTTATGTTGGCAATAAACTATGAAGCAGGCTTGGAAGTCAAACATTGGATGCTTTGATATTTCTGCGATGGTATTTTCGAAATTCTAAATAGTTTTTTGTATTATCTTTTTTGTTCCTTATTTTAGTATATCGTGTATTGTGATGTGCAACAATATGAATAATTGGTTTTTAAGAAATTACTTAAGTTTCTTTTTTCATTTGAGCCCAATTAGAAACCATTAGTCAAATCCCGGGATTGTATTCTCTATTTGCAAGATATTCGTGCTACTCGCTAAAACTGGCACTTTTGTTAGAGTGTTACTTCCGGTCTGAATTTAGAAAAAAAAATTTATACAAAAGGTATTGAAAATCATGTTTTAAATACTTCTATACTCGTAATGTACCTACCTGTCTAGAAAGCATGACTTGCGAAATGTTCGGAAAGAACTGATTTTTGATAAGAATAAAAGACCTACTTCCGGTAGGCATTTCGAAAAACTTTTTTAATACAATTTTTCTCAAATTTACTTTTGAGTACATCTGAATTCTTTATAAATTTGTTTAAATTTAGTAATAGACGAATATTGGCAAAAACTATTTCGGGTCTACCGATTTTACTGAAAATCTAACCAGGTCTCAAGAGGGAGATTATACTCGTAAATACAAAATTTGGAATTGATAGTTATAGCCGTTTGATCGTAATTGTGACCGCACACACAGACACGGAGACATTTTTTAAAAAACACTTTTTTGGTATCAGGGGACTTCAAAACGTGGACAACTGCAAAAATCTTGAGGCCGAAAATTTTCGTCATCACAACAGGTACTTTCTTATACTACGTATAAGAAAGTAAAAAAGAATTAAAATTACTGGCACTGTAAATTTGAATTAAAATTATTTAAGAGCACTGAGCTATATTTTAAACTGAACTTATCGTTTGACTGACAGGCTCTTTTCATTTATTTGCTAATTCCACATCTTTCAAGAAACTAAAATATTTTATACTAGTTCCCTTAATTTTCCGGTTGTAATTTGAGCACCCAAAAACTGCACAACATCGTATTTTTAGATGATAACTAATAAGAGTCGATCGCAAAACTGATACATTACCACTACAAACACACCTACAAGTAGTAGACGTAATAAATACCCAAACATGAAAACAAACCGCACTTGCTGCTTCGAAGATGACGTCATGACAATGAGTCAGATTTCTGACTTATATCAGGGTATTTTTGTCATTCATTATAGTCGTATTATAAAAATTACCTACCTATCTAAAAAATGTAGTAACAACAACCTTGGAAAATAAACTCTTATAAAACATACCAAGTACTAGTTACTAGTTTTGAAAACCCGAGTGCGAAACGAACGATGGATTTTCAAAGCCGGTAATTGCTCTGACCTGAGCCTTCATTGGACTTATCCTATCATATAACCTATTTTCCTTCATTATTTATGTAATCAATTAATTTAAATTAATTCCATTAGTCATATTGTTCTATTTTAGTAACTCAAGACAGTTGTCCCCTATTTACTTCTTTTACTATTATATATTTTAAAAATTACGAAACTATCCATCCACAAATATTTACATAGACATTTCCACACCTTTATGTTTCATAATCACGCATAATGGAACAGAACCACAGCCGACCGTTCACTATTAAAAAACTACTACATGAAAAAAGCTTGAGAGAAAATTACTATTTGCGTTTTGGGCGGTAATTTTCATCAGATTTTTTTTCTTTTTTGGATTATATTTAAAGATATTTTCTTCACATGCACCCTTCTCAGAATTTTAAAAAAACATTAAATACGGAAATTAAACAAAATGTCTCAACTATTATAAAAAAAATAAAAAAAAGTAAGATATTGCATCTCCGTAGAAGAGCATTTTAAGTCATATACTACTTTAAAAAAGGAAATAGGTTTTGTAATTTGTTTATAAAAACGGGAATACTTTTCCGATACTTTTGGCTATCGCCTTTCGCCTTAATAACATGTGCCAACCAAGTGGTATGAATTAAATTAGAAAAAAAAAATTTAAATTTGTTGAGGCTTTTCACATGTAACGGGGAGCGTCTGATCAATATTACTTTTTACATGGTATTGGATTACGCAGAAAAAATTTGTTAATCTTTCATGAATAAATCGACTTATAGGAATTTTATAAAAATTAATCAAAAACGTCTTATAAAATAAATAGGTATAAAACGATGTATGTTGTGATATACACATTTTTTGAAGTAATTCACCGGGAGGAATACAATTATTTTGCAATAATCGGCTAATTAAAATTATTCTGAAGAAATTGGTGAAACTTCCTTTGATTATACCTTCATTTTAAAAACGCAATAAATCCGGGCTGAATTTACTCCACTATTACCCTGCTTATTTATAAATTATAATTATATAAAAATTTGTGACATTTGTGAAAATATGCTCAAATATGCAATATTTCCTAGAATATGCACGGAGTTGCCGAAATATGCAAGATATGCATTTTTAATTGGCTTATTTTAATCAAAAGAAATTAGATATGCCTAGAAAACACACAATTTTGTTGAAATACCCTTTATAAAAAATATGCATTTAGTATATAACGCGAGCCTTAATTATTAATGTGTACTAGTTCTATCTTCCCATTATAAAATTTTATTCTGTGGAGCCGACAAAGAAAGATTCAGGGATTCATTTATATAAGCATGTTCATACATACTCTTTTATAAAAATTTGTCCTTATTAATAGAACATTTCAAATATTCGAATATTATTTTCTATACGAACATGATATTTACTTTACTAATCATACACTTCATATCCATATCTCAATAATACTCGAAGAATGTAATAACGGTAGGATGACTATGTAAATTATATGAACATACTACTGCAGCGGTAATTGAGTATTTTTAAAGAGTTATTGGTACGCTTCATACTAATTATTCAAATCCCACTCATAGTAGAATTTTTATGAAAAATTCCGATTAATTAATTGTGTAATTAGTTTAAAGCGTATTTATTAAAAGTTGTATTGCACGTTCCACCGTTCTCGGTTGTATTAAGTTGGAATCTTCAACTCTAAAGCTTTTATAAAAATTTCTTTATTTAGAGAACTACACTCTATCGGCCATATTTGTTATTGAAGACTAACACCAACGGGTTTTTCCTGTGCTATAGAACACTTTTCTTACAACGACAGCAGTTGTTGATAGCCTAGGTTCGTAGAAGCTTGTATAAAGTTGCCTAGTACCCTAATGCCCACTACAGCGTGGGTAGTGTTTATGACTATTTGCAACCCCGTATTGTACCGTCAAATTATGTTAGTATCATATCAATAACATACTTTTGTATACGCTAACTGCTACCATAAACCACGCCTTTTTTCTTGAGGCAAATAGAAAGGAATGGAAGAGGCAAGATTTGTAGAGTGAATAGGTTACCTCATAACTTTCCACTAATAATAATAATATAAAATTTCAACGTAGTAACCTCATCATCAAGCATAGCCATTCAAAATATGCAGTATATAGCATCTAGTAATACTTAAGAAAATCGTACTTTTCTGAATGCATTGTCTATAGAAAAATTATACTTTAATTAAATATGTAAATATGTGAAGTATCGTCAATGGATTAGTAAATAATGTTTATTGTATTTTACTTATTGTAATTTCAATTAAGGTCGGAAAGTTAAGAATGCAGTAGTATATACGAGTATATTTTCGAAACTGATATATTTGTTGTTAAAGAAGTACAAGGCGGTTGTAAAATTTAGGATATTAAATGTATATTTCAAAATGCAATTGCGCGGAAAGGGTTTGATCCATCCTCATCATGTGTGACTGTATGAGTTCTACAACTGTGCAAAAAGTTCTTGTCTCAAGACATGTAATTTTGAAATCAAAAAACTCGAAATGTCGAATTATGGGGTCCAAAACGGATAGTAGCTAATTCTTTTCGTTTCTGTGATATACGAAGTTGAATATTTTGCGAATTGGGTGGAAAATGGTTCAGAGTCTTCTTCTTTTGTTAGGTGAAAAAAATTGTTCAAAATATTATATAATGATTGCCTGATATACTGTATTGTCTCCACTACTTTGTAATATATATGTATGTGTCCAATTACATCTTCTAGAAAGTTCAACAGCGGCTGCTTTCGGAAATTGAGATTATACCGTACCTAATTTACAAATTATTTCAACTCAAGATTCCGAGTATCGTGATACTTTCCGTTGCTGCCAAAAATTATACAGAGATTCAATTTACAATTGGGAACGCGACCGTAATAATCGACAATTGCTGTCTTCCTCTAATAAGAGTAGAGGCACATTTGGCGTATTATTAACGATAACCTCTCTAAAAAGTCCACATTTACTTTACCACTTATAGACGAGTTGGAATCATTAGCAAACAGCTTTAATGTTCTGTTTAACGAAACGAGCAATTTCAATGCATTATAATAAAGTTTCTCACATTCAGATAAATCCATATATACATTATATCTCTTCCCTACATGTACGAATGAACTTCGGGAAAGAGTGAAATCTCTAAATTGTACCCACTCTTCGGGTGTTGATGGCTTATCATGACATTTTCTTAAGCAATATTCAGAGACCTACGTTGATCCATTATGTCACTTTATAAACAAATCACTGGGGTATTTTTCAGGATGATTTAAAAAAAGCTGTAATCTTATAACTTTATAAAAAAGGAGACCCTAATAATATAAATAATTACCGTCCTGTGAGCTTGCTGACTAGATTCTCTAAAATATTTGAGAAGGTTGTATACAGCTTGAGCGCGCGGGGTATGATCACCCGATGCCAGTCGATATTCTTCGGACGTATATTCGGAAAAATTATCTCCGCCAGCTGTGTTCACCAGATATAGACGGATCAATTATTCTTTTATTTAGGAGTTTCTTTTATTTCCTTTTCTCCATGAGATCCATTTATTTAGTTTTCGTTTTTTTATTAACTAGAGTAATTATTTTATTTTTGAATGCATAATTCTGCTATAAATGTATTCAACTTATTTTTCCAGAGTTGTTATTTCGTTATTTACTGGAGAGAATCTCTAATTTTAATTTCTATTTCAAGGGTCGTTTTTATGTTATTTTATGGTATTTCTGTTATACTTATTTATAGTTTTTTTTACCATGAAATTTCTATTTATTTATTTTTCTCTAGACATCTTAGTTTATTCTGCAGATGTTTCAGGCGAGTTGTTTTTATTTCATTCTAGAACCCAGTTGTACTGCTATAACTTTTTACACAACTACATTATTATTTAATTTCATAAGGATAATCATAATTAAGTTATAAGTATTACAATCTTCGCGTTATTATCGACTTAGTTATCTAAGCAATCGTCATCACTTAAAGAGAAAATTTAATTTGTTCTTTTTGTCAATCTGCGAAAAAATAATCAGATCACTATGAGTTCGAATATGAGCAGGCAATGCTAGTATGTTGTGCCGTAACTCTAATATGTATTATCGGACCACGTTTAGATGCGAGTTTACGTATACCATCGGGTGATCATACCTCGCGCGCTCTTGCTGTATACCAGGTTATATCGTTTTATTGTTAACTAAAATGTAATAAATAAACACCAAGAAATAAAAGCGTAGAAACCGCTTTATACGATTATGTAAGTGACATTCTTTTCTCCCTAGAAAACAAATGTATTCCCTGTGGAGTTTTACTAGACCTGTCGAAAGCGTCGACAGCATAGATCATTCAGTATTGTTGCAGAGACTGGGGCGCTAGGGCGAGATAGGTACTGCGCTTAATTGAATTAAATCGTATTTAACTAATCGTGTTCATGTAACGCGTTTAGCTGGAGCTAACTCTTACATTCTATCGTCGGAGTCTACTATAGACGGGGGTGTCCCTCAAGGCAGTATTTTGGGCCCTTTACTGTTTGTGAAAGTTTGTGGGCCATTTACTGTCGAAAGTCTTTCATTGGTGGGTAGATTACAAATTGTTAATTACGCAGACGATACATCTTTGCTGGTTTCTGAAAATACGTTTCAGGAGTTCGATGATAGTTGCAGGAAGTATATGAGCAATATTGAATTGTGGTTGAATTCTAATCATCTACAAATTAATCACGACAAAACGAACGTTATACTTTTTAAAACTAAACACCGAAATTACCCTGATAAAATTAGTATTAATAGCAGAAACTATGAATTTCAAAGTAGTGCTCGCTTGTTTGGTGTAGCTATAGATGACCATTTGAAGTGGGAAGATCATATAAATATTATATTTAAAAAATTATATAGCTTATGTTATGCGTTTTCACATTTAAGAAATTTACTACTTATTAGTGGTGCTGTCATCCCTTGTTACAGTTCGGCATTGTTGTCTGGGGTGGCAGTGGTCATTTACATCTCTTATTCAATGCACAAAAAATGATACTAAGTACCATTTTATACAAGAATTATACACAATCTTGTAGAGGACTTTTTACAACTAATAAGATATTGACGGTTCCTGCTATCTACATTTTTGTTTGTTTAATTTTTTTTTTTAAAAAATCAACACCTATAACAATAGTATATACAGCCTCATCACTATATCACTAGAAATAAATTGGACTACTGCTATCCCAGATATCGCTTGACTTTGACGGAGGGTGGTCTAGCTTATTCCAGTATATATTGTAGGTTCTTTAATTATAAATCATAATATATATAAATTAAGACTAGACAGTGTGTTATGTAGGCTGTACCTACATTCCATGCATACACATAATTGTTTACAATGATTTTAATAATAATATAATAATAATAAAAAAAATAATTAAAATACTTGTTTCCATTACGGCACATTTCATGTAGTGGACTCCTCAGCATGACATTTGTCCTGCACGTGGAAGTAGAAAACGTAATTTGACTTCTGGCAGAAAGCCGTGGCCTGTTTAAATGAATCAAACCCAACAGATAGGAACAGTCAATTCTGTTATGCACTGAACCATGTAAAAAGTTGGCACTAGCAATCTCACGACGTGTATCCAGTAGAACGAAATTATGTTCCTCCAACAAAACTGCATGATCAGTATATTTCTACAGGGACAAACTCCACTAGCCTTAAAGCTCAAGAACTCAATCAGATATAAATTGGATGCCAAACAATAGCAGGGTATTCTAGCTTACTGCGCACGAGCGAAAAATAAAGAAGTTCAATAGTAGCTTCATTAGCAAAATGTTTACTATTTTTCTAAGAATAAAACCAAGTGTACCAGAGACAGAAGTGGCGAAGGATAAATGTCGATCAAATAGCACTCCCAAATCCTTCACCACCTACACGCAGTTCAATACCTGTCTCCCAATGCTGTAATGGAGGTCAATGAGTTCCATCCTTGTAGAATACTTCATAACATGACATTTATTGATATTAAGTGCCAGATCATTGTTCTGACACCATTCATAGAGAGTATCCAAATCACACTGTTGACGCACAGCATGAGATAATATCAATACGACGATAGATTTTCAAGTCGTCAGCGTACGCCAGCTCATCACAAGAAAGCGATTCCAAGAGGTCATTAATAAATAGTATAAAAAGCAAAGGGCCCAAATTAGACCCCTGTGGAACGCCTGACGTGGCAGCAAATTCAGCAGATTTGAATCCATTGTAGTACACATAATTGATCCGTTCCCGAAGATATGACGTCAGAAAACTAGCCAGACTAGTATGAAATTCCTCAGCAGAATGTCATGTCTAATAGTGTCAAATGCGCGCGGAAAATCTGTATATATGACATACATTTGAGAGCGAGAATCAAGAGCTGCACTAATATCTTGGGTGATACAAAGCAGATTACTCGTCGTTGAGCGACCAGCCACGAACCCTTGCTGTATAGGAGATATTCTTCTGTGATATTAAGTATACATGAGTTTGTATAATATTTGCTCAAAAATCATGGAGAAGTTGGAGAGAATTGCAATCTGACGATAATTTCTCAGGTCACAGCGATCATCTTTCTTCAGAACAGGACTAATTCAAGCTATCTTCCATCTAGTTGAATAAACATTTTTGCGCAGCGCCAGGTTAAAAATAATTTTTAATGGGTGTACAAACACCATACGACAATCCTTAATTAGATACCTAAGAAGATATCTGATCATCACCAACAGTCAAGGTTGATTTCAGACGATTGGCACTCCACAAAATATCCACATCGTTGAGAGATGTTATGAATAAATAATCAGCAATACTTAGCTGATTTTTTTATGTCAGAACCAGTGAAATTTGAGTTGTTTTGGATTACTCATTAGGTTTGATTCAGCTTCATAGGAAAATCTCAAGTAAGACTCGTGAATCTGATTTTTAGTGATAGTCCTTACCCTACTGAACTCACAGTAAAAGTAAAAGTAAAAAATTTGCTGGGTTGCTCTCCATCTGCGATGATAATATTTTTTAAGCTTAAGATACTCTTTGATTTCATTAATAAACCAATGTGGCAAACAGTTATGAGAAGACGACTTACATAAAGGAACAGGCTTATCAAGATATCAACATTATATAGTGTACTATAAAATATGTCAACGCACAAATCAACATTATCACATTTGCATTAATTAAAACTGTTAGGAGTTACTTAAGTAATTAAATAAGGCACAAAAATAAATGAGGCAGGGGTCCTATTCAGGACTAACCTGTCTGTGAAAAATATCACAGTCCAAAAAAAAGACAAGTTCAAAACGGTTAGGTACATTACATACTGTACTCAAGTCTAATAATGTCTAAATTAATCAACAACTAGCTCGAGATATCTCGCACTTTACATGTGCATAAAACCTTGATCACTCAGTATGTGACCCATAAACAACTAAAATTACTTACTACTAGACAACATTTGCGCCAGGTAATCAAGATTAAATATTTCAACTGAAGGACTATATAATTAACAAAGGAAGTGACAAATGGGTTGCATTTACCCGTAGATCCTTGTCATTTAATTTTTAAAACTCTTGCCGCGACAACCAAGCACTGGCAGCGGGCTTAAAATGTTTACTACAGGATATAAAAGCGAATTAAAAAATAACATGCAACTACCATGAAGATATGAACCTGACAATTAATTCAAAACCCTTAAAATTAACCGATCTCAGGTGGTATCGGACAAAAATCTTATTGAAACTGTGTGAAGCTCTTAAAAAAAATTCCCACAATAATAAGTTACAGATTAGATTGCAATTTAATGCTATTGAATACTAATTATACCATTCAATCAAATAAATGAAAAAAACAACGATAATACCTAACCTTCAAATGCGGTGGCTGCATTCCACGATAGGACATAGGAACCCAAAATGCAGTTTCCGGGATCGAAATAAATAATTCCTTGAACAATAACTGGAAATTCTTTACTCTGATGGCAGTAGGAAAAAAACGTTCGTTCTAGAAGGATCCAGAGGAAAATGTGTTTAAGATGGCCGCAGCATACTTCCGTTCAACGCACAAGATTGCACGATAAATTCTCGTACAAGGAAGGAGCTTATACTAAAAACGGTCACGACATCTTTCAATCTAACCACATATCCGACTCCAGGTCGCAAAAAAAGTATTCGGCACAAATAAAGATATGTCACTGTATATTTAAATCCCCTTACGTGGAGTATAATTGATATGAAATAAAATCAATGGTCAAACAACCTTAACAGTGTACATAAATTGAAGAAGTCAAGACCGCTTTAAATAATGTCTTATAGATGAGCGAACGATCAACGGAATCCTATATCCGCTCGATCAAATGAAGAAGATCGACGTTCGCTTAAGCATGACCACGCCCAAAAATGCTACTCGGTCGGTAAAACAAACGCACACTTAATTCCACAAACAACACAAATTGTTAGACGACAAATAATTGAGGATAATTAACCAAAACAAGAAGGAATATAAGCTAACTGAAAATCAAATTCAAACGAGCGATAAAATAGATATCTACTAAGCGGAATCACACTAATCGCCGGCAGATGTCCGTACATGTATAAATTAACATTAAATAATTACAAAAAACTTATGAAAGGAAAATTGAAACGTAAATCGCATTGGCGAGAATAGACTCCAATAAAAATGACAAAACCAAAAAAAACAATTCTACGGAAATAATTAAATAGGCCACAAATGCCGAAAAATATACAGCTTCACTCAAAAATTAAATGAACTAAAATTCCGAAATATAAATACATGATTCAAAATATGCAAAAGATATAGGATACGAAAAGAAACCGTAACGCTGTATACTAGGACATCAACCAAAGCAACGCTATGCGTGAGATAAGAAGTATCAATCACGTAGTATTTAATGTTTTCATTTAAGGCAATTAACACGCCTCCAGCGGTGGTGAGGTTTACCAAGTTCCTGTCACTCGGACAAAGAGAATTTTTTTCTGTAAAGAGTTCATTACTTGCAATGAAATCGTTGAGCCATGTTTCAGAAAAAACAAATATATCAGAGCCAGAAAATCATCATTACATTAGAGTTGCAAGTATGTATATTGTTACCCCGACGATTACGGGAAGATGTTCGTAAATCACGCATCGATAAAAACACTGACTTGCCGTAATCGACGGCTTACAATACCCCGCGATGGCTCACTCTGGGCAGGTGCCACACTTTGTATATCTAGACACTTTTCTTTATAACCATGCTTCTTATATTTTAATCAAACAGATCTTCGAAATAAATTACACCGATCAGGAAATTAACTGTATTTATCTTAAATTTGACAATTGGAATCTGTCTGTTTTTCATGTGTCAGTCAAAAATGACAGAGCTAGACAAATTAACCAAGCAAGTCATTTTTAATGTGATATTCCAACCACGTGTTCAAGCAAAGAAAGCACAAACTTCGAACACCTGCAAACGCGTCGTATGTATCGGTAACAATATCCCAGATAACTCTGTTTATTACACTGCTGACTTGGTGTATTAAACGAAATACATAGCAAGACACACTAGATATGGTATTACACATATGAATTATTTAATATTGTATTCCATTGTAATACCTAAAATGTAACATATTAATTTTGCTATTAAGTACATACTCTCCAGTAAAGAAAGGTATCCAAGTGTGAAATTAAGAAATCTGTGCAGGCTTTACATACTTCTGGCCTTCCTTGGTAAATTATACTGCCAAGTATTGTTGTGCAGTTTCGATGAATAATGTTAAGGATCAGGCATATTTTCGGTGTTGCTGGGGTATATATAAAAACTTTTGCGATATGTTTTTGATTGGTCTTCGGAATTTACCACTGTGTAGACTGAAATCACGTTAATGTATTTTGAAAGAAAAAAAGAAGAGAAGGATATGGAACAAGAGCCTATAAAATCAACATAATTTGCTACGCTGATGCCGTGGTACTGGTGGTAGATAACGATCATGACCTACAAAGACAACTGAGTAATACCAAGGTTCACAAATATAACATGAATAATCAGCAAAACGAAACAAATATATGATAATAATAAGTAGAGAAGAATAGCATAAATAGATGATGGCGTTTAACCACCTGGGAATTGACCCCCCCCCCCCAGTGAGTGAAACAAGAAAAATGAAGCAATATAGCAAGCAATTAAGACAATGATAATGAGTAGCCGGTTGAGAAAATCTATATAGGGAAATAAATATATGAATACAGAGAGTAAAGTGAGGATATATAAGACAACAGTAAGATTAATATTAATATATGCGACCAGGCCAATCTGCAGTAATATACAAAAACAACAAAGCAGAAGACCAAAAGAAAGATGGCAAAATAACATACAGTCAACATGACAAAAACTAAATAAGAGGAAACAAACAGGAGGAATCCTAGCCGTGCCAAGAAGAAACAAAGATTTTCTCAGTCAACGTTTTTTGATTAAAGATTTTATAAAATTACATTGGTTGGAATGTGTTTAAAAAGCTGGCAATCAGTGATACTTCAGTTAAAATAAATGGCCTTATTTGGTTTAAATAATCTCAAATCTGGACCTGTAAAGTGCAATAATATACTCATATTATAAAGGTGAAATATAACTTAAGGCCCAACTTGTGTTTGCGCATCCGAAATTTAAATTGTCAAAACACAGTGCTGCAGAATGTTCATTAAATAAATTTAAATCTGGATTTGAATATTTGAATAATTTAATTACAGAGGCTATTGATTGGATTCTAGAACTTAAAATCCTATAATTTTTGGCTCTGTGACAAAGTTAATCCTGGAGTTTTTTCCGACACCTTGAAATTAAATGGTATAGGTAGTGCTTTTATGAAATTCAAATAATTTATTTTAAATTTTGTATGTAGGTACGTCCTAATTCATTGTAATATATTTTATTATTTTACTTTTCACTTAAGTATTACTGGCATGTTGAAATTAAGGTTTAAATCAAAAAACATTCTGGTTACTATTTAGTGGTTTGGTTATGTCTTGTACATGGACAGAGCACTTTTTCTATTTCGTACGAATACATTTTGAATTACTGCGTAAGTGTACAATAATTTGAGCTGATGAATGATGTATGTATATCGGAAGGTAATTGAATATGTCATTAAATTACGAGCTAAATCAAGCAGTTGACATACATATGCGGGGGCGGCGAGATGATGTTAGTCAAATCCAATATTGGTGTGTTCGTTGGTCTAGTTCTAATTAATATTAATATATGTTAATGCTATAACTGGCTTGCCTAAAAATAAACCTGTACACTTCGTCTAATTTTAAGAGGTGCTGTATTTAATGTTTGTAAATTTAGACTTTCAATTTACTTTTATTGATATACCTGCAGAATTTTATTACCTCAATTACAAATTCACTATTTCATATTTTCATTTTTATTATGAAATTATTATTTAAGGTAATATTCAGGAATCTGGTGTAATACAAACGGGCGTATTTCCCCATTAACAATGTTGTTAAACCCTAATTTAAGGGTGTGATGTAAATATCTAAGATAAGTTTCATTATTTCGCAGTCTCCGTCTAATCTGTGCTAAGACGAAAGCTTTGCCCATTTGAGCCCTGGATTTTGTATTATTAATCGTTTGCAGATTGCGTTCTCAACCGTTTACAAACATTTTGAATTGTTATCAAGTAAGCTGTTATTTCGCAACTGCGAAAGAGTCTCTTAAAGGAAGGGGGAATATGAGGAGAAGAAAAAAAGGAACAGGCAATACGTAGGTACTATGGTCGGCAGTGTTATTTAAAAGTTATCTCATAAAAAATATTAAAACTTCTATACAATTCAGAGTTTTGTTGTTCTGAATAAGATTGCACTTTATATGTACATTTGTGTTTTGGTATAAACAATAGTTATAATCAAATCGTAAGAATTACAGAGATAATCAATGACAAAGTTTGGTATGTGTGTGATTCAAATATTGCATGAAATTGGGAATAGATAATTATTTGAATATATAAAATTGATTAAAATGTTACATTTAATTGTGATAATGTTGTGGCCAATGTGACATGAATATATGACTCGCCGAACGAAGTAAAAAGTAGTCTTTTATGTAGAGGGTCAAGAAAATTAAATGTTTTATTTAAAACTATTTATTTGCGGAATTACTTCTGAAAACTGCTTACGTGGCAATATGTTAACTTTTCATGGGCAACTCCATTCTAAATAGAAATGTTTCGTTGCCTCTGCCTTTTCCGGGTTATGACTGGATAACAAAAAATCCTGGTTTCAGAAAAGTGTCCATAAGTCTTGCGTTCGAAGAAATATTGAAAAGGACAAAAGATTTTACGCGCTCTTCTTTTGTGGAATCTATTCATATAAAATTCATAATGGCTGTTGGCGTCATATGACATATTTCTTTTATTGTTAACTAAATGTCATATCTGAATTAAAGAATACCCAATCAATTTTATAAAAATAATATATTTCTTTCTAATGTTGTAATACTCTATTTCCAGCTAATAGTGTGTCTTATAAGTGTATCTGAACTTCATCTTTGGACATAGTCAAGCCATCTCGACCGTTGCCCTCCTATAAACTATACTATGTCTGTCTATGTTGGACTCGACTACATGTCAGTGGAGGGGCTAACAACGCAATCACAGCAGGTGCAAACCATTTAATCTAGTGTTAGTGGAGTGATCGCGAGTTGTTTACCGTTAAGTTTTAATATCACGTTACATGTAAAATGCAGACAGATATCGAGCAGCGATATGCAATTAAATTTTGCGTGAAACTGGGAAGAACTGCTTCAGAGACACTACAAATGTTAAGAATAGCATATGGAGATGCTGTTTTGTCGTCAGCATAGGTTTTCAGATGCTACAAGGTTTTCAAAGATGGCCGCATGGCCGAAAATGCTCGCATGAGCAAAACGCGAATAAAGTCCGTGCTTATCGTCTTTTTTGATTCGCGTGAAATTGTCCACTAAGAATTCGTACCGCCAGGCCAGACAGTGAATAAAACTATTTATAGCGAGGTCCTTGAATGTTTGCGGAAAAGAGTTTTGCGCGTGTGTCCTGACATTGCCAGCTCGTGGATCTTGCATCACGATAATAGCCCCAGTCACAGTTCATTGTCGGTTGGAGAATTCTTGCCAGAGCAAAACATTCCAGTACTCCCACACCCGCCCTACAGTCCAGACATGGCTCCATATGATTTTTTATTTTTCCGGCGCTTAAACGGCAACTGAAAGGCTCCTTTTACGGAACAATAAACAACATACAAAGAATCGCGACACAGGTTCTAAACAGCCTAACGGAACAAGACTTCCAGAAGTGTTACCAGGAATGGAAAACTCGCTGGAGACGCTGTGTGCATTCCCAAGGAGCATACTTTGAAGGGGACAATAGTAATTTGTACATACATTCAATAAAACACTTTAAAACAATCATTCTCATTGCTTCTAAGACATACCTCGTATATATACTTACCGACACGGTCTTAGTTGATATGAGACATAATTTCTTATTATCTCACTGTACAGAAGGACATATTAAGTATATATGTATTTACCTTCTACCGATTTAATTCACATATCGTGAATCAATTATCGGAGATGTAGAAAATCCCATTTTCATTCGGGATGATTAATATTAATTAGATATGTGGTTAATATTTGCATATTAAACACGTCTTTTTTCTTTGCCGTATCTATATTATTACCGGGGAAAATATGCAATTAGTCTTCCATGATATCAGTAATTAAAAATTTCAAAAATGCCGCAAAATTCAAGAAAATTACACATTATATGTACAGTTGTACATGTGTATCTTTCACAAGTATTAATATAGATACGACAAAGAAAAAAGACGTATTTAATATGCAAATATTAACCACATATCTAATTAATATATATATACAGGCTGTTCCTAAATATCATGTACATAAGGAAGGGGGTAACTATTTGGTTTATTTTGTGCCTAAAATTTCATATAAACATAGGTCTGCAAACGCTTCGTTACCAATATGCAGGGTGTTGAAATTTCAAGAATTTTTCACCTTTTACTGTATAGCTCCTGCAGTTTTTGAGATATTTTGTTCGATTTCTAATGTCAATTGTCAAATTAATAAACTCAAGTGATTATCTGAATAAAGCCTAGACCATTTTAAAAAATTTAATTTTCTCTGGCGAATTACAGAAAATTGTTTTCTATTTTTTTTCTCGATAACGGTCAGAGATAAGAAAAAAATATAAGAGATCAAAAAGATTCTAAACAAGACAGAAAATTTATTGCGTATTTTAGAATCTAGCAGTGGCGCATCGCAAAAAAGTTCAGGGTGAGAAAAGAGGGCATGACCCCGAAAAAATTATTACCCTGTAGATTTACATAATCATTTGGCATGGCTAATGATGCAGGCCTTATAGCGTAACCTACCTTCCAAATTTGAACAAAATATCTCAAAAACTGCAGGAGCTATACAGTGAAAAGTGAAAAATTCTTGAAATTTCAACACCCTGCATATTGGTAACGAAGCGTTTGCAGACCTATGTTTATATGAAATTTTAGGCACAAAATAAACCAAATAGTTACCCCCTTCCTTATGTACATGATATTTAGGAACACCCTGTATATAAAATAAATTCAAAGTTGAAAGTAGACACGTTATTAGCAGCACAAAAGTGTTTCACAGATATATGGATAGTACATAATAGCAAGATGAAAGCAGCCTCACTGTTTCTCAAGCAGTATACTCTTGAGGTACTTACGGGTTGTGCACGGATTAAGGTGGTTAGAAATACCCGGTAACACAACATTGTTAACCACTTTAGCTACATTATAGGAAAAACTACGTTTAAAAATTTCTCGATTGTGCCTCGGAATTGTTAGGAGACGTTTTGCCTAATATTTAACCCATGCTGTTGATATCTATATTTAAGATTATTATACAACTATGCAGGTTCCTTTGTGTGTAATATTTTTAAGTAGAACGCCCATTCATCATGTTCAGTGTATCCGTCTCCCGCAATTTGTCCGTCACCCCACGCCTATGCCTCATACCATGTATCAGTCAGGTGCAATTATACTGCACCTTCTGTATCCTTGCTGCCTCTCCATCATCCATACAAGGAACATAGACAACATCAGCATAAGTAAAGTGTGACGGCACTAAGCTATCACACAATACACGCCTAGTTACCACATCGAAAAGTTTCCTGTTCATAAATATGAGTCTTAGTGACAGTATCGCTTTTCTGATCAACTGAGACGTATTCTGGCGGAAACGAAGCGCAGAATCCAAATGAAGTCCTTAACGCACAGCGAGGGTATTAATTTAGTGTCCTGTATACGTAGATCTAGCGACGACTGTATGTGTATACGAGCACGTTTCGGACCGAATACGGCAGCTTGGGTTTTTACTGGATTGATAAATAATTGATGGGTCTCACAGTACTTGCGTATATTCTCCAGGTCCAAATTAATGTATCTCTGCGCCTGCATATATTGAGACGGTTTTCGATGTTATTCTGAAATGTCTATACTGGTGTTCACTTTTATATTTTTCTTATCCTTATCACATACTGTAACTGGGAGATATTTTCAAAAATTTAGAGATTTCCATTCTTGTGCATGACCTTATCTTATCTGCTTTTTATTTATTCTGAAACTGCCGATGCTTGGTTTTATTTCCAAGACTGTTCTTGATCTTGAGGGACACCGAATTTAACGAAACCATAGCACAGAGCTCCACAGTAGCACACCGATAACGAAGTTGACTTTTCTATTCAACTCAGGAGATAATGAATCTGCATTGGTCAATTCTAGTCTTGGTCTATTAATTTGCAGTCCTTCCACATTTCTTCTAATGCGGTGTTCTAAGATTGATGTGTAATCTTACCTTGGTATATTATAAAAAATCGTAATAATAAAGGTAAGGTATCACCACGTCTACTGCGTTCAGATCTGACAAATCCGTAAAACTTAGGATTTGTAGATTACCTGCAATTTAAATTTTTTATCATTTTCTTGTCAGTATTTTAAAGGAATTCTGGATATAGGGAACTACAAAAGTTTCACAATAGACTTTTAGATTTCAAGATCTTTCATAATCACAACCATATCCTATGCCCCAAAACAACTTTGTCACACTTATTTTAAAAGCTGGATACGTTCACCATCCCGCACTTTAAGGAGATTCTTATCGTTGGAAAACTTCTTCTGTTGTTCCTCGTATTGAAAGCAGTTCAAAGTAAAATGGAACGAAATCTGCAAGGTTGATATTCCAGTACCTTGAGCCAGATTCTTATCGACAACTCATTATCAATATTGAAGCAATGGTTGGATATAATTGGTGGATTTTGAATTATCAGTTTTCTTCAATTTGGAAATTATAAATGTAATCTGACTTTAACCTCTTCAAGTGCAAATCGAAACATGTTTCTTATTGATTGGTTAACTATTCCTGATCGGCTATTGTTTCTAATTGTATATTGGATTCATTTAATGAATGAGTGTAAACAGGCTCACGGAAAACCAAGGCACAGCCAAAGCCAATGAGGAGTTGGCGTTGTGGATGCAGAATAACAACACTAGGAATTGGTCAAACGATCTTCTATTTGTACAATTTATGAAAAATAGGGCACTTTATTTTGATATTAATCAATCGCCATAAAGCCATATTGGATACAAAACCACGATAGGGCTTGTGAGTTTCTAGATGCAGAAGCCATAGCTAGTACAAATTGAGAGTCCCAGATTACAGCTGCCAGAGAAGAGTCTCAAGTAAACTTAGCAAAATAGGCCAAAAGAATGAAAATGGCTACAATACATACTCCTTTAGAAAGAGGAGATAATATAATTATACCGGTTCCATATAGACAAAGCAAAAGTTGATCTACGCAATATTATTGGAGTGGTTCTTCAAAAGAATGAAGAAGGATTGCACATGATCGGAACGCAATATGGGATACTCAACAAATTGTATTGCAGGTATATATTGTTGAATTAGTTCGAATATTACTGAATGTCGTATGTCACAGTAATTTTATTCAGATAACTTTCTCATGTCGGAATTCGGCGTGTCTAAAGAAAAATTCTTGTTGTCTTGAAGAAGAGCCAGAGATACATTTGTCTTTAAAAACTGTTGCCATGAAAGCGGACTTTATTTCATCACTGTGTATGTAGGAGAGAATGTAAGGCTTCTTTTGCAATAACAAGTAACATTACTTGATATATCTTTATATCTAATTATGTTTACCGTATGAGACACATAATCTTTTTCTTTAATCTATGATAATTTTTGTATTACTTGATTACCATATATTAAGTCTATGTCTGTGTGACTTGTCAAAATAATTAAAAAATATGTCTTTAAGAGTAGTATATTACGTTATACCAAATATTATATGATGTATCCTCAATAAATACTACATAATACAGATACTTTTAATTCCCAATCAACACTTTGGATTGCTCTTAATTAATAAATTTCACCCAACCAGTTTTCCCTAGTAAAAACTAATTCTGTCAAACATTCAAATTTGTTTTGCAGTAAATTCTTGCTTTTCCTAGGAAACGCTAGTTATAACAAGGCTGTTCAGAATAAACTAGTTTTTCCTAGTAAAACGCGTTTAAACTCAAAAAGGGTTTTCAGACAGGCAGGTTGACAATGTCGTCTTCGTGGCGATGTTAGTTGTTATCCTCAAAACCGGGGATCTTCTAACTGAAGCTACTAATGGAGGTCTGTCACCTGATGGTCTTCCGTGTATGCTTACATCTCCAAAGTTATTCCACCTTATTCCTTGGCTGCACCCTACTGACGATGACCAATGAGTCAGAAACACATGTCTACAGTTGCTCTACAGCGGTTTATAACCAATATCCATCTATTCTTATTTTTTATGGATTGGCGATAATTCTTTTTTTGATATATATACCTACATTTTCTATAAAGATTCCATATGTAAAAGAACTTTTACAGTATTATTGGAAACTAGCAGGCTCGGCGCAGAAAGGGAATTTACAGTAGTAGGAACTACGGGAATAATATTTCACTGCGAGACCACAGCATTAGAACCTGTACGAGTAACATATACTCATGATTACCACTGTATTGTTTAAATAATATTGCTTCACAAAGTGACTGGCAATCAAAATTACTTGTTTATTTAATTAATAATTAAGTAATATTAAGAAAATGTAGCGGTTTTAATTAAATCTGTCTAGTGTTTAAGCATTTAATAAAGTAATAATTAAATAGGTATGAAACATATCAAAAGAAACAGCAACTACAGCTGCATGTGTCCAAACTAAAAACGTTACGACACAAATCGGTCGTATAAATCATAAACTCACGTCAATAAACTTTGTGTTTGCCGTAAAATCCGAAGAACCCCGGAAAAAGAAAAACGAAAAAGTACGAATCTTGTATATGGATGTATGTACGTATGTACATACATGCTTTGTATTTATTGGTTTTATTAAAATTTTGCACTTGCACCAGGCCAGTAACGTTTTATGTATTTATTAGATTTTTATATGCAGCACGAGGAAAAAGTACTCTACAATGAAATTAAATTAATTTTGCGCTTTAATTTGAATATATATTCTAAAAACCAATTACTCCGTGATTTACTAAGGAAAACTCATCAAGTAATTAAAAGTGAATTGCTAAATATTTAAATAAACAAAATTCTAAATTATATTGTTAAAAAACTCGGTGAGTTTACAGTTGATTAGTGAAAATTTAGATAGTATTCAAATCCGTATCAATTATTAGGCGCGACTAAGTTGGAAAGTGAGGAAAACCACAGCATAAGCAATGTTACAACACAAGCCTAGAAATATTTTACAACAATTATTAGTTCAGTTATCTTTCAAAACTTCAATTCACAATAGCAAAATAAATAAACAATGAAATATTTTATATATATTTTAGAAAATAAGATATAAATTAAGTAGAAGTACGTAACTCACATGGAAGAAAATAATATATCTTAATTCCCAATTATTTATGTATTATAAAATGATGATTTAGCAATGTCACGCCGAATATAGCCCAGATTATTACGACTATTATACCTATGAATATTATGTAAATTCAACATATACAAGACTTTGACGACAAGCAGACAAAGGGCATACTAATAATCAATATGTAATTCATACATAGAATCTTATCGATAGAACAAAGAGCGAAAGAAACTGTCAGACAGTTCTTAACAAGATTAGTATATCTTTCCGTACTCAAACTTATGGGGTTACTGTAATAAGACATATGCATAGTTTATTAAATATTACTGGACACCAATAATACGCGTACTTTTGAGTAGTTCTCAAGAGACAATATGGCACTTTTAAAATGTGCTTGTTCCGAGTTAGATATGTATGTCCGTCAACATTTCTCAGGAATCTGTTTACATTCACGTCTACATATTTTATCACACTAACGATATATGTACACTAGAAGAAAAAAGAATGCGTCCAGCTCGAGAGATATTGGTGGGATGAACGTTTTCCGAGTCAGACCGAACGTTAGGCGTCTCACCCCGTCCCCCGTACACGCAGTACCTGATCGTAGCTCATGCCCCTCGTGCACAATACTTCGCATAAATATTTCTCTCATATAAAAATGTATTTCTCACTTAGCCTTAATATGTATAGATGTAGATTCATAGAATGATTTGTGTTGCGCTTTTAAATACAGGAGCTGCAGAGAGATTGTTTAATTTGATTTACATAATTATAAATTTCAAATATGAGAAGGTATATATTTGAAATGTTGGTGATTATAACCAACAGAACATGCATTTTCCATAGAATATAATAAAAAGTAATAAAAAATAATATTGCACACTTATAAATCAGACAGACTGCTTAATATTCGTGCTTTTTAATCCAAACACTGCAAAAAGCATTGTTTGGATTATTTTATTTTATATTATTAGAAATGATGATAATTCAATAGACTTTTATAAGATTTATATTTAAATCTAGCAATTCTCTGTCTGGAAACTAGAGAGTAGATACTGATTATTTTTGTGATACTACTTAATATTACAATTTTGTATTTATGACTGCTGCATATGTAGGTATCCGAATAATATACAAGGTGAATCAAGGATCTGACAAAAGTAAATTTACTCCTGATTTCTCTTGATGTTACATCAGTGTACACAACTATTCCTATTGAATTAGCTAAAAACATTATTAAGAAACATTGGTGTGAATTAAAGGAATTCACTTATTTAGATCTTAATTCTTTCTTAGAAGGTTTAGATATTTCATTAACTTCAACGTTTTTCCAATATAAAAATAAGTACTATAAACAAATATGTGGATGTGCTATGAATGCACTAATATCAAGTGTTATAGCACAATTAGTAATGGAAGATGAAGAAACAATTATATCAAAATTTAATTTTGATATTCCATTTTATAAAAGATATGTTGATGACTGTATTCTTGCAATACCTGAAAACAAAATAGATCTAATAGATACATTTTTAATAGTTATCATAAAAGAATTCAATTACAAAGGAAATAGAAATTGATAATAAAATCAACTTTTTAGATATAACTTTAATAAGAAAAGACAATGAAATTTTAACTAGTTAATATTCTAAATCCATATCTTCAGGTAGAATAATGAATTTTAAATCATGTCAACCATTATCTTTTAAAAAAAAAGGGTTATCATAAATCTTACTGATAGAGCAATTAAGTTAACAAGTCCAAATTTTAGAAAAGAAGTTTTAGAAAACATTACCATAACTTTAACAAATAATAATTATCCAATAAATTTAATTAAAATATCATTAAAAAAAGAACTTATAAATTTTACAACCAACAACAAAACAATCAAAATTTAAATAATAAACAAATTAAATATTTATCTATCCCATATGTACCAAAATTATCAGAACAATTAACTAAAATGTTTAGTAAATTTAATATTAAAGTAGCAGATAAAATAATTTAAAGTTTATCAATACGAATATTTAATCTAAAACTCCTTTTTAAAAAAAAGCCACATTGTTTATATTATTCCATGTAATAATTGTAACAAAATATACATTGGACAATCAATGCAATATTTAGAAGAAAGAATTAAAGGTCATAAATATTGTAAAAATTCAACTGCTTTAAAAAAACATTGTCAACAATTAACAATTAAACATTATTTTAATTTTGATAACACTAAAATTCTAAATATTGAAATTAACAATAAATCTCGACCAAGATTAGAACTCATCCAAATTAAGAAAAATGAATCAGTTTGTGTAAATGACCGAAGTGAAATTAATGCTCTTTCAAAAATTTATTTTTCATTACTTACATGAACAAATATTTTCCCTTCTATATTTTCAAAAATCAGTTCGTTTAATATTTATTTGATACTTACATTGTAAAAATTTTGTAATGACTAATATTTATTATTTGAGATGTTAATAATTTTAAATTGTTAATCTAGAAATCATATGCTGATATTTATAATTATATTTGATATATGTCAATTCTTTTTTGACAACATTTTAAAAGAAGTATTTTATTTATACAATTTTAGTTGTTATACCTATTTTTAACGTAAGTAATTTTATATTGTATTAATTTTGGAGCATCATTTGTAATTTATACTTGTAATTTCAGTATTCTGATGAAGACATTGTATTAAATATGTCGAAACGTTAACTTTGCATTTTAATGTATCATTTTCCATAACAGCCTAAATACCAAGAGTTTTACATATACAAATATATACCTACGTATAAGAGTGATTTATAATAAATAAATCTGTTCATTATTCATCTCAAAACTAGACAGCAGACATTTGTTTTTTTAAAACACATGCAGTTGCATTTTTTTTGTATTTATAACTACATATGTGAATGCATACCTAATGTATTAATGTAGTAATTAATTGCAGTAAATGGTATTCTTTAAATTCAAATAATGTAAATTATTGTCATTTGATGTGTATTTTCGTATTCAGATAGAATGATAAATAGAATTTGGAAGAAGAGAAATGAGTGAAGATTGTTTTTCGAGTTATTGAAATACTTGGGATAAATGTGAAACAAATGTCAACCTACAAAATAATCCAAACAATGCTTTTTGCAGCGTTTGCATTGAAAAGCACGAATATTAAGCAATCTGTCTGATTTATAAGTGTGCAATATTATTTTTTATTACGTTTTTATTATTCTCTATGGAAAATGCATGTTTTGTTGGTTATAATCACCAAGATTTCAAATATATACCTACTCATATTTGAAATTTATAATTATGTAAATCAAATTAAATAATCTCTCTGCAGCTCCTGTATTTAAAAGCGCAACACAAATCATTCTATGAATCTACATATTTATGCATATTAAGGCTAAGTGAGAAATGCATCTTTATATGAGAGAAATATTTATGCGAAGTAATCTGCACGAGGGGCACGAGCTATGATCAGGTACTGCGTGTGCGGGGCACGGGTGAGACGCCTAACGTTCGGTCTGACTCGGAAAACGTCCATCCCACCAATATCTCTCGAGCTGGACGCATTCTTTTTTCTTCTAGTGTACATCACCGGTATGCTGAGTATTCTCTTAGAAATAAAAGACAGCTTACACACTTCCTCCGTATTTAAATTACAAAAAATTCGTATAGTCTTCCCCTAAGTCAAGCCACTTGAACTTCGCCAATCGTCACGCCAAATAGTTATTACAGGCATAACTATTTAGCGTAACGATCGCGATCGGCACCTTATGCTTATAGTGCTGAAGTTAGTATTACAGCAAGTTCTTGGATATTAAATATGGAATTTATTGGTTACGTGATAGTTAGTTTTTGACTTTTTGGGGCATACACATTCACGTCACTTTTTTCACATTACTCGCCATGCTGGTAAACATTGCACTGCTCATGTTTTATTAATTCTTATGCGGCTCCAAACTCTAAAATGAAAATTTAACTTCTAGTAAGCACTTGCACGAAGCCTGCTTTTAACTAAGTGCTGTTTTGTCATAAAAATAAAGACAATTATTTAACATCTACTTCTTTAGACAACAGCTTATACCATAATCTACTACTCAACCTAGTTTCAACATATTTTGAGGTCCACGAACCGCCACATGTTCGCATGCCTGGACGTGTCTGACTGATTTTGAGACTGCATTATATTCGCGCTTAACCTAAATCCTCTTTACGCTAGTCTCCGTCAGGGCCAACATCTGGTCATCCGTGAAAGCCTGACAATGGTCTTCACCCTTTAAAACTCCTTGCATGATCTCAAGCCCTCCATTACCACTCCGTTCAATTCCCTCACTCATGATTTTCCTATCTTCCAGAAAGTCTTCCAAAAAATATCTAAGGGACCTTGGACATCTCACTTCTTCAAGAGCTTCACTTATAGACTCATGTCTAACGGCATTGAAAGCGTTTATAGTATCCAAAGTTACAATCATCGAATGCAAACCTTTACTCTAAATGTCCTCCAAGTTCTCAAGTGCCCCTGTTGTTCCTCTCCCTTCTCGGAAACCATACTGATTCTCACTTAATCCCCCCATGTTCTTATATACGCGCTAAGTCTTCTAGCCGTCATTTTATCCAACATCTTTTTTTAAGCTAATCGGCCTCCATTTAAGAAATAGAAATAGACAATTGCGCTGTACAGGGAACTTTCGTAATCTACTGATTGGAAACTACCATTTCACGTACAATTAATAAACCTTTGCACAACTCGATATTCTTATTGTTTTTATTCAAAGGGTTCATGAAAAATTGCAGTTTTGTCAAGTCACCAATTACCACAGAAAAGTGGATACAAACGTCTTAAAAGGTGCTAAAAACGAATTTGGCATTCAAATACGGATATCTGTTATGTATTCGCCACTAGCACCCATAAATGTTGAAGTAAGTAACCACTACTTAAAAGCTCAAAGCAGCATATTATTTCGAAATAAACAATTGATGTGTACAGAGAACATTCAACTTCATTTTGTTTGCTTGTATATATATATATATAAAAATATTTTTTTTGTCCTGGCCTTAATAGTTAATAATTTAAAAATTTTCTTTCCTGGGATTAGCGGCCATAAAGGAAGTAAATGAATTACTCCATTTTTTTTTTTTGGTTTTATTACACCAACGTTTCGGCAATTATCCTTGCCTTTTTCAAGGTTCTTTATTAAACCAACATAACACTAATTTTTTTATATTAACATCATTTGTCATTCACTATACAACTTTTGTATATATTCTAATAATTTTATTATTCATGTTGTAAGTATATTTACTTGTGATGTTAAATATAACGTCAATTTCTAAAAATGTATGAATGTATATGACGTTATATTTAACATCACAAGTAAATATACTTACAACATGAATAATAAAATTATTAGAATATATACAAAAGTTGTATAGTGAATGACAAATGATGTTAATATAAAAAAATTAGTGTTATGTTGGTTTAATAAATAACCTTGAAAAAGGCAAGGACAATTGCCGAAACGCTGGTGTAATAAAACCAAAAAAAAAAAAAAAATGGTGTAATTCATTTACTTCCTTTATGGCCGCTAATCCCAGGAAAGAAAATTTTTAAATTATATATACATTGACCGGCAGAAAGTGCGCAGCATATGGGAATATGGTTTACCTTTGAATATAGCAAAATTATTTTATTGCATCATGTCTCGGCATGACTTGAGACCAAAATAGCACTCGCGATTTCTGCCGAAACTCTCATCGTATACGAGGGAGAGTCAAAAATACATAATTACGCTAAGAGTAAAGTACCCCCATTTTTAACATTAGACTTTTCTTTATTAAGCAATAGTTCTTTGGTTTTAAAAATTAAAGTAAAATATCGAGTTTCATTCACTTTTGATAAAAAATTTCAGTTTACTGTTTATTCTGAATTACACTGTATAAGAAATTGAGCGCGCTCATACAATACGCAAATCTTACTCTCTGTAGGCATCGTAACAGAAAACCATAAATAATACGTCGCAAAAGTCAGCTACAAAAATAATATAGCTCTTGAAAATAAAAATTCAAGAATGTGAAATAATTTTGCTGCACACCATATTTTACGTTTTCAGAAGTCAAAAATTTTTATTTAACTGAAATTGTGTGATTCATTTTAACTTAATCATCTTTAAAATTGTAATATTTTTTCATAAAATTAGCAACACTTCGTTTTATTCAGGTTTTAATAGTAATAATAGTAAAGATACATAATAGTAGGAAATAAAACTCAAAATACATTAACAAAATCGTAAACAAAAATATTTATTTACAAGTACATTATTTTTCTACGTGAGCTCCCCCATTCTCAATACATTTCATTGTCCTGTTGTTAAATTCTTGTGCTACGTTTCTTAAAAAAACCGGATTAATTTGAACGACACACTGCCTAATCGTATTTTCTAAATAGTCCAGATTTCTAAATGGTCGATGTTTGTATACTTGGTTCTTTAAGTAACCCCAGAGAAAGAAATCCATTGGGTAATGTCAGGCGATCTTGCAGGCCAATGATTTTCTGAAAACCGTCCGATCCATTTTTGAGGAAATTGTTGATTAAGCCATTCTCTTACTTGCAATGTAGAATGGATCGAAGCACCATCTTGTTGAAAATACATATTCGCTCGTAGATTTAAAGGCATATCATCTAGGAACTCGCTAAATTCATTCTGCAAAAATTGTAAATATCTACCTGCATTTAAATTTTGCCGGAAAAAATATGGTCCAACTATTTGAGTATTCAATATACCACACCAAACGTTTGTTTTAAATGAATATTGGCTTTTACATTCAATTGTAAAATTAGGATTTTGATTAGCCCACCACCTACAATTTTGAGAACTTACTACGCCGTTGCTTGTGAAGGTTGCTTCGTCAGTAAATAATATTTGACTTCCAAAATGGGGATTATCTTCCTTCTTGCCTTGGAACCAAAAACAAAAGTCAATTCTAGCATCTAGATCTCTTTGTTGAAGAGTATGGGTCAATTTTGGTTTATATGGTAAGTACTTGTTTTTTTTAAGAATTCTTCTAATCGATTTTTCGGAAATACCTTATACTTCTTGTCTTTCATACAATGGCATAGTAGGAACTTCATTTACTGACAATAACACATTTAAACTATTTTCTTCATTAGTTACACTTTTCTCATGGGGTTGCTTGTGTTTACTTTCCACCGAACCAGTTTGTTTAAATTTGTCCACAATTCGGCATACAGTAGAATCGTGAATATTTTTATTGTGTCTATTGTTAAAAATATTTGCTGTTTCGCGATAGCTATAGTAATTTTCACCACGAATTAGAACTATTTCTACCTTTTCTTGTACCGATAACCTTTCCGCTTCCATTTTTATAGCAAAACTAAATGTCTAAATGACATTTATTGAATTAAGTTCATGTTTTTTAAAATCAAACACATGCAGTACGAAAAAACATCTGTCGAGGATTATGCTGACACTAACTTTTCTATTTTTGTCGCTCTTTCTCGTCAAGCGTTTATTATTAAAACCTTAATAAAAAGAAGTGTTGCTAATTTTATGAAAAAATATTACAATTTTAAAGATGATTAAGTTAAAATGAATCACACAATTTGAGTTAAATAAAAATTTTTGACTTCTGAAAACGTAAAATATGGTGTGCAGCAAAATTATTTCACATTCTTGAATTTTTATTTTCAAGAGCTATATTATTTTTGTAGCTGCCTTTTGCGACGTATTATTTATGGTTTTCTGTTACGATGTCTACAGAGAGTAAGATTTGCGTATTGTATGAGCGCGCTCAATTTCTTATACAGGCTAATTCAGAATAAACAGTAAACTGAAATTTTTTATCAAAAGTGAATGAAACTCGATATTTTACTTTAATTTTTAAAACCAAAGAACTATTGCTTAATAAAGAAAAGTCTAATGTTAAAAATGGGGGTACTTTACTCTTAGCGTAATTTTGTATTTTTGACTCTCCCTCGTATACGATGAGAGTTTCGGCAGAAATCGCGAGTGCTATTTTGGTCTCAAGTCATGCCGAGACAAGATGCAATAAAATAATTTTGCTATATTCAAACGTAAACCATTTTCCCATATGCTGCGCACTTTCTGCCGGTCACTGTATATATATACAGTGCCCGCGGAAAAGTCTGCACCATATGGAAAAAAAATTTACTCTTTTAATTTTTAAAATTATTTTTTTGTAGTTTGTTTTTGCATAATTAGAAACCAAAAACTAACCTAAAATATTTAACATATCGCATTTGCTTCAATGCGTAAATGTCATTTAAAAATTACCAACGTCCAAACGTGCCATTATTTGTCAAAATATAAGAAGATGCCATAAGAAAAAGTTGTTTGTACTTTCGCAGACATCCTAAATCCAAAGTTTCGTACAAAAATTTTAATTTTAATTTTTTTTTCATAATTTTGTAAAAAAACGCCTGTATATTTTTTAAGTGTATTTTTCTCTCGAATTCTGATAAAAACCTATGTTACCATGTAATAAACAAAAAAAAAACAATTTGTATTTCAGAATAAGGTATATTTTTTTTAAATAAAAGATTTCGTTAAGAAAAGTGGAGGACATTCTTGGACTATTTTCATATTTTCGTATATTAAAAATGTTTATTTTTCAAACATAATGGTCAAAAAACCTAGAAAATAACACTAGTTGTAAGATTAGAACATGTTATGTACCTAGCCTTGTCTGTTTTAAGCAAAATTTCCTTTAGTATCTCTAAAGCAGGAAATAACAAGCTTATTCTTAAACTTCGATAAATTCACAAGTAGGCCTAGAAAATAATTGCAAATTCTAGACATAAACAACTAAATAAATGTCAGTTTTGTGTATTTCTCTAATAGATTTGTTTTAAAATGTTATCCATGGAAGAAAAAATAGAAATCATTTTAATTCACGGAGAAAATAGAACCAACAGGGATACGGCAAATATTTTTAATCAAAGACACCCTAACAAATTCGTTTCGCACTCTACTGTTGGTCGTATTGTAGATAAGTTCAAGTCATCCGGTTCAGTTCTAAATGATTTTAAGAAGCCACATGTAAACTGGCAAGTTCAGCAGCATGAAGAACATGTATTATTAGATGTAGTAGAGCATAAAACTACATCAATTGCTGCTATTTCCAACAGAACTAGGGCAAAAGAGACTACAGTGAGAAAAATTTTAAAGAAACATAAGTACCGTCCATTTAAGCCAAAATATGTCCATATACTAAAAGAACGAGATTTTAACGCAAGATTTGATTTTTGTATGTGGTTTCAAGGAGAGCTCGTGAGAGCTCGTTTCCCCAAAGAAATCATGTTCTCGGACGAAGCAACGTTCTCTTCCAATGGAACGGTGAGTTCGCAGAACTGCAGATGGTGGGCTGATGAAAACCCTAACTTTATCATCGAATGCAGGGACCAATATTCTTTTAAAACAAATGTTTGGTGTGGTATTTTTTATGGTAGATTGATTGAACCCTATTTTTTCCACGAAAATTTAAATTCGCAAAGGTACTTGAACTTTCTCATGACCGAAATAACCGATTTAATTGATGATATGGTATTGGAAGAAAGATCTGTCCTATGGTTTCAGCAAGACGGCGCATCTATACATAGTACACTGGCGGTGAGGAGTTATTTAAATCAATTATTTGGGGACAAATGGATTGGCAGATATTCAGCATATCCATGGCCAGCGAGATCCCCTGACCTAACTCCGTTAGATTTTTCCTTGTGGGGGTATCTAAAAGAGAAAGTGTACCGCAAACGACCATTTCGAAACATTGAACATCTAGAAAACACAATAGTGACGTTTGCCTAGAAATTCCGGCCACATATTTTGTAAACATTACAAGAGAGTTCTCTAGAAGGATCATCAAATGTATTGCAAGAGAAGGGACACATACAGAAATGTAGTACTGTTAACATTTTTTTATTCATTTAATTTAACTGTATAGTAACGGTATTTTTGTAAAATTGGAATTGTTGACTACGCTTACTTGTGAATTTATTTAATTTTAAGAATTAGAATTGGTTTTTTTTGAAATTAACTTTGTTAGTTGAAATAAAATTACTTTTTTTTCTCATTTTTAAAAGGTTATTTTCTAGCTTTTTTGACCATTATGTTTTTAATTTATTTTTAATGGTACATACGAAAATATGAAAATAGTCCAAGAATGTCCTCCACTTTTCTTAACGAAATCATTTATTTAAAAAAAATATACCTTATTCTGAAATACAAATTGTTTTTTTTTGTTTATTACATGGTAACATAGGTTTTTATCAGAATTCGAGAGAAAAATACACTTAAAAAATATACAGGCGTTTTTTTGCAAAATTATGAAAAAAAAATTAAAATTAAAATTTTTGTACGAAACTTTGGATTTAGGATGTCCGCGAAAGTACAAACAACTTTTTCTTATGGCATCTTCTTATATTTTGACAAATACTGGCACATTTGGACGTTGGCAATTTTTAAATGACATTTACGCATTGAAGCAAATGCGATATGTTAAATATTTTAGGTTAGTTTTTGGTTTCTAATTATGCAAAAACAAACTACAAAAAAATAATTTTAAAAATTAAAAGAGTACATTTTTTTTCCATATGGTGCAGACTTTTCCGCGGGCACTGTATATATATAGTTAAAAAGAAATAACGACCGCTGAATATTGTATGAGAATAATATAATCATATTTCATGGAGATGGTCCACATACATTGCAACGGTACAATAAATTTCAATTCAGATACTAACCACCTCAGAATATTTTATCATTGTTATAGTTGTTTATAATAATTAAAATTTAAAATTTAACTGGCATAGATGTCTTAATAAATAAAAATCTATAACAACTTTGTTACTTATACCTGACATATTAATCAATATAACTGATACTCTTGTCAATGTCAGTCTAAATTATATTCAATTGCATGTTTCTGTGTTTTTAACTATATTTATACCATCTGTTTTTTAATGTTTTGTAATATACTATATTTTTATATGTACTTTTTGCCAATGTGCTAACTCTACTCTGTAAGTGTTATGAATTTTTATATTTTTAGTTTCAAATGTTAAACAACTTTAATTATAGTTCCTCCTGATGATTTTAATCAATTGTTAACGAAATATTGAGGATTAAACAAAAGAGCACGTAATAGCTTTTTATGTGTGTGTGTAAATTTGAATTTTTAATTATTTTTAAAATTCTGTTTTTCTCAGCATCGAAATATCAAAATTGATTTTTCTGCTTCGCGCTGAGTAAATTAATTAGGAAATTTTATCACAAAAATTTGCCTACTATGAGATTTGAACTCATGCCTTCTTATAGCCGGTAAGACGCACTCCCATCTGCGCCACGTAAGCCTGAGTCCATATCTACATAAACGTCTTGATATCTTCAAGTAACAGTTGAAATAATACATCTTTCTCCGGCAATTCGGAAATGAATGTGTACTTTTTAATTATTTTTAAAAGTCTGTTTTTCTTAGCGTAGAAATATCTAAATTGATTTTTCTGCTTCGCGCTGAGTAAATTAATTAGGAAATTTAATCACAACACGTAGGTATATATACATACTCACGGATTTCTTGAACTAGCGGCTTATATAAGAAAATGAATTGCTTTATATTAATTATTGATCTTAAGGAAAAGAGATCACCATTATCGAAGATTAACTGTTAGTTTCGCCACGCTCATCAGTCCCATAGATGGCGATCCGGTCCTTGTACATTTCGAATTTGTGTATTTATACAAACTGGAGAGATCTTTGCAAACGTCAGAGATTAATTTCTTAATTCTCTCTTTGAGACAGGAGGAAACATAATTTACAGGTTGAACCTTCTACCGACTCGAAACACATATTGTGAACGAAACACCGGTAACAATGATAAATCCTTATTTCATTCAGGATAGCTATATTAATCCATGATATATGTGTTCAATGTATATTAACCACATATTAAATTAATATATATATATATATATAATGTCAGAAAAGAGTGTTGGGGAGTCCGGCAATAAAAAGACTTATGTTTAAAGGAAGTCTAACGTTTTATTTCTCAATATTTCGCGCATAAGGTATTTGTGCTTCCTCAGGATAAACTAATTAAGAACAAGATAATGAAACAAAGTACAGTTAGTAAAAATATATATGTATATATATATATATATGTACAGGCTGTCTCTAAAAGGTGCGGAAAAAACGCTACCACACATTTCTGAGGGCGATCTAACCCAACTTACCTCAGTCCAAAAGTGGATGCACCATTGCATTGAATTGCCACAAGAATAACACCCAAATTATAGAAGCATATGTGTCCATATACGGAATGAATTTTTTATATCCAGATTACTCATAAACGACTGCTCCAATCAACTCCTACCAGGTATACCTTTTCTAGGTAAAAAACATTGGAGAATAAGAATTTTTATTTAAAAGTTAAATACAGTGTGTCTCGAAAAAGTTATTACATTTTAAATGGATACAATATGCCGCAGGTGGCGCCCTCTACATTTTGCAATGAAAATGAGAGCAGATTTAATTTTTTTACCCCACGAAACCCCCCTTACCCAAATATTGTGACAATATACCAATTATTACAGAAATTATTTATAAAAAACTAAAACCAAATTGAACTTTTGACACTCTGTATCTCCGAAAGCATCCACTTTTGGACTGAGGTAAGTTGGGTTAGATCGTCATATTTTGCCTTCAGAAATGTGTGGTAGCGTTTTTTCCGCACCTTTTAGAGACACCCCAGTATATATATATATGTATATGGATATATATATTATAATAATCCGGAAGGCTGATATTAACTTTGTATAGCTGAATGTATTGATGGAATTGATCGAATATGGGGATATAAGGCACCACGTTGGGTTGGCCACTTTTATAATAAACCGGGAGTCATTAAATAAAATGTGTATTAAAATTGAAACTTAATCTTTGAGTACAATTTCGATAGACTAATATTCCGGGGTTATTATAATTCTTTTAGGCTAGCTCAGATGGACTCTAGTTAATACTGTCTATTTTGGAAGTGATAAACAATGATCTGAAAAACAGTTTTCAATTCTCAAACAAAGGTGAAAGTGCGTTATTTATTTGAAATGCTGAATATCGAATAATTTTCGAATGATCAATGTTGAATAATAATCGATGAATAATCTTCGATTGATCAATAATGAATAATCTTCGAATGGTCAATAATGAATAATCTTCGAATGATCCCGGCTTGATGCCGTTCGGTCGTTTTTATATGTATCTCTGTTATCATTGTCGCGTCCATAGTAACTTGTAAAATTGTATTTTTCTTTGCCATATTTTGACGAAATGTATTTTTGGAATTTAATAAAGTCATACTTCTAATACCCTACAATTAATCATCTTTCTTTTAAACAAATAAAATTACTTTAATAAGTTTTCCTTTGGAAAATTATTTTTTACGTTCAAAAGGTTTAATTTGCGCTTCGCCCAGTCATTTGTTTAATGACGTAATGGATACATAATTAAATTATTATTTAATCGAAATTTACGATTATTATGCCTTATATGAAAAATATTACCTTTACACTTTCTAGTTTAAATTACATACTTAAAATAATCATCCTTCATTCCCGCAATCTGCTTCATTTATAATCAAAAATTGTGGGGTTAATTTTTAATTTGAATTCCAGAAATAGTTTCTTAATTTATTTATACTTTGTTGCTATGATATTGATCTAAGAACCTTTCTTTACCTTCTGATACTTTTTATTTCATATACTTAGTTTGTAAATGGTATTTTTAAGAGGTTTTTAATAAACACATTTATAACTGTCAAATTGTAAACGGCTATTTATTTAATTACTGACTTTAAATTGTTAATATGTAGATACTGATTATGTCAACATGAATTATCTGCATCTTATGTGTTGGATTCTAATTTAGTACTTTTATGCATAAATATTTCTTAAAATGATCATAATTCGTTCAAGATGGCGAATTATGATTAACTTCTGCAAAGATGCTTAGATCAGCTATGTGAATCTTATTGAATTTTGACTCAGTACAATGGTTTCAAATTAACATTTGGTTCATATGGTATTTGTTGCTAGTAATTAATATTAGTTCAATTAGGTTTATCAGTACGTATTTTCAATTATAAGTCAGCCATGTATGTGAGGTAATTTAAAAATGTCTTAAATGATGCCTTATTCTATGCCATATCGGAATTATATATCCTCGGTTCACAAGAATTCGCCTTTTAATTTGATATTATTTTCAATAGATTTCTGTAGCTTATTGTTGTCTAAACTTCAAATTAAAACTGTCCATTTGTAATGGATATCTATGCTTTATTAGCTTGGTTGGTTCATACTATAAATTCTCTGTTATCAGTAATTGTGCTCTTAACTAAACCTATTTCAACCATTAACCTATTCTTATTTTGTATGCTAAGATACTTCAAGTAATTATTTCTAATTTTAACATATTTAAATTTTATGTCAGTTGGGGTTCCTGATCTGTTTCATATAGGGGTAAATTTACATTTCGGGCAGTATATTAAGTTTTAACTGTCGTAATAAACTTATAGTGTTTTAATTGAACAATTTTAAGAATTTTTAAATTATAATTTGTGGAATTTTTAAATATCCTTCGCTATACGAGGGTTGTTTGTTACGTATGACCAATGTACGACTGGTTGCATCTTATATGGCAAGCATTGTATACAGAGGTGTTTATATGTGTATTGAATGGTGTTGAGGAGGCTCAAGACCACTTCAATATATATACATATATACAGGGTGAGTTTTTTTGAATGTTTACCATTGGATCTCAGAAACTACAGGAGATAGAAAAACGCTTAACTGGGGAAAGATGCGCAATTTTACGAGTTTGATTTAAAACTGCTTTTGTTTCTCCGATAACTTTCATGGGTTATTAGATATTCAAAGAAAATTAAATTTTACGATTTTCTTTAAACATGCATTAATAGTAATTCTAGAGAAAAAGTGTTCAGACAAGAGTTTTAGATAATTTTACGCCAAATAAAACTATGTAGCTAATATTTTTTTTTCGTTCACCATTATCGAGTTATGACACAAACTTGTGTTTTTTTAAATGGAAACCATAGTTGGTTTTGACATCATTAAAAAGTTTATTTTTTGCTAATTACAATGATATAAGGTTTGATATGGTTTTTTTAAAAAATAAAGAGGATATAGACATTTCTATGATTGTTCACTTTATAAGATATAAACTTTAAAAAAAAAAAATTTTTTTTGTATTTTGTATTTCAATAAAAAAAGCTTATTTTTTGCTGATTACAATGTTATAAGGTTTGATATGGTTATTTTAAAAAATAAAGAGGATATAGACATTTCTATGATTGTTCACTTTATAAGATATAAACTTTAAAAAAAAAATGTTTGGTGTTTTGTAATTCAAAAAACGAAAAATCTGAGTTACAATAGTGTTCGTTGGAGCAGTCGAGATAAATATACTATCATTGCTTTCACGTTGAGTCACAAAAGTGAGAGCTGTTAATTTTTACTTTTAAGTCAAGTTAATTGTCAAATATTGACAATTAACTATTAATTAATTTAATTGTAACTTAACTATAAGCGGTGCAAACGGCCGTTAATCATAAGTTTGCATTGGCTATGGAATTTTCTAACGTAGAAAAGCGTGATATGGTTGAATGTTACATTCAGTGCCAGAAAAATTCTGCTAGAGCTGCTGAAGTTTATTTTGAAAATTATTTTGATCGACGTTAGCCGTCGCTACCTACTTTTAAGAGATTATGGGATAATTTAGCAGATTATGGTTTGTTCGTTAAACCAAAATCAAAAAAAGGGATGGATGAAGATAGAGAAATAAACATATTAGCATTTGTCGCTCAGAATCCATCTACATCGACCCGACAAATTTCAACAGAAATGGGCTCCTCTCAACGCACTATTGTCAGAGTGTTGAAGAAGCATAAATTTCGTCCCTACAAATTATCAGTATCACAAACTTTACATGAAGGTGATAAAATCAGACGAATAACTTTTTGTAGATGGTTTAAAGATCAGTGTCAAAACGATCCACACTTTTCAATGAAAATATTATGGACTGATGAATCTCGTTTCACAAATTGTGGAATGTTTAATAGGCACAATGAGCACATATGGTCTCAAAAAAATCCACTTCACGTTGAACATAGGAGACCACAAATTAAATTTGGGTTTAATGTTTGGTGTGGTGTTATAGGATCAACTGTTCTTCCTCCTTTTATTTTTGATGGATCACTAACTGGCAGTCGTTATCTTAATTTTTTACAACAAGATTTCGAGGAAATGTTAGATAATTTAAATTTAAGAACCCGAGCAATGCTGCAATGGTTTCAACATGAGGGAGCGCCTCCGCACAATCAACTGAATGTTAGAAATTATTTAAATTTGAACTTCCCTAATCAATGGATAGGACGAAATGCACCCATTGAATGGCCGGCTAGATCCCCTGATTTATCAGTTTTGGATTTTTTCTTGTGGGGTGTACTAAAAGACACAGTATACAAAAGAACATATGAAAAAATCGACGATTTAAAAGAAGCTGTCTTAGTTGCTTTTAATAACATCGATAGGCGTAAAGTACGCAATGCTACAAATTCTGTTGTGAAGAGATGCAATTTGTGTATTAATAATAATGGAGGTATCTTTGAACATTAATAATGTTGTGTGCCCTTAATAAAAGTTCTTATAGTTTTCATTTTATTACTACATAAGATTTCAAAATAAGTTTTCGTTTGGTTTGTATTTTATCAGTTCGAAATTCAATTGTTTTCCATAAAAACCATAAAAATGTCTATATCCTCTTTATTTTTTAAAATAACCATATCAAAAACCTATATCATTGTAATCAGCAAAAAATAATCTTTTCATTGATGTCAAAACCAACTATGGTTTCCATTTAAAAAAACACAAGTTTGTGTCATAACCCGATAATGGTGAACGAAAAAAAAAAAATTAGCTACATAGCTTTATTTGGCGTAAAATTATCTAAAACTTTTGTCTGAACACTTTTTCTCTAAAATTACTATTAACGATGCTAAGCATGCTTAAAGAAAATCGTAAAATTTAGTTTTCTTTGACTATCTAATAAGCCATGAAAGTTATCGGAGAAACAAAAGCAGTTTTAAATCAAACTCGTAAAACTGGGCATCTTTACCCATTTAAGCGTTTATCTATCTCCAGTAGTTTCTGACATCCCAATGCTAAACATTCAAAAAAACTCACCCTGTATATGTATATATAACTATATTAAGTATATATTATGGTATAAAATAATATTTTGTTTACCATAACATTGTAATTGTTGTTCCGTCTCATAGTAAATTCCTGTAATTTCGTCTACACACGCTCCCGACTTCAGGTTAATTGAAAATTTTCCTGTTTATAAATGATTTACATATTAAGAGGTTCCACCACTAAAGGTGAGTTTCCGTTTCAGTAAAATTAATACGATAATATGACGCTATAATATGGTGGGTGAAAGGCTATAGGTAATACACATGCATCTACTTGATCTCTTTAAAATAATAATTTATTACGTAAGTGTTCCTGATATCGACCAATATCAGTCGCTCAGCACTTTGATAAAAAATAATAAATAATTTAATCAATGGCATGCACTACTGTTGTAGATACGTTAGCTGGATACATTTATTAAAGTATTAATAAATCAGTAACTCGATTATTATATATACATTTTTAGAATATACAGCGTGTTTTTCCGCAAAATTTGTTTTTGATGTAATCCATCAATTCTAAAACCAGCATCGTGATATATTTTGTAAGAAACTTTTTCGTATAACAAAAGATTAAAATACACTCCGATAATCAGATATAAGCATATAAATTCTAATAATTACATGTAAACTTAATAAATATAATATTCTCATATGTAATAATCTAATGACCTTCTGACACTAAAGCAGGTGAAAGTCATTATAACGGGATGTCATCAATTTCTCAATGTTTCAAGCAGGATGAGTTAAATGACCTCACCGGAGATCTCAACCTGTCAAAAGAAGCTTCTCAATTACTGAATTCCAGGTTGAACAAGAAAAATTTACTGGGAGAAAGAACAAAAAAATATGTTTTAACGTACAAGAGAAAAGAGTTTGCAACACCTCTTCTCTCAAGAAGACCATCTTGTATTTTGTCACGAAATTAGGGTACTCTTGGAAAAAAATATGTCTTCCTGAATATTTTCCAGATACTGACAGCTCAAAGCGAAGTTTTGAAATGTGTCGTTATACACAATGGGAATAAATATGGTTTAATAACAAATGCTCACTCAACAAAAATGAAAGAAGAATATAACACCATAACTTTGCTTTTGGAAGAGATACAATATCAGGACTATCAGGGAAATTTGTGTGGTAAAAAAAATGGTAAGCTTTCTCCTTGGACAGCAAAGTGGCAATAGTAAATCTCCTTGCTTCTTGTTCCTCTCATATAGCACAGATAAAACACACCACTGGGTTATAAAAGAATGGCCTCAGAGAGAAAATATGGGCAAAATGTCATTAACAACCCCTTAGTTTGGACATCTTTCCTCCACTACATATCAAGCTGTGCCTTAGGAATCAGTTTATAAAGGCGCTTGATAAGAACAAATCATGCTTTGCACATATAGGGAAAAAATGCCTCAGTTGAATACGGATAAAATTAAAGCAGGAATATTTGAAGGCCCACAAAAAATAACTCGTTAAGCATCCTGCCTTCGTAAATTCGATGAATGAGGCTGCGCTACAAACCTGGACATCATTTGTTGCATATGTCGGACATGTTCTATGCAAACACAGAAGTCAAGATGTTGAATTGGTAAACAAGATGCTTAACAGTTTCAAATCTCTTGGGTATAACATAAGCTTAAGGTGTACTATTTATACATTCACTTTCCTGAAAATTTAGGTGACACCATTGAGGAACGAGGTGAAAGGTTTCACCAGCATTTTAAAACTATGGAGAAGCGCACCAAGTAAGACGTCATGGAAAAGAAGCTTCCGAAATGTTCAGTGGCTAGTTGGTTTCATCGAGAACTTTTACCTCAACCTTTGATTTTTTTGTATCACTTATGTATGTTTGTTGACGTGTCTACGTTCACTTCCGACCTTAAACATATTATTTGTATATACCTAATAATATTTGTATAATATAAAACCCGTGTTTATTTTTCTTATTTGATTGATGGATTTAACTTGAAATAGCGTAACGTATACTTCACTAAAATGTTATATCTTAGAAATGTGGACTCCTACGCAAAAACACATGCAATACTTAAATTCAGGGCATCAAAATAATATGAAATCAGCTCCAAATACACCCTCCATCCGACACCAACACAACTGTAGGTCTATGTTATTATTTTATACTTATACTATTACCTTAATATGTTTTAACAGCATATAAAATAGAATAGAAAATTATCGGTTATGTTGACGAGTGCTGGCGTGTTTACCCTAATTTCCGTCCCTTAAAAGGGTACTGTTTCAGCCTGAAAACGACCTGTTCTACCACTTAATAGCACGAAGGTGTTTGATTAGGTAAATGGAGAGATAATCAGCAACAATCAGTTCAAGCGAGATAATCGATCAAACCTACGTAAGAGACTTTTCACGATCCCTGAGTTCTTATTCTATGTACTTCGCGAACAGCACCAGAGGCATAGTATCGTCACGACGCGACGGGGGACAGATACACACACCAATATAAACTACGTAACTTGCCGGTTATCAAATTGACTCTTTGTAAGTGTTATAAACTTCATTCAAGGTAAATCAATTTAGAAATTAAATTAAGATGCTCCGCTGGTGAGAAAACAACTTATAATTTCTTAACCTAATTGTTGGAGAAGTTTGAGATTTATTTATTGTAAACTTTATTATAAAACTTTCTTATACATATCATCGATGTATTAAGATTATGATAATCTTATGAAAAAACTTCATGTGCATTTACATGTTTATGGCATTTGCATCGGTTCCTTTTTGTATAACTTTTAAATTATTACAAGCATTTAACCACCATATGGCAGACAAAGGTTACCATATCTAATTTAATTTTTACTTTCTTATACGTAGTATAAGGAAGTATTGTGATGATGAACATTTTCGGCCTCGAGATTTTTGCAGATGTCCACGTTTTGATGTCCCTGATACCGAAAAAGTGGTTTTTAAAAAATGTCTGTGTGTCTGACTGTGTGTCTGTCTGTCTGTCTGTCTGTCTGTGACCACGATAGCGGTCAAACCTCTGTAGATATCAATTCCAAATTTTGTATTTAGTAGTAAAATCTCTCTCTTGAGAACCGATTAGATTTTCAGTAAAATCGGCAGACCGGAAGTAGTAGTTTACTTCGGTGAAAAAATCGAATTTTGCCAATATTTCGTCAACTACTAAGTTTAGACTAATTTATAAAGAATTCATAAGTATTTAGAACTTAATTTCCAATATCTTTTGTATAAAAAAAATTCAAAATTCGGACCGGAAGTATCACTTTTACTCTTACCGAATAACGATTTTTTGCAAATATGTCGTAAATTATGCATTCTATATATATTTATGAAGAGTACAAATGTATTTAAAGTTGGATTTGGAATATTTTATTTGCTTTACAATAATAAATTTGCAAAAGTTGTAAATACAATGGGGGGGGGCATTATAATTTGATTCGCATCTTCTGTCGGAATTAATAATATATATATATATATATATATATTGCAATTAATATGGTTCCTTCATTAAATGAGAATGATAAGAAATTATCTCTCAAGCTTGCAAAGATCCTCTCCGTAACTATATATACAAATTTCGGTAGAAAGTAAAAATGAATACATTACACAGACGAGCTGATGAGTATTCACGTTGTAGTGGTTAAACGAAACTAATGCATATGTGTTAGTCCTCGGAGTAATGTGTTTCTTTTCCTTAAAATCATTAACAATTAAAATAATGCAAGTAATTATCATCAATTAATTGAAAATGCCGCTAATTCAAGAAATCTCTCACGACATTTATATATATATATATATATATATATAAAAATAGGAAAAAGAATATCGGGTTAATCCGCTGTAGTGCAACCGCAGACACGTGTTTCAGACTCGTTGGTCATCGTCAGTACGGTGTAGCCAAGGAATAAGGTGGGATATCCTTAGAGATAGAAACAAAAGGAAGACCATCGGGAAGACAGACCACCAATTGCAGCTTAAATGTCAGAAGATCCTCAGGTCTGAGTGACAACAACTGACACCGCCGCGAGGCAGACATTGTCAACCCGCGTGCCGTCCAACCCAGGAATGATAAATCAATAAAGGAAATATCACGGATACAATATAAAAATAGATAAATAAAAATATCCTATTTTTATATTGTATCCGTGATACAATATAAAAATAGGATACGATGACGGCACGCGGGTTGACAATGTCTGCCTCGCGGCGGTGTCAGTTGCTGTCACTCAGACCTGAGGATCTTCTGACATTTAAGCTGCAATTGGTGGTCTGTCTTCCCGATGGTTTTCCTTTTGTTTCTATCTCCAAGGATATCCCACCTTATTCCTTGGCTACACCGTACTGACGATGACCAACGAGTCTGAAACACGTGTCTGCGGTTCCACTACAGCGGATTAACCCGATATTCTTTTTCCTATTTTTATATTGTATCCGTGATATTTTCTTTATTGATATATATATATATATATATATATATATATATATATATATATATATACGGGGGTAAGAGGGGTAATAAAATCTTTTATTTATTTTATACAAATTTGAAACTTGTGTATAGTACACTTCGTACTCCTCATATGTAAAGTACGTGTTTGGCTCAACGTATTTAAAAATGTATTAAGTAGCGGTGGAGTTCGGCTCTAGCAACGATGCCAAATTGTCTGAAATTTAAAGCTTACTTCTTGCCAGTATAGCCATTATATTACTCAGTGTATTTTGCTTCGATTGATCACGCGAACAGTTTCTACTAATTGAACAATGAACATGGAAAAAATGGCTAGATCACTAAGTATTAAATGCTTTTGTATTAAATTAAGATGAAGATAGAAAAATCCATTTATTCATTAACATAATATTATTTAAAAAAATAATATGCAAAATTCCTTTGATATTCTACACCCCCAGTTGAATGAATACAATAGATATCTATATCCCACAGTATAACTTTCAAAGAAAAACTGAGAAAAACTCAGTGCACGTACACATTGAATTATTTAGATTATCTTTGTAGTGTAAATACAGCTACTTTGATATTGATTTTATGGTCGTATATAATTCACATGTTATAAAGTAATGGCAATTAATTAGAATTACAGTCAGTCGGGGTAACTTTGAATTGTCAGATAACTTTGAACAAAACTTGATCCAACCATGAATTATTTTTGTTTTCAATAAGGACATGCTTTTAGCCTTTCTAAACTATTAGTTTTATATATACCCATCTCTTACACTTATCTGACGTCAAGAGGGAGAGGGATAAACAGTAGACAGGCGGGAAATCAGCTGTTTAAAAGTGTGTGTTATATGAGCACGTGCATGTCAGTGTCTTCAATTGAATATATAAGCTCCCTATCAACCCTATATATACGGCTCACATTATGTTTGTGATTTAGCTGTAGTGTCATTCAGGATGGTATTTTAATGAGAAATAGTTATTGAAAAAACGTAAATAGGCTTTCAAAGTTACTCAGAATCCTCGAAATTAAAAATATAATGGAAAATCAGACCGACATCAAACATTGTTCAATGTTACCCGAAGTAGCCAGGTAACATTGAACACACAAATAATCACTATTTTTAGCCACAAACCAGATATTTTTATTTTCTCTTTTATTGAAACCTAATGCATGAATACTAAGAACATGGTTTCAGAATTCTAAATTACTTTGTAATAATTACAGTTCCTTTAATTTATTGTAGTAGAACGAAAGTAGTTCAAAGTTACCCCGACTGACTGTACTATTTGAAGACAATAATATTTCCGAAACTTCAATATGGGAAACAGAAAAAAATGACGAGGATGCTCACATTCGTACTGGATTTACTTAAAAATTATTGTAATTTGAATAAATACAGTAGTTAGTAATCCCAATTTTAAAAAATTGTCTTAATAATATCCGTTATAGGAGATTCCTACACTCAGGTGTTTACATATGGAATAGAATAAAGTTTGCATTTGTAGACAATGTGATAGTAACATAATTATGTTATTTTGTCAAAACAGCGTTACCTATTTATTGTATAATTCTATATGTTCAGACGGTTAGTGCATCGTTTGCCATATTAAATTGACCGATAGAAAGGGTCATTTGCTGCCTCTTAATGCCCAATAACTAAATATTAGTCACAGATTTTTTTTCGACTTTATAATTTTTATTTTGCAAAATCCCAAAATTCAGCATTTAAACTTAAATTTTATAAAAGTTATAAGTACAACTTCCAAATTTAAGTTTAATTTTAATGTGTACTGTTGTGTGGTTCAATCAAATTCAAAATTACTTGCAAATAACATGCGGTTTTTATTTCATTTACTCACAAATCTAAAGAGAAGAAGAGGTGAAAATAAACTTTGAACTCAAATTTACATGGCAATAAAAAAAATATCTAAAAGCAATAGTAAGCTTCTAATTCTTTTAAAAACTTCTAGGATATTCCTTTTCCAACGGTATACAGTAATATTTTGATTATAACTTTACTAATTTACTGAATTTGTGTAACGATATTAGAGATTAAAAGTTAAGAATTGTTATATCTAGCAGATAAACTCAAATTTAGAGATGCTGAATTTTGGGATTTGGCAAATTAAAATTTAAAAAGTCGAAAAGAATACCTTCGGAATAATAATAATTGAATTATTGGGCTTTAAAAGACAGAAAAATGGCCCTTTCTATCAGCCAAATTAATTTGGCAAACCATGCGCCAAACATCCTGTATATCTAACGTATTTTAAGTAAAACGGATAATACAATGTTATGTAAAAAAATCGAATAATATTATCTTCTTCCCAGTTTAATTTAGTTTCCATAGAAAAATGTAACTAAATGAAAACCCAAGTTAATAATAAATAGGTATGCTACAAACTCAAAACATAAAATATTTGTGTAAAAGACCAGAAGAAAAAACGCTAAACTGGTTACTTAAAAAAGATTTTGGTCCAGCCGATAACACAGAAAAAAGCACAGAAAACAGACTAGGATCCCTTAAATCTCATACAACACTTACAAGTGAATTATTGTCAGAATTTTGTTGTAGTCCATGTAAAAAACAGTCGGAACAGCATAATTCGTACATAGAGTCTTCTAGTGTGTCCTTGATTTTCCCTATTATTACATCAATTGCTGTTAAAAAAGCGATACCTTGATATAGAAGAAAGTAGCACATCTGATGGTAAAGAGAATGCCAAAGAAAATATTTCCACAATAAATCATTTAGTACTTCCAGAATCTCATTGCCAAACAAAAGTTTCGTCTCAACATTCAAATTATCAATTTGTAGAAGAAGCTTTCAATAAAAACAAAAAGAAAAGAACTGTGTGCAAATTTTGTAAAATTGGTGTTACTAATTTCGAGCTACAGTTATGCAGGCATCATCTAGAAGAAACAGAGGTTAGAGATTACTTAAAATTTGCAAAAAATACTAAAAAAAGGCAAGCAAAAGAAATATTTTGGGTTTACTTCGATATGAAACAAATTTCGAAAATTTTGTGCAAACCGAAAACTTAGATCCAGACAAATTATCATGTGCTCATTGCAAGCGTATAGTTGCAGTGAAATATTTAAGAAGGCATTACAAAAATGTATTGTAAAGCCAAACAGTGATACTGGCCGAAACATACGCCACCGTGTAGCTTCTTAGACATTAGTAGCATGTGCTAATCAAAATTCAAACACAACTGCTACATTAAGAGTAAAACGGAAGTGTTTAGTAAATGGCATTCAATGCCATTTGATTTTTGGCTAAAAAAAAACACTTTGGACAATATTATCTTAAAAAACATAAACGGACGCAGATTTCCGTTGCATGGTCGAATAAAATGAAAGAATCCTTCAGATTACTCATTGAAATGCGTCGGCGAATTGGAAAACCAAAATTATCCTTTTCCCAAATACTATATCCTAGTCTATTTGACGATGTCGTTTTAAGTACTAAAACAGTCAGTGGATACAATGAAAGTAAAAAAAAACTTTAAAGCATGGAGTTTGACTTTACATATAGGTGGTACTACTCAACAACAAATTTGTGATATTACTACTCATTTGAAACTCCGGAATTTAAATGTGATAATTACGAAGATAGACTGAAGGACTAAAAAGATTTAGATTTTTAGTACAAACCCCATGGACTAATGAAATCTCTTCACTAGCGCTAAACGATCTAGTTAAAAAAATGGAATAAACCCGTTATGTTACCGCTAACCAAAGACATAATAACATTTAATAATCATTTATTAGAAACTGCTGAGAAGAATGTTGCTTTATTAAGAGAAGATAATACCAATGCAAAAGCTTTCAAGAAATTAGTTGATGCCTCATTGACACTCACAGTCTGTTTCAAGGTGTTAGCACCTTGAAACAGATTCTTATTTAAGAAATTTTAGAACTGTTAATCAAAGTGAATTTTTGGAAACTTTTAAGGCAATCTAAAAAAGCACTGATTTCAAATTATAAAGGCGTAGTAGCAGGTAGGAAAGACAGCAGAGCGATTGTGATTTTATTTCCACCCAATGTGCAAGAATACATAAAGATGTTACTATATATAAGACAAGAAACCCAAACAGTACCACAACAAAATAAATATTTGTTTGCGTATCCCAAGGTAATCGATCAATGGAGGCGAGCAGACGTAGTTCTCAAAAAATTTGCTAAATCTTGTGACATAAGAAATACCGATGCAATGACGTCAAACCGATTACGAAAACAAATTGCAACATTAATGCAAGTATTAAATTTGACTAAAAAGGATTATTCAGAATTTGCAAAATATATAGGCCATACCGACAAAACGCATCGAGAATTTTACGAAATAACTCTAGATGCTTATCAAACAGCTAAAATTGCTATATTATTAAATTTATTTGATCAAGGGAAAGGGATGGAGTATAAGAAGAAGTTGATATTGATTCGAACTACATATTAGCTAAATCTGATAATAATTTCGAAATCGATAAAGCCAACATGAAGACAAAAAGGAAAATTAATAGAATTAGATGGACAACCCACCAAAAGAAGCTGCTTACTTCGCATTTTAAAGGGCATATTAAAAAGAAGAAAATTCCAAGAAAAGATGTGTGTGAAAAAAATCATCAATCAACAAATTACCTAAAAGGTCTCTGTTTTAGGTAATTTGGATTGGGTCAAAGTCAAGACTTTCGTATATAATACGTATACGAGAACATAAAAATAAGTGATTGGCTTATTCTTACTAACATATTATTATTTTACTTTATTAGTTTTCCTAGTTCATAAAAAAAAAAGTAATTGGTTTGTGTTTAAGTACTAATATATTGTTATTTTATTTTATTATTTTTCTAGTTCATTAACATTGTGTAATGCAAAAATATAAAAATTAAACATCGTTACATCTATCTTTTTCCTATTAAACCTTCACTGCTTTGTTGTGATACGAAAATAAAATATTAAATGTATTCGTATCGTAACCGCTTTTTGCAATGTTGCCAACTAACCGAAGAGAACTCGTACTTGGCATATATAGAGGCGGTAACTACCGGTATATATTAACTGTATAAACTAGCAGCGCCATCTGATAAAAATTCGCTCAACTATGGCACATGTTTGTATGTGTATCTAGGTGGTTCTCAACTCCGAGTAAAAAATTGGCAAATAACACCAAAGATCTAAACTGATAATACTAAGATGAAAACAGCAAGATACGTTCTCGCCTCCGAAATCGGAGCCAAACTCAACCTAATTACATAGCGTTTGGAGGTGTATTAGTACTAAATGCATATATATATATATATATATATATATATATGTATATATAAAGGGTTGGTTGATTTTTTTTATGGGGTACATAAAGAATATTGTATACCAGACACCTCCAACTACAGCAGACGATATGAGGCATTTTGAAACAGTTTCCATTGAGAAGTTCCAACACGTAAATAGGTCCTTTCTCTCAAGGCTGCAAATGTGTTATATTCAAAATGGGGGTCACTTTGAAAATTTATTATAAATAATGCTTCTAACAAAATTACAGTTTGATACTTTTAGTCGTTTATTTGTTTTTGTCTAAGTTATCGATCTTTATTGGTTATTTTCTCGTTTTTTTTAAATCTAATCTATAATATTTTTATAAGTCAGCATATTCCTTGTAAAGTTGCCTTTAAAATGGACCAATACCATAGTACTTATTTCTAGTACTTTCAAAGTTATAACCCTTTAATTCAATATACCCATGTTTATAACATGCAAAATGCGGGCATCTAATAGTTGGTTGGCCACGAAAATAAAACAAAGTAATTTTAAGAAACACCTGTTTTTTAATGCTCTATCATTAGTTTTAGAATTACATTTTGAAAATTGTCCATAATAAAACAATCTTAATTTAAAACGTGTTCAAATATATTTCCATTCTGCTCTACACATGCTCTCAACCGTCTCTGTATCGACAGACTTACATTCTGTGCTAAGTTATTCTCACTTAATTGAAGAAAAGCATTTCTTATTCGTTGCTGTATGTTCTCTGCCGTTGTAGGAGGTGTTGCGTAAACAATGTTTTTTACAGTTGGCCACAGAAAGAAATCACAAGGTGTGAGATCTGCTGATCGTGGTGGTCAGCTTATCAAACTTCTTCTCCCAATCCATTTATAGGTGAATACCCTATCTAAATGTGCTGGTGCACAATCATGTTGGTACCACAATCTCTTGTTGACGTTCTGGGAGACTCTCTAATAGCAATGGTAAATTATTTTGTGGGAAATTTGTGTAGATTGCCAATTTAAAGTATTATTGAAAAAGAATGGACCAATAATAGTGTTTCCTATTATATCTCCCCATGTGTTAACACTCCATTTTTGTTGAACAAAATGTGTGTTTGTAGTGTCATAATAATAGGCATTTTTTCTGTTTGTTGTTCCACAATTAGCAAATGTTGCTTCATCTGTGAAAAGCACATGATCTAGAAAAGTTATATCGTGCCGTAATTGTAAAAGTAGCTATTCACAGTAAACTAGTCTCCTTTCAAAGTCCGTTTGTAATAAGCCTTGATGATTTTGATATTTGTAAGGGTGAAACTTATGTTTTTTTTAAATCCTTTTTACAGCAGTGACTTCTATCCCGTGTACTGGACGACTGTCACTTCATTATCTTCTGTAATCATAGTCTTACTTCTTTCATGTTCGACGTAATTCACTGAACCCGTTCGAACAAACCTTATCAACAAACTTTCAAACGTTGTACTATCCGATGCTCTTCGGTGGGAATATTCCATCGCAAATGTTCTTGATGCTAAAAATGGATTTCTGTTGGTAGCGCCAAGAGCAAATACCATGTCTATGAGCTCCTCTTTCGAGAATTTCATTTTAAAGCAAAAACAACAATAAATTATTATGGTATAGAAATAAAAAATAATGTCAATAAAACGATACAACTGATAACAAGGTACAACACGTAACAACTACTAACAAACAAACAAAAATTGATAATTAACTAGCCGAACTTAATTTATAACAATAAAACGCAATTACAGCAAAGAGAAAATACAGAAAACGACTTTATATGGACTTTTGAAGTAGAGATTTGACGTTTGGTTGCACAGCCATTTTTTTTTAAAACCAAGGCCAACTAACTATTAGATGCCTCACATATTGCATATTATAAACATGAGTGTATTGCATTAAAGAGTTATAACTTTGAAAATACTAGAAATAAGTACTATGTTATTAGTACCATTTTAAAGGCAATTTTATAAGGAATATGCTGATTTATAAAAATATTATAGGTTACGTTTAAAAAAAACGAGAAAATAGCCAATAAAGTTCAATAACAGACACGGCATATTTAACACCCTGTATATTTATTCACTTCGTTCAACCTTAAAACAAATGACATGTTAGTCCTTAAATTAGTAGCATAAGAGTTACGTGATTATTTCGAAAAACTAATAGCACATTTTAAAACGTTGGTTTGCAAGTCATGTTCAAATCATGTAATTCGTTGAAAAGTCTTTTGGGTAGTTCTCAAGATAATGAATTCAGACAACGAGGCGATACCCTAATCTTGTTTATATAAAATTGTGGTGTAAACAACAATACGGGTTTCAGTTAGAGTTAGGTCTTTGAATATTAGAATTAGTGGGTAGGATTTTAATATTAAGTTTGACGAAATTATTAGTACAATAATCGGGTAGCGTTAATGTTAGTAATAGCTTAGGTTTAAGTATAACAAGCCATCTATTTAAAACTCAAATCAGTGCTGTTCTGTATACGCTACAGTGTACAGACACCGCGGTTTCTATTAGTCAGTGTTACTGATGATGACAATTATGTTGTCGAGATGCGTATCTAGTAAAGGCATTTTTGTAGTGTATTTTGTTTATTTGTTATGTCTTTCTCTTAATATACATATAATAATTACATAAACGTCCCACTGTTTAGTGCTAGTCTATATGTTGTGAATTATAAGAATAAACTACATATTATTATATTTAATTTTGAATTAAAAATAGAAAAAGTGAATAATTACTGATTTTTGTATCTTATCTTACCTCTTGTGTTTTGGGTAGCATGGCTCTGTATATCTCAATCTCATGCCGTATAAAATTTGTAAAATGGGTTCCTATACTAGATGTTATGAAGCCTAACTAATTATAATAAGCTGTCGTCAATTAACTTAAACATTTACACATCATTTATTGAAAATTATCATCTATTACTCGTTCAATTAAAGTTTATGCAATAGAAAGCAAAACCTCTAACGATGAATACACATACGAATTAATAATAAAAACAATTCATTCCCCAAAAAAAAAAGGAACATGCAGACTATTCGGCAAGTTAATATCAGAAGGTTAATTTAGGAATTCATCGCATATTAGTAAATAAATATGCTTTCTTGTTCGTAATGGTATTATGGTTTTTTAAAATGCACACAGGTGAATATATTATTCAAATAATTGTGGAAAAATATAGATCGTTTATCGTTTACATAGACGTTCAAAATACATTTAAATTTACTTAGACATATATTGATATCAATGACGTTAAAATTATTTGGTTCGGTGAATTAAAAAAATTAATAGTAATGTAAAATATGTGCTTTCTATCAGGTAAGGAGAGCGTGAGAGGTACCAACCTACGCGCGAACACATTTTTATTGCCAGCATACATATTAATAACCAAAAAGAATTACAATTCATTAAACAGGATTCTTCGATAATCCGGCCAAGCATTTCAATTGCATTGTGTTCTTTATAATCAGGATTTCCGAATTTGAGAGGTAATCCGGACCTGCGTTAGGAAAAACTGAAATCGCTCGTGGGGGATTACCCCAATTTCTTAAATTCTGCATCTAATGTAAATCTGACATTTGGGGATTCACATAAGCACTGTGTGCCTTCGTTTTAACTGCTACGTATTGCGTGTTAGTATTAATAATTGCTTAGCTATTGGTTGCTACATAGTACATACATACGTAACATTTTGTGTGCTACATAAGTACGTAAGTAGGTATATAAATATTTTTTATACATACCTATATTAAAATGCATAAAAGAAAACATATTTTTGTTGAAAAAAAATGCAATATAATAGAAAGAATAGCCCGTAGTGAAAATGGAAAAGAATGAATACTGAACAATTTCCGATATAAAAAAGAACGAACACCAAACCAATAGATACAATCTATTTTAAAGGCCATTGTGGTCTTTTAATATTGTAAGTTTTCGGGTTCCAAATAAACAACTCGTGTAATTTATTTATTTAAAACAGTCTGTATATTCATGCACTTAAAATTATATAACAATATAAAGAACTAAAACTAATGTATCACACTTAAAGCTACTATAAATGAATTAAAATTAACACTTGTATTTATTTCTATTTAAGTCCGTATATTTATGTCACTGTTCGGCTCGAGACTACTTAAGGAACTATTTATTTCTTATATTTATTTCAACGCGCGTCGGCTACTTCTTCAGGACTTTCTTATTCCCGAATTACTCCGCAATTATTCATCCATCCGTTCAACTGCCTTTTTATATACGCGTACGAAACATCTCGAAGCATTCGTGTAAACTCCATCTTTCTCTCGATGTTTGAAGAACATTCCATAGACATTCTGACTCCGACACAGCACCATGCGTAAATGGATGATTCACTGCTTTACGATGTTTACCAGTCGCGCCGAGATGATTTACAACCTCTTTTTTTAACGTCGCCAGGTCTGCCTCTTTTTTGTGGGACTTGTTTCATTACAATATGTATGTGTCACTTACCAAAAGCCAAATATCTAGAAATGAAAACTCGTTTGTATGCAACGATCGGGGCCCTTCCGAATTTCCTAAAACTTTATCTGCCAAAGTAAAGCAGTTTTATAAAGAAACCTATGGAAATGAAAATTGATTTCTAACTTCAGAGAGAGAAGCTATATGCTTGCTTTAAAAGCGTGTTGGGAAAGGCTATCCAATGACCAAAGTGCCTTCAATCATTTCCTAAATGTATTCACAGTGAAGATAGAGTTATTATATCTACTTAAATATACAGTGCAGAAGTGCTATATATTCAAGATTTTGTCTGCAAAAATACTGGTTCATTACAAGACAAGACTGCACCAGGTCGCCAAATAAGCATTTCTGGCATGTTGCAATGCTGATGGATCAATTCAAGCTGTTATAATGGTAAGAAAGGCGAAAATCCAAGGGCATTTAAAAAGAACATACCTATTGAATCTGCCAATGCATGAATGCAATTTTTAAATTTGTTTATTGCTCATTTATTCGTCAAGTTAGACGTCATTTAAAAACTCTGAATTTTCCTGAAAAAGCCTTGTTACTCGCCGATAACACCTCGAGTCATGAAATTATAGAAGCGCTAAGGTTGGACAATTTACAACATTTCTTCCACCTTTTGTACAGCACTTTCGAAACCTGTTGATCAAAATGCCACCAGACTGACAATATTATTTGATCGAAAAAGTCTTTAGCCCATATTTTATCTAATAACAAAGAGAAGGTTAAGTTATTAATAACCATTAATTTTAAGGACGCTGTATGTCTACCATGTATTATTAATAAGCCTGCTCCAAACTCTTGCAGAAATGTTGGATCAAAATTATGGTTCATGTGGCAAATAACGACCCAGACATTGTAGATCTAATTCCTCCGAGTCAACTGCCGCGGGATCTGCTTTCCTTGAGCAATATCTCAAGAACGTGGAAATACGTAACTGGCTTCAAAATGATGGAAATTTTTACCACTGGAATATATAGATGCTACAGACGGACATCAAGTTTGCAATGACAGTAAAGATCCTAAGTTAAGTAATACAAACCAGATTATTAAAAATGATGAGCCATTTAAAGTTTCAATACATGGAGAAAGTGGACAGAATAAAATAGTATCCCACTACAATCTGCTCTGGTACTGCAAAGATTAAAACATCGGCTTTTGTAATGAACCAGAAAAGGATCAAGTGAAGAAAAATTACAAATTTTCAAAATAATATTAACTTTAATAAGTAGGTATGCTTTTGTTTTATATCATTATTGTTTATGTACTCCTTTCTGATCGTTCGGAATTAAATGCTTCTCTTTTAAATAAAAAAAACACTACTCCCCTACAATAATACAAATTATTTACTTATCAGGATCACCGCGGCTTTAATTAGTCTGATTGTCGAAGTAACTCTGTATCACCTTCAATAAATTGCTATAAGTCAGCGCGCAGCGTTTCTCAACCTGTGGGGCGCGATAAAACTAAATAGGGGGCGCGAGTATATCGAGAAAAAATGAGAAAAATATTATTAAAAAATATAATCAATTTACTGAACAAAACGATAAAATACACGTTTACTCTGTTATAATACACTTATAAATAGGATTGCATCAGTACTGCACAGTGACTCAATTGGGCCTGTCTTGCATCGCAAAGTTTTTCGAAAGAAGGTTTAATATTAGAAATTGACACTCTCAGCTCTTTTTCTATATTTAGCTGAGATCTATATTTGTCTTCAAAGCAGCCACCGCAGAAAATCCGGTTTCGCAAAGGTATGATGTTGAAAATGGTAATAGTATACGAAGTGCTCTTGTTTTCAGTGCAAAATACTCATTATCCAATCCTGTCCAAAATTCAAAGAGTGATTTATTACTAAATTGTCTTTTGATTACGGCACTTGCTGTGAAGTCTATAAATATTTCTTCTTCGGCAGTTGAGAGATCTTCGGAAGTATTTTGAAATGGATCCCTAACCCACTCGTAACTATGTATCAAGTTGAAGTCAGCAAAAAAGTACTTTTTAAAATTATTTGCCAGCATGGTTAAATGATTTTCAATGGTTACAAAAACAACTTCCACATGTTGTTCTTCAGTCTTGTAAGTTTTAACACATTCATCCACATTTGCAAACATTTCTAGGTTTTTGTGCTTTACATTTCTTCTCCACAATTCCAGTTTTCTACAAAAAGCATTAACTTTATCACTCGTATCCAACATATGTGTGTTTGTTCCTTGGAGTTGAAGATTTAAGGTATTTAATTTCTCGAATATGTCGACCAAGTAGCTCAATTTCATCACAAATAAATCATCTCGAAAATTGTCGGCTTCAGGTCGGTTTTCCGCTTCTAGTAAAATGGCGATTCATCTCTTAATTCAAAAACACGTTGTAAAAATTTCCCACGTGATAACCATCTTGCCTCGCAATAAAATAGTAACGCTGAATGTACTGCACCCATGTCTTTACAAAGTGCAGAAAAGCTTCTTGATTTTAGGGGTCTCATTTTTATATAATTTACTACGGTTATCACCGTCGTTAGCACAATATTCAGACCAGGACTCATTTCTTTGGAATCCAACTCTTCTCTGTGGATCATGCAATGTGTCCAGATACACTGTGGAGATTTTTGTTTCACAAGTGCTTGTACACTTTGGAATCTTCCCGACATTGTGCGAGAACCATCGGTGCATATTCCTACGCAATTTATCCACTCTATATTTGCGTTGTTTAGAAAATCATTTAAGATAGCAAACAATGCAAGTGCCGTTGTTTTGAGTTCTACTGGTTTGCAGAATAGTAATTCTCTACTGCTGACATACCATCACAAAATCGAACATAGGCTATTAAATGAGCATCTTCATTGCTATCTGTTTCCTCATCCAGCTGAAATGAAAAAAAAATTATCACCCAACTTCTCGAAAAGCTGATGCTGTACGTCTTGAGCTATATCACCAATTCGACGGGTAACAGTATCATTTGATAGAGGTATGGACTGCAATTTTTTAGCAAAATTATCTCCAAACATAGTTTCTACAATCTCAATTGCAGCTGGTAGAATCAGCTCTTCAGCAATGGTGTGAGGCTTTTTACATCTGGCTATTTGATATGAAACTTTGTAAGAGGCAAGTAAAGCTTTTTCATTCATAGCCAATGTTTTTTTGAAATATGATTTTTGGTTTTCATATAATTTTAATTTTAATTCGAAGAATTCTCGGGGTTTGCTAACGTACTCACCATGAAGCGCTTCCAAATGTCGTTTAAGTTTATTAGGTTTCATGCTGTCTGCTGCCAAAATTTTTGAGCAAATGACACACAGAGGCCTTTCTTCTTCATTTACTTCAGTGCTGGTAAACCCAAAATTTAAATATTCTTGAGAATATTTTCTTGATTTCAGCTTCGGAACCACTGTCGTCTGTGCACCTATTGATGCATTATTATCGTCTAATGCTCGCTTACGCCTACTTAAAAATTTATCCATGATTCTGTCACTGTGTAATTCTGCTGCTAGTCCAATGTCGTGAATTGCAGATAACACGCAAATTACATCATACACATTCACTGTTAAGGTAGAGGTAGAAAGATCGACTCGAGGGAGACTGGCGACTGGTGGGAACTGAACAAGATGCAGCATTTATACACGCCACGCAAACGTTCTAGAATGTTCGAAACAAGGCCGTTCTGCGCATGACGTCTCTCTCGCTGGTCTAACGCTTCTCGCCCCTTACTCTTTCACAGAATGTCACTCTATGAGGCAATCTAGATATAGTTATTTGTTACTTGTTACTTTATCTATGCGTTTATTTATTTTGAATATTGATAAGTAGAATTGATATGATAATTGACGAAAAAATGAGAAAATTTTGAATGCTTACGCTTGCGTTTATTCCAATAGATTTCAGTACAAAACTAATTTTTAAGTTTGGTTATCAAGGTCGTAGTGTAGCTTTAGTGTCAAAGAGTAATTAAATAAATAAATAAAAATAAATTTAATAGAGACTAATATTACAATTACAGCACGATTTCAGTGAAAATTATTGGAGGGGGGGGGGGGGCGATGAGAATTGTGATTGAAAATTGGGTCGCAAATACGAAAAGGTTGAGAACTCCTGCTATAAGTACACATTCAGAGCCCCCTATTTATTATATGCAGTTAACGGATACTCATTATTTTGTTCGGTCCTTTAAGGATATCAATTCGACTATATTTAGCAGTCTTCTTTTTAGTCAACGTCTATATGTATATACGTACACACATATTTCCTATACATAATATATATATTCACAGAGAAGAAAAGCAATCAAGTGTCTGATTTAAATTCGAAGTGGTTTTCCACTTTTTATTTCGTTTTCGCCACGGTGAAAGAATACACCCGCACATCATTTTAATATTCAGTTTGATGTAAATACATCTAGCTTTTCTCTAGGGGTGGAAATATAAAAATGATTTGACGTACCTTATAACTTCCAAGGTTTTCCACTACGCAGGGTAAACTAGCGTCTCTTCCCAGGGCAACTGTAACATTTGGTATAGGTTCGGCGAAGCGTGGATCGTCAGTCATGGCTAAAAAAGAATAAACATGAATTTTAATATAGACACTTATTGTATATATATATATATATAAAATCGTTTCATATTTTATTACTTTCCGTAGAAATTTTACAGCCTATACTAAACCACAGAGCGCCTATCAACACATATAAATTGAAAAATTAACAACTCCTTTCAATAGTTTTATTTAGATATACATACTGCTGTGACTTTTAAATAGTTATAGTAGTTATAATAGTTCTATTATCAAGACTATCAACAAATTAATACCATTATATGCAATGCTGCGGTAGATGTGAAAAATGTACTTATACTTACATTGCCAAATATACAGCATGTGTCAATTTTCATTAGCCATAGGCGATCAATTCATGCAATACGTGACAACGTGGCACCCCTACTTTCCTCTCCAATGCCAGCGCGACCGATACATGCTCGAAAATACAAGTTAGCTTAGCAGTAACTATTGGACCACTGACTTGGGTGTTTGTAATGCGTTCAGAAATAATATTTACGAGTTGCAAGGATTTGTTTTTCTTTTTCCTTTCAGTAAATGCAGAAAATTATTAACTGCGTTCACGCTGCATGACACAAACAAAAGCGTAATTCTAATAAAATTAAAAATAAGGTAAATAAAAAAGGATTCTGAAAATAATAATAAACTACTAGATCAGGAGATCGCGGCGGCCATTTGATGTTTCCCGTTCCAGTAATAAGACGGCTTTTATTCCAGACTAGATCGCAACATGTTCGCAGCTAAACATTGAATGTAAAATCTGGTGGGGAGAAGTGGGAAGATCGGAGAAAATCGTTGTGATGTCGATTGCTGCAGGGATTGGTGACGGACAGTAGGGGTGCCACGTTGCCACGTGTTACTTGTATACGTATAAATCGCACGTAATCATTGAATCTCTATACCTAATGATATTTGACACATGCGGTATATTATTATCTGATTCATGTATAAATTTAATATCAATCTCTTCTAAGATTTAATTTATTTTGGCAGGTAATCTTGAGATAAGCAATTCAGAAAAGCCTGTAATTTCTTATATTGCGTTATATGTACATTATCTACATCCTTATATATAGATAAACAAGACCTCTGCATAGAATAAATTGTTCATAATGTAGATGGTTTATATTTAGATATTATAATTGAAAATAAGCTACTAAGGCGTTTTCTGATATAACAGGACATTCATTTTCTTTAAACCATTTCTCAAATTTCAAGTACTGCTTCTCATAATTGCTACGAGATTTATTGGGAAGTAAATTGGTCACGGCATTGTCAGCAAATGTACATCTGGGTGCCTCACTAGATCTATTAGTATATTGTGAATGCCTTAAAATGAAATGTATATAAACTACATATTCATGATATACAAGATATAAATGTCAACCCAAATTTTAAGAAAACATAAAAATAAGAGTATAGTTTAAAATAGCATCAGATCTCTATGCAAGTGTAATTATGTTCGAGTTATTTGGAAAACAATTTATGAAGTATGATGGACATATAAACTGGTGTCTATGCGAGAGTGTTGACTATGAAAGACGCATAAACGAAAGCAATGCAGAAATGTATAAAATATAATGTTTGTATTTTGAATGTGTCTTTGAAAATTTAACATTTAATTCAATGTGAACAAAATATTTGGCATTTATTTAAATTCAGGAACTGGAAGTTGTGCCCATTTCCCCACAGATTTGAGCTAATTCCAATGTGATGCATTATTGCAAAGGGAAACAGTGAAAACTAAAGCATTACTTTTTGTGGGAAAATTTACTAACAAGAATAATGAATCAACATCAAAAGCTGTACGAACATTTCATTGTTCATATCTATTTTGTAGCTGTTGTTCTTCCTAAAGAAATGAATTGTAGAAAGTCTCTAACACATAAGGTATAATAAATTCCTCTTATAATATTGGTGAATTTGAAAAAATGATAAACTATCTTGACGGGAGAGAATGCTGTTTCATGAAAAATGTAGAAGTCACTATGGAAACAAAAAAAGATATTTACTGAAGTCAATCTCAATATGAATTATTCAAATCTACTAGAATTACCAAAAACTATTATACTGACTATATGTGACGAAAATAACAGCAATATTAAAAAGGATACTATAAATTAAAATAAAAATTAATACCATCAAGGAAAACTAATAGAAAACCTATAGCAAAACTCAAGACAGTTTGCAAGACAAACAAGGGAAAAAACTATGTTATCACATAAGAATGCTATTTCATACAACTAGATCCATGCCAAAACATACAGGATTTTTTCTAGAATTTATAAGAAAAATAACAAACAAATTTGGATTGATTAATTAGGTTTATTCGTTAAAATTAAATAGACACTATATATAATGTATGTCCATTTAAGACAATGTGTAGCAGTATTTAGATTTTTGCAAGCGTAAATAGGTTTCAAAAATATTAATATGATAAATAAACTGAAATTACAAACAAATATTGAAATATCACTATCAAGTAAAATTTGAATACAATTTAAAACCTATAATATATTTATACAGTTGCCACAGGGCGAATATTAAAAAGTAAGTTTTATTTCAAATCTCAATAAAACATTAAATAGAATTTTAAATAAAATATACGATTGGCTTCACAAAATATATGTATATACAGGGGCGTGTCAAAAGTTTATAAAATCGGACATTCTAAAAAGCGCCATGACAGCGATCCCATTTTAGAGATAACTATAAAAAAGCTGTAAGCGGATGCAAAAGAGACGACTCAAGCTCTAAGAGATTGTTGGACAGCTACTATTTTAATAATCACGCCGAACTGAGCACAAATACCCCCACTAGATGAATATAAACTTGTGTAAGCTTATGACAATAGTGTATTTTAATAATACTCGTCTAGATACAAAATCAAGATATATGTATTTACTTGAAATCTTTTACCATCCAAAATACGGAACGGGCAATATCTTCACAAATAAATTTTACTGCTTTCATATTTACACTTTTTTTGGTCCGCAGAATTAATTTTTCTTTTAGGAAAACTTGTTGGTTTTGACTGGGAACTTCTTTATGGCAAATATCAATGTGTCTTTTTATGTGTGAGGTACCACTTTTGGAAGTTATGATGAGCTCTATTTAGAACGTTTACAAACTGTATAATTTTTAACCAAATTTTCTTTATAGTAGTAGATCCATAGAACAATATTTCCACACATCACACTTTCCCTGCTTTTCACCAAACTTTATGTCTGATGTTTGTTGATTTATCAGTTTCGCTAAAAAAATTGATTTATTTCATCAGACATAGTTATTATAAGGAATGTAAATTATTAGTAGTAAGAGACTGCCTTGCCTGTGCGAGATGTAATATTAACGGTGTTCAATAATACACTACATCTTTACATATCAGATAAAGCACTTGTGAAATCTTTTTACACTAGAGCTAAAGAGTAGGTATACGTATACTCGTATTTTTGTCTCTGCAACATCCAACATTTTTTTTTAAATTTCGCTATGTGTACGCATATCAGAGTAATATCGTTGATGATATTTACAAATTATTATATTCAACATATGTAATACACATTTTTGCATTTAACCTAATCAGTTATGTCGCGGCGACGTTTAGATGTATCCTCGGTGTCGAGTACGTTCTGGCTGAAGCTTCAATTGGTCGGTTGTCTTCTGTATGTGTCTCTGATTGATGCTTTTTATGTCTAAGGATATCCCATCTTATTTCTTGGATACACTGCACTGACGAGAACCAAGTAGTTCGAAACATGTGTCTGCAGTTGCATTTTCAGCGGACTTACCCCATTAAATTCATTACATGATTAGTCTAAGATCAGCATTAATTCTTTCTTTATTTTATTTTCTATGGGTTCAGATGACACGCAGGTGGATAATGTCTACCTCGCGGCGATGTTTAGATGTATCCTCGGTGTCGAAGACATTCTGGCTGAAGTCTCAATTGGTAGGCTGTCTCCTGTATGTGACTCTGATTGATGCTTCTTATCTCCAAGGTTATCCCATCTTATTCCTTGGTTCGAAACACGTGTTTGCAGTTGCATTTTCAGCGACGATATATATAAATTAATAATGGAAATATTGGGGATACATAATAAAACAAAGAATATCAGGTTATTCTGCTGTAATGCAACCGCAGACACGTGTTTCAGACTCGTTTGTCATCATTAGTACGGTGTAGCAAAGAAATAAGGTGGGATATCCTTGGAGATAGAAAGAAAAGGAAGACCATCGGTAAGACAGACCATGTTTACCATTTACCATTTTTATGTAGCTACATTTTGTATATATATAAAATTCCTTTTCGTGCTTAAGCGGTGAACAGCGGTGCTTGAGCAGTGAACTTAAATAATATTGAAATTAAACCGAATTAAACCGTTTCGATAATACAGATATTTTCTTTGTTAATGAATTAAAATAATAAAAAAACTATTAATAACACTATAAAATATATTTGACAAATATTTGTTGAAAAATATTTTGGCAGCAAATATTACAATATTACAAACATTAAGATTTTAGTGTATTATTAATTAGGAAAACATTAAATGTTTTTGCAAGTATCTCTTGTGTGGATGTCATTTAATACGTTTCACTGTTTGTCGGATTTATAAAAGCATCTTCCTTTCTCTTTTTGGACAATTAACCACATTCCAAAAAGAAAAACACTTAGTTAAATTAAATTACTTTACGACGATGTCGGATGTAAGTACTAGTTGTATGTGCATTTAAATTTAAATCTTATTACTTTGGATGGATAATGTGGTTTGTAAAAATAAGTACGCATGGAACCAACAAAAAAATATGGATAATTTTTGCATAATCAGTAACAATCATTACCATTTTTATATACTTCAGAATTAACCGTCGTTTATCTTACTATATACTATCTTACACACATATGAAACACATGCGTGTATATATACATACCTATATAAAAAACAACTGTTTTAAAATTTCCTATTAGTTGTATAATGTCTTCGGTACTAGTATAAAAATGACAAATAAAAAACTATCAATTACATGTACAACGTTTCGTTTGTTTAATTAACTAACCTCTTCATAGCTAAAAAATAGATTTAAAAAACGTACAACTCCAAAACCATAGCGAATCTGTTTACAAACTTGAAGTATCCCTTCCCATTATTATACCGTAGTCGTTAAATTTTAATTTTGGTTTACACTTCTATCCCATGCAGAAGATGACCTTATAATATGCAGCGATGCCTGCTTGCTAACAGTGGTGGGAGAGCAACACAGTGTCGCGGGACCCTCACGCCTTACATTTTATAGGAAAGGTTTGTCGAGTGTACTGTCTTGGCAGCCTCGCTTATGTTTATCTTTAGTTTATTACGTCGCGCTCTTTTCCTCTTTCTACTTTCGTATCAGAAATTAAAATATGTCGACTACGGTATAGATCTAATGTGTAAATTTATTTGAGAGGAATAAAGCAATACCTATCCAAAAGAGTGTAAAATTACAAAGAGGACTGTTTTGATAGGAAGAAAAATAAAAGAGAACAAACAGGTTTCTCAAGGCATCATTTCCAGTTTAGCCATGAGTTTGATTTTGACAACCCCCTTAATTTTATTGAAGGAAAATATTATATTATTCAACTCATAGCGTGGATATTTTATTACACACGGACGATTACAGCACATGCTTTGCTCGTGCACCCCAATGGCATCCTCTTGCAATAAAATTATCCATGCAAATTCGATGTCCAACGGTTTTCCAATTAAAGTTCAAAAATATATATACAATAATACATACAAATGCCATAAAAATACAAAAATAAGAGTGAATACAAATGCATACTAACGAGTAAGTGAAAATAAAATATTACCATGAATTATAAAAAATGTCACCGAAATGGAGACCTGCAAAATGACACATAACTGTAAGTGGAGAGTGTAAAGGTGCCCAAACACTGAGGTGAAGCCCAGCGTCGCGAGACCGGAGACCGCACATTAGGGCGAAATAGTCCCCAGGTCTGGTGTGCATGTGCATGATACAATACTTCATTTTGTGTAGAAGTGACCCGATCAAAATGAGTAGATCCTCATCTGGCGAAAATTTCTTTGTTCTTGATTTAATTGCTACTATGGAAGAAGAGGAGAAACCAAACAAAAGAGTTTGGGTATATGAAATTAATCAAAAGAGAGACAGTTTTGGTGAATTTCATCACATATTCCCAGATTTACGAAAAGACAAAAAGAAATTTTTCAAATATTTTCACATGTCAGAAGAAAAATTAGCGCTTCATCATCCATCCTGATAGCAATTTCTTCCTTACACTATACTAAACTTAAATATCCAAATACTATCAGTTTAAAAACTGTTCAAGCAAAGTACGAACTGAGCCTACCAGCATCTCATCAGACAGCGAAAATGTCCGATAACCAACCAACACGCAAAAATTTGATTCTACGCATCTCTACGTAACGCACACTTGTGCGAGGAAAAGCGAAACGGCGCGCAATACGTGGCCTGCTTGCTCTGGAAACTTCTCTAGGAGAATTCCAATATTCGGCCAACTCTCTCAATATTATATCGCAAGTAATTTTTTTCATTTTTCATGAGGAGACCAAACATTTAAATATTCGAAACACAATCCAGTTTGCTAATCACAAAACTTGGGAAATAAACTATCAACAGTGTAGCATTCAAATAGAAATTGCATTAAAAATCGACGCAGCAAGACAAATGTTTGTAATATGAGGAATAAAACTCAAAGAAGGGTGAAAGAGAAAACTAAGACCTCTAATACAGTCAACTTGTTGAGGGTCAATCGTTTATGAGGGGCATGGAAGGTAAAGGATTTACTCCCCTCGAAGATGGCACAAAATAGCATTTGTCTGAGATTATGATTTAAACATAAATTTGTTTCATCATTCATATTTGTCAATGTAATACACCCTCTAACGAATTAACATATGCATCTCTTTTATGTCGTCAGCATGCTGAAGAGGCGTAAAAATCAAGGACTCTAAAAATAATTAAAAACAATACAAAAAGCTGTGGAACCAGGTGTAGTCCCTGAGGAATCCCCGATGTTGTATCGAATTGACATTATTTAAACCTATTTTAAAAGGCACAGTTACGTCTATTATAAGTGCGACTACAACAATCTTAATAAAGATCAAGTAACGCCAAACAATGATAACTTTTATAGTATTTTATTGTATCAAAGTTACTAGTCTATATTATGAATTTGGTCATTCTGCATTAGTCACAAGATTTGTGACAGTAGATCGGTCAGGAACAAAGGCATGAATTTAAGACATTTTCAAACATTGGCCAGATTTGATAAAATAGATATGGATCTGTAATTGTAGTTATGAGATGTGGTTTGCAGGAGAAAATCAGATTGTATAAAACTGAACCTATCAGGAACTGAAATATCACAGATAGAAGCTCCTGAGCAAGATACTATACCGTATGTGTCAATTTTCATTAGGTATAGGGATTCAATGTTTACGTGCGATTTATAGGTATACAAGTAATACGTGGCAACGTGGCACCCCTACTATCCGTCACAAATCCCGGCAACAATCGACATCACAACGATTTTCTCCGATCTTCCCACTTCTCTCCGACAGATTTTACATTCAATGTTTAGCTGCGAACACGTTGCGACCTAGTCTGCAATAAAAGCCGTCTTATTACTGGAATGGGAAACATCAAATGGCCGCCGCGATCTCCTGATCTGGTAGTTTATTATTATTTTCAGAATCCTTTTTTATTAACCTTATTTTTAATTTTATTAGAATTACGCTTTTGTTTGTGTCATGCAGCGAGAACGCAGCTTAATAATTCTCTGCATTTACTGAAAGGAAAAAGAAAAACAATTCCTTGCAACTCGTAAATATTATTTCTGAACGCATTACAAACACCTAAGCCGGTGGTCGAATAGTTACTGCTAACCACGATAACTTGTATTTACGAACATGCATCGGTCGTGCTGGCATTGGAAAAGAAAGAAGGGATACTATGTTGCCACGTACTGTATGGATTAATCGCATATGGCTAATGAAAATTGACACATGCTGTATACAACGTATTGTCCAAGGGTACATTATCGTTGTGTGGACTTTTTAGTAAATAATTAGCATATTACCGCTAGGTATGGCATCTTGGTTAGTATATTGTGAAAAATAGGGTAAATCTAACAGAGTAGAATGTAATACAAAACTCTAAAAATTAGTCAAACAAATGACTAGAAGAATAATTATTTTAAAGTAAATAACAGTTTGGAAATATAGAGGGTTATATAATAATCAGTATGCTGAATAAATATTTGTTTATAAAATGAACTAATTATAAAATGAAAAAAAAAGATTAAATTTAAGTAAACAAATTTGAGTTTAATTAAGAAAGTACTGTTCGCTTCGACAGATCCTACTTTTGTTACGCACACAACTGACAATATCAACACAGATTCATCTGAAATTTATCCGAACAACTGTCTACATCTACATATAAACCTTCGCTTCATACTTGTACTTTCTTATAATTCATAAATTTATATATTACAACATCAAAATACTCCTAGTGACATGTCCGTCAAGACAAGTTAATTGAGTTTATTCTAAAATGAATAATGGGATAAATCAATGCGCCCGTAAAATAAATAAAACAAGTAAAATACCTCATAAATAAAATATCATATTAGTGGCCATTAGAGCAGTATTAGAAGGAGGCCTACCTGCACTGCACTTACCCGATGCAGCATTGTATGTATATATCTATACTTTATTTTTGTAATATAACCATTACAGAAAATTGTCATAGTGTTTTTTACAAGTCACAAAGACTATAGTTAATATAATAGATAAAATTAATTAATGTAATAGATAAAATATGTGTGTGTGTATATATAAAAATGTATAAGACATTACTACAAATATTAGACAAACAACACCTATATACATATATGAATTAGACTAGTCTATTTAAAATTCCCATATGGTATAACACTCTCGCTCTAACAGTAACTTTTTTACTTCTTTTTTAAATCTTCTGGGTAGTAATTTTCTTATGTCGCTCGGAATACGGTTATATAATTTAGTTTCCCAATAATCCATTGATTTTTGCGTGCATGTTAATCTGTGGTATGGTATTCGAATATCATCCCTGCTGCGTCTTTGATGTTCGTGGAGATGGCCATTATTTGGGAAAATATCTTTCTTGCTGTGCACGTATGTGACGACGGCAAGATGTAGACTGACGGCAGTGTAAGAATTTTTGCTGATGTAAAATGTGTCCTGCAACTTTGATTAATTTCTAGGTCAAGAAGGAACCTGATAGCGCGTTTTTGCAGGACAAATATTCTACTTGCCTCCGTCGCTATTCCCCAGAAGAGCACTCCATAACTCATAAGAGAGTGAAAATAGGAGAAATATGCAGTTTTGGCAGCTTCGTAGGTCGCCACGTGTTTCACCCTCTTTATAGCATATAGTGCTGATGATAACTTGGTTGCTAAGCTATCAATATGCTGTTGCCATTTCATATTAGTGTCCATAGTGATCCCCAAGAATTTGGCTTCAGATGGTATACCAGTTGTTGTGAATGTCAGAATTTGCGTCTTATTAAGGTTGACTTTTAGCTTGTTTGCTGCGAACAAGCTATTGGCTTCCCTTATAATATTTTCTGATGTCTGCTTAAGAGTCTTGCAACCATTCGCTTTTGTAAGTAGAGATGTATCATCTGCATATAGGCAAATTTCAGCTCTGTCAACGTTTGATGGAAGGTCGTTATTGTATAATATAAACAACAGTGGGCCAAGAATTGAACCCTGGGGAACTCCACATGTTGTTTTCCTAAATTTTGATTGTGATTTGTTCCATTCAGTTAACTGGATTCTATCACTGAGGTAGGACTTTAATAAGTTGAACGGTTCGCCTCTTATTCCGTAGTAGTTTAGTTTACTCAGTAGGATGTCATGATTCACTGAGTCGAAGGCTTTTGTTAAGTCTAGTATATTCATTTCCGCCCACATACCAGAATCAAAAGCTTGGTATATGTGCTTGACCATATGTGCGCTTCCACTAGACGTTGAGCGTTCTTTTCTGTAGCCATGTTGTCAGGTGACAGATATTTATTACTTTCTAAATAATTAATTAACCTTGTGAAAATAGCCCGCTCAAATACTTTCGAGATCGTCGGTAAGATGCTCATGGGGCGATGATTTTCACATTTATTTATGTCGTCTTTTTTAAATATCATTAAAACTTTTCCTACTTTAAGTATCCTTGGGAACACTCCTTCTTCTAGGAATTTGTTAAAGATATCTGCCAAGGCTGTGCTTAATTCCTGACTTAATTGTCTCAACAAGTTAGTTGAGATTTCGTATATATCTGTTGTGTGTTTGTCCTTAAGTTGACTTATAACTTTCTGAATTTCCATAGCAGAAACAGGAGAAAAGAAGAGCGATTGTGTGTTATCCAAGTTAAGGTTTCGTAGGAAATCTTCAGAAGAATACGATTATTGTATAGTATTTGCTGTATATTCGCCTATTTCGCAAAAATAATCATTTAATTCATCGACTAACAAACTGGATTTAGCTACTTGTTTGCCTGAGCCAATGACTCTTGTTTCGCTGTTAATCACCGTCCATATTGCTTTGACTGTGTTACTTGATCTTTCACTGAGGTGAGTTGCATTAGACTTTTGTCTCAGTTCTTTTATTTTCAACAAGTACTTTTTTTTCAATTGACGATAGATACTATAAGACTCCTCGTTTTTGGATACTTTCGCTACAATTGCCCAAGCGTCTAAATCATTTCTTAACTCAATAATTTCACCATTTGCCTCATATTTGCCATTTAATTTATTTCTAATTTTTACTTTTGTCTCAGGGAAACAGCTGTTGAACAATGTCATGAAGCTATCGTGAATACTTTTAAATATACTGTCAGCGTCATATGATATGTGAGACAATTCAAGTTTTGTCTCTAGTAAATTTTTGAAAGTATTGCTACTTTTATTTATTTGTAATGAGACGGCCAACATTTTGATAAAGATAAATTGCTCCATATTGAACAGAATAATTTCAAGCGTTAAGACTTTCAAATATGTCATAGAAAGAGAACAGTTTACTCGATCAATTGAGCAAATTTATTAAATAAAATTAGCGCTCTATAGGTATGGATATCTGAAAAACCATGCAGAATTGATTTTAATTTTTAATATTAGTATTAGGTACACCAGAGCCTAAACAAAAAATTGATTTATTATTGTATAGGCATACACAAATTCCATATATAATTTCGTATGTTTTTACGGGTTTGTTATGCAATCGCGTAGTATCGGATTTCTCTCCTTGAAGGAGTGCTTCTATCCTGAAAGAAGTTCCGCCGTGGTTTCTATTATGTAAATATGTATATACAGGTAAGTGTAAGTACTTTATATTCAACAAATAAAAGTTTACATGAGTGTGCATCACCATCTACAGTCGTTCTGTGTAATACTCACATCTGGGCAACTAAAGCATTTTAGGATATACAGAAATACTTCCTACAAGATAGATGAGGGTTTACTTGTACATAATAAATAGTAGTAGTAACAGTAATTAATTCTTCTTTATTTAAATCTTATCTAAGATTCGATGTTAAATTATTAAATCAATTGTCGACACTGCTGTTTAAAATTTAAATATTCGTCATAACATACGCACAAAAAATGACTTAACATTCACTGCTTTTAAGGGGGCTTACGCAGAGGTGTCGTGTAGCTCCTGTGAGGTAGGACGTAAGGGGATAGCGTAATATGTGCTATGCAAATTCCGCCGTTGTAAGGTATTCGTTCAAGTGAAACAAACAGCATAAATTTTTGTTTTTCTTATTATTTTTTGCATTAAACTGAAGACAAAAAATTAATTAAGAATTTGTTGGGAGTATTTTCTTATAATTAAAATTACTTACTCCTACATTTCACCCTCGAAATTGGCCAAATTTACAACATCATAACACAGTTTCAGAAACTTTATTTTAAAAACTAATTCGAGTCGAGCATGCATTGAGCCTTTGTTTATATGTGTTCCAAATTTCATTTGATATTTCCTAACTGAAAGCTGTACCATTGCTTGAGCGAAACCTTTTAAAATCTAGAATTTGCACACCTTTACGCTCTACCTCACAGCAGTAAGCCGGCACCTCTGCGTAAGACGCCTTAAAGTGAAATTTCGCGCATTCATCGCTCGACCAGCAGGGAGTCAATTCAATTGCAAAAAACAATGGCTCTTTAAGGCATTAAAAAAAATCGATATTAATAGTAATAAAATTTACTACACCTGGATTTTCCTTTCTTAAAAGTTAGGTAAATGTAACTAATTGCTCAAAATTCTTCCAGTAAATGTTCAAACGCCATCTAGCTGACAACCGCTTAAGCGATATTGACATTGGGAGTTAATTAATTGTAATGAAACAGAAAACAAGATAAATCCACTGTAAAAAATATATAAGAATAAATACGTAATGTTTAAGAATAATTTAATTTAAAGGTGGGTAATAGGAATGTCATGAGATGCCTAAAATTACATGCGCGAAGACATCTTCGACGCATTTGTGCAATTAAAGGCACTCGTTTCAGTCGCTCGTGCTTTAAAAATATACTTATGCGGAATCATAATAGTAAATACATCTTCTCCAGAAGCAATATCGTAAGGTTTATAAAACATATCACACATCCTGACTGTGAGAGTTCAAATGAAGGAAATGACCATTCTTTGTCCCATATGCTCCGGTGTTAATAGTTCTCTATCACCATAAATATGTACATATATTGAAAATGACCGTGTAACATCTACTGTTGTAATAGAGCGTAATTAAAGTACATACATTTTTTCAGTGACGGCACATTTATCCTTGGTTCGGAAAAATCTACTTAGCAGCTTCAGATAATTGGAAAAGGAATTGACGAAGATCATATAACGGGTGTTTTTTATAGAGGTATAGAACTTTAAGTTGGCAACACTTTTTTAACTGGCGGCCATTTTGTCAGCTGTCAAGTGATTTATGTTTTGTTTCGTTCGGCATTTCAACATGAATAGACTGACGCCTGAACAACGCTTCCAAATTGTGCAAATTTATTTCTGTTCGAAATACGTATCGCGCACTACGTCCATTTTACGGTCTACATAATCGCCCATCAGAGCAATTAATTCGATTAACTATGGAACGTTTTCGCACCACGTTTACTCTAAGTGATAATACGCATCCACAGAGACATCGTACAGTGCGTACAGAAGAAGTCAATGCTGCTGTAGAGCGTAGCGTAGAGGAAGACCCGAATCAGTCTATCCGCCATCGTGCACAGGAATTGGATATGTGTCCATGTACTTTATGGAAGATTTTCCGGAAAGATCTTGGTTTGCGTGCTTACAAAATTCAACTCGTGCAAGAATTGAAGCCACACGATCACCTAGCAAGGCGTAGATTCGGTGAATGGGCCCAAAACAAGATTGCCGTTGATCCCGATTTTCATAAGCGAATTTTGTTTAGCGATGAAGCTCACTTTTTTTGAATGGATACGTCAATAAACAAAACTGCTGTATATGGAGTGATGATAATCCTCACGTGTATGTTGAGACACCGTTACATCCAGAAAAACTGACTGTTTGGTGTGCTTTATGGGCTGGTGGAGTCATTGGTCCGTATTTCTTTAAAAACGATGCTGGTCAGAACGTTACAGTCAATGGTGACCGCTATAGAGCCATGATTAATGACTTTTTCGTTCATCAATTGAACAACCATGATGTGCAGGAGCTATGGTTTCAACAAGACGGCGCAACATGTCACACAGCTCATGCCACAATTGATTTATTGAGGGAAACGTTTGATAACCGCATAGTTTCACGTTTCGGACCCGTGAATTAGCCTCCAAGATCGTGCGATTTAACGCCGCTAGACTATTTTCTGTGGGGATATGTGAAGTCGCTAGTCTACGCCGATAAGCCCGAAACGATTGACCACTTGGAGGACAACATTCGCCGCGTTATTGCCGATATACGGCCACAAATGTTGGAAAAAGTCATCGGAAATTGGACCTCCAGATTAGACTACATTCGAGCCAGCCGTGGCGGTCATATGCCAGAAGTCATATTTAAATTATAATGCCAAAAGATTATCTTTCGAATAAATAAATAAATTTCATGTCAATTTGAAAAATTCATCTTTGTTTTATTCCATTTCAAAATTCTATACCTCTATAAAAAACAGCCTTTACAATATTCATGGCGATAATTATAGAATATTGTGGGTTGGTCAAAGTAAGTTGTAGATGGCAGATGGCTACAGGTACTCTAGAATAATGTTATCATTATAGGCTAAATCTGCCTCAATAGACCAAACTATTGAGGTAGATTTAGCATTAATGCTTGTTGAGCTTGTAAAATAGAAATAGCATCATTCAGATTCAGCAGCTGTATTATAGTTTAAAAGTAGTTATCTAAATGTATATCATAATAGGGTGCTGCTTGTACCGTTCTGCACCAGCGCGTGACAACAGGTTTTGGTGGCAGTGGCAGTTTTTCATGCAAAAATTCTTGCGTACAGATGCCTTTACGAAAACTTTCTTGACGGAAAATATCAATTTATCTGCATTCGGGTAGTATTTTCTGACTTCCTCTGATACTCGATGAAGAGCATCAGCGAAACATGTAATATGCGTCATACTATACTGTATGTTTGTTGTAAGAACGGATCAGCTGCTTTCATATATGCAGCTGTATCTGTCAAATAATAACAGGCTTTCTTTATTTTTATCGTGCTTTTTACGCCATAGCGATTTCAAACACGAAGTTCCTTCAGGTCCCTTAGATGCAAGTAGATGTGTAGACCTATGTCGCTGTCGATCACCTCAGCCAAATTATTTTACAATGCAGCGTCCTTTAACATCAGTAGTTTCATCTACTGACACCCAGATATGTTTATCGTTTATGTCCTTGACTAGTGAAGTCTTAATTTCATCGTACATTGGGGAAAAATAATATTTTCTCCAGGTGGATTCCGTGGGCACACAGAAGTCAATATATTTTCTGTTAACACAATTTTGTAAAAAGAAATGAGTAAACTCAGGACAATTCACGTATTCCATGGAATGTTACACGCTACTAGCAATTTAAGTACATCCGAATTAAATGTTTTCAGCTGTTCATAAGCAGTTTTAGAGTCAGCAATACGTGCGTTATGTGTAACCAACAACACATGTTTTACTACGCGGGTTTCTACTTACCACTGCAGTAATACATTGGGAATTGTTGCATAACAGTTAAATACTCTCGAATTCTTGCACGGGCAAATTTCTTATCCACTTTTGCACAGTATCTCGTGATGGATATGGACGAAACATATTTACGAAATAGAACACATGTAACTAATAAAAGTAAACAATAGATCAGCTGCATGCAGCACACAGCATCTAAGATTTTACTAAAATACTTTCGGCGAAAAAGCCCGCTCTTCAACGTCGCCTACATTCACCACGGTACATGCAACTGCTTTTATACGTACATTTTGTACCCTGTGGAAGGGAAGCCACCTGCCTGGCGCTAACGAACCGGAGTTGAAAAAGTTCGTTATGTACATAAAACATTACATACATAATATACAGCTTTATTACTTATTACTTTATTACTGCTAATACTGTGACCAATTTAGAATTACATTATTCATTTTAAGTCTATTCTTGCAATGTACCCCTGACTGTCCACCCCTATTGATTTTACTCCACCTAATTATGTCATCTCCACAATATACAAATAACATTTTTAATTTGCGAATACTAAATGTTTGTCTATGTGTATGAGATTATTTTTCAGCGTTAAAATCATTTTAGTTATTAGAATGACACTTTGCAGCGTTTTTGCAATTATCAACATATTTTTATTAGTATAAATTATCAATTTGAAATGTTTATATTAAAATACTTTCCTAATATTCTAAATTAATTGAAGATTTTAGTTAAAGTCGATAGTTAGGAATGCACGCAAAATATTCCATAAATCCAATTAGTTTTTTTTTTGCGAGGCAAGTAATATCCTGTGAAGTATGTTTAATCAATTCCACAATGTAACCTCTCTCACCAACTCACTGATCAATCAATGAAACACAATGTTAATTGAACGAATTTATTTTGTTAGTGATTTCAAATAATTAATTATTATTCCTACACTTTGTTCCCAGCCTTTAGTAAGCTTTTTGTGGGAGAGTTCTTTTTTAGTGGAACACCGAAATGTAGACGATAATTTTAGCTTACTTTGTTGTTGTTGGTCATGGAAAGTGCGAGTTCCGGCATCGTCTTCTTTTTTTCCTCTTCCATTTTACCCACGCTACTGTATTAATTACCGGTGTTATTGTCCGGAAATAATTGATGAAAATTTCATCTAGACTGAAAATATATTAGTCTAAACTTGGATTGAGTATTTATAATAATTAAATTGATATAATAATTTGTATTGGAGAGAAAATATAGAAGGTGTAAAACACGTTGTCCTTAAATACTTTTTGGCAAAAAGAACATTTTATATATGGCCAATTACAAACACTATTCAAACCTCTTACTCTTACAGCTCTTCACTTCAGAAGGACCTTTTAAAGTTTAAAGTTTCTGTACAGTTTGTTTAGAAACAAAATAGACACTAGCCCCCACTACTGAAACAACTTTTAGTTTTATGTACCACGTATCTCTTCAGAAGTAATTCGACATTTTATTTATACATTCGTGTGGTAACTAACATTGCTTTCACACATTGCTTGATAAAGTTAATACATGTTTGCTTTTATTACATTGTACATCGATAAATTTCACTTTTTCTGAAATGTTTTATTAGGCGAAGATAAAAGAAATAATTATTATTATTTACTTAATATTATAATTAAGTATAACAACAATTAAATATATAAGTTGAATCACGCAAGTATACATATACGAAAAAAATTTTTCGTATATGAATAAATGTATGAATGCACATCTACCCTAAGCCGGTATTGCGAACAAACAACGTGCAGACAGCTGTTTCGACCTTACATTTGTCTCATCAGTGCACGAACGTGTTTGATCACAATCCCTCAAAAGCTTAGAAAACCTGATATTGTCAACTTACGTACCAAACGCCATGAGAGATTCTCAGCGGCATCTGTTACCCAAGTGCGACATCGCAAGGTAATGTTACCATCCGTAGTACAACTACTAATCAGGCAACTGTAGATATACGTGCATTCAATGAACACGCCATAGGTGGCGTACCTATTACAATACAATGTAACAGTAATTCTCGGAGAGTAAACGCTCTCGCACTATTAAATCACGCAAGTATACATATACGAAAAAAATTTTTCGTATATGAATAAATGTATGAATGCATATCTACCCTAAGCCGGTATTGCGAACAAACAACGTGCAGACAGCTGTTTCGACCTTACATTGGTCTCATCAGTGCACGAACGTGTTTGATCATAATACCTCAAAAGCTTAGAAAACCTGATATTGTCAACTTACGTACCAAACGCCATGAGAGATTCTCAGCGGCATCTGTTACCCAAGTGCGACATCGCAACCTATGGCACACCTATGGCGTGTTCATTGAATGCACGTATATCTACAGTTGCCTGATTAGTAGTTGTACTACGGATGGCAACATTACCTTGCGATATCGCACTTGGGTAACAGATGCTGCTGAGAATCTCTCATGGCGTTTGGTACGTAAGTTGACAATATCAGGTTTTCTAAGCTTTTGAGGGATTGTGATCAAACACGTTCGTGCACTGATGAGACCAATGTAAGGTCGAAACAGCTGTCTGCACGTTGTTTGTTCGCAATACCGGCTTAGGGTAGATGTGCATTCATACATTTATTGCGTGATTTAATAGTGCGAGAGCGCTTACTCTCCAAGAATTACTGTTACATTGTATTGTAATAGGTACGCCACCTATGGCGTGTTCATTGAATGCACGTATATCTACAGTTGCCTGATTACTAGTTGTACTACGGATGGCAACATTACCTTGCGATGTCGCACTTGGGTAACAGATGCCGCTGAGAATCTCTCATGGCGTTTGGTACGTAAGTTGACAATATCAGGTTTTCTAAGCCTTTGAGGGATTGTGATCAAACACGTTCGTGCACTGATGAGACCAATGTAAGGTCGAAACAGCTGTCTGCACGTTGTTTGTTCGCAATACCGGCTTAGGGTAGATGTGCATTCATACATTTATTCATATACGAAAAAAAAAAATTTTTTTTCGTATATGTATACTTGCGTGATTTAATAGTGCGAGAGCGCTTACTCTCCAAGAATTACTGTTACATTGTATTATATACGTTGAAATTAAAATGTTATACATATATGCATATTTCGCGAGATATAATATTAATGGAAAATCTAACAATTTCTTTTACAATAATACATATTAATTTTGTTATTAGTCTAATACTTTTCTAATTATAGGACTTTTGTAAAAAATAACAAATTTCATTATATCAAGAAAACATAGAAATTAATAAAAACTGAATTACAAGAACTCTGGAAGGATGCAAGATAATCGAAGTGGATGAGTGCACTAGAGAAATTTGATTATAGTTAAAGGAACTTAAATGGGGGATTTTATCACAACGTTAGTTCTGGGAAATGGAAGATAAAAGGCAGAATAAAGACGGGTGAAGTCAGAAAATGTTACCGATTTCAGATAAATTGACATTTTCTGTCAAGATTGTTGTTGTGAAGGCACCTGTACGCAAGCATTTATTTGGTGAAACTTGTTGACGTTAAAACTATAATACAGCTAATGGATACCAATGACTATTTTAAATACAAACCAGGAATTCGTCTGTACGCGAACTGTTGACATGTTTACTGATAAAAAATTAGATTTTTCCGAACTGGGGATAAATGTGCAGACACTAAAAATATATATGTACTTTCAATATGCCCCTATAACAACGATAGTTGTTGAACGGTCGTTCTCAATGTAAATAAATATGTATTTACGGAGACAATTATTAACACCTCAGCAAATGGAACAATTAGTGGTTAATGGTACTTTCTGTGACCTGAGTAAGGCATTTGACTGTGTTTCGTATGGTATACGCTATTTTGGGGCTCGGGGGAGTGTAGACGAGACACAGTTTTTGGCTGGGCAATGGCTTAAATCAAATAAACTTTTTCTCAATAACAATAAAACACAAAGAATGATTTTTTCAACGAAGGATATCCCGGAAGGGGGAAATGAGAAGGATGTAGTGTTTCTCAGGGTGCATCTAGACCGGGGGTCTCCGGTGGGTGGTTCACATCGAGGCACTTTGCGGTAAGATCAGCAGGAGTGCCTTCCTTCTATGGGGCTTATCGAATAATGTATCTGGGTCTGTGCTGAGGAATGCCTCTTTTGCCTTGTGCCTTTCACATATTATGTATGCTGTTTTACTTTGAGGTCATTCTGCTGGGGCTGTGGGAGTATTTCGTTTGCAAAGAAGGGCAGTCAGAATAATTTCAGGTCTGTCATACCAGGCTGATTGTCGGCAGGCTTTTATAAATCAAAGGATCTTAACCTTGCCCTCTGTGTTTATCCTTGAAAACGTTATCTACGTGAAGAATCACATGGATGGATACCCCACACACAGTGACATACATACAGTACACAAACTGAGTCTTGGCCGATGGGAGGAGCCTCGACCTATAAGTCGCCCAGATTTATAGGTCAGTGCGTGACAGAGAAAGTACATATTCGGAAAAAAGAAATGATAACATTTGTTCATCATCGCATACATTAGCCGGACGAATGAGTATATGCAGATAAGAAATTGTAATATACTGAAAAGAGATACATATATGTGTAGCGCTTGACAGTTTTTCCAGACTGCTCGTGCTTATCCTAATATTATAAGAATTCACTGCGCACCTTGTGGGAGGGGCATCTCATCAGCCAGGTCTCAGTCTGTGAGCTGTACATACAACACCAGACATAACTGGGACCTAACTGCTAACTTGTGTATAATTAGTATAATATTGTATACGTAGTATCAATAAATTGAATATAATGATGATTGACTTTTATTTGAACTCTCAACGTGAACAGTTAACAGTCAGGATGTGTGATATGTTTTATTTACTGTTACTTGGTAAGTACTTGTTTCTCTATACGTATTTTGATTCGCCAGTAAACAATATCAAATGGATCATGATGTCTTCGATGCGTCCCTGGAATTGATGTCATGTAAACCTGATTTCCGATCCCCAATAATCACAAATCAATTTTAATTTATTGTTCATATATCAAGAGATAAATTTTGGAATAGAGTTTTTATATTTTATTTTTGTAATAATGTGCTACAAAAAAATCTCATTTTTCAAAAATTTCTCTAAGTTTGAATAAAATGTGGGAGAAGATACTTATGTCCGCTTGCAACTACCTTAAGCAGTACTATCTAAGCGTTATATTTAACAAATATCTGAAAATTACCTACATATTGCTGTAGTATTTGCCTCTAAATGAAATTTATATAATTTATTTATTTATTAGTTAGATAAATAAATAAAATTGTAGTTTATGCTAGCTTTATAGGCAAAACAACATAAATTGTTATCTCTCGTAGGTTCTACTGTGATTTACTTCTTTCCTTACTTGTTTCTCCTTAATTATTATTATTTTAAAGTTGTGTGGGATAGGAATTCAAATAACTATGACACCAGATTATTTATGTATAAAAATATGTATTATCTGCTTAATAATTACAATAATTAAAATTTATTGTTGCATGTATATTACTTATTTTATTTGCTTATTTACAATACTATATAAGTAGCAGTTTTCATGATAATATTGTAATCGTTTATTTTAATATGAATTCAGTCAGTACAGGGTTTCTCCACCTTCACTCTTTTCTTACTAAAGGCCTGTATATTAGGTCCAAATTATGTTGACTTGATAATGAAGGTACTGACTAATCGGCTTTATGCAAACATTCACACGTACTACATAAAGCTTGGATCAATCACCACCCCAGGTACGTTCCTAATGCATCACAAACTAATTGTCTAAACCTCTATTCTCACGGAGTCTTTAGATTCTTAGTGCGAAGCTTTTAGGCGTTCCTGTTTGTAAAAGTTTGACTGTTACTCAAAGCTGTGCTTACTAATGTCCTTTTTACTGAACACTGGTCCGTTGTGCAAGTATTCGCACACAGTACACTATTAAGACAAGTGTTCTTTATTTTTAATAAATATTGTGTCCCTATATTTACTTTCTATTATTTAAATAAATAATTATTTAAAAGAAATGGAGTGCTTGGAGAGAACCTGTGTATTTTGATTGAATTTAATTGTAATGACAATATTATTAACTACTCACTGCGTAGATTCATACAATTCTTCGAATTCTGCTTGAAATTGTTTGTCCATTCTTGTTGATTCTTCCTTCCGTTGAATCTTCTATAATTTTACTGGTGACGCTTACTTCTTGTAAATATGGCGACGATAAAACAATTGGGAATTATTCCTCTAGGAGCGTGTATGCTTCTACTTAGTTTGTGAGTTGTTAGTTGGTTTGTTTATTTATTTACACTGCGATAGTAATGGTAAGTGTGTAAAAACTCCACTTAACCACTACTCGCTTGACGCATAAATGTATTATCTACTTTAAAAGATGCTATCACTTTGCTGTGTATTGGAAGTTTTTAAAGTCACAGGTATCAGCTAACAACTAACTCTTTTTCTGTAAAAACTCCCTTTTTATAGTTGAAAATAAATGCCGCTCGTTATTTGATTGTCTTTGCGTGCTTTTATTTTCAAATTGTTCGTCGTGGCGCCTCTAGCGGATATCTCGATACTTATTCCATATCTCTTCCTATTCTTCTCAAATTTTAGGTTGGCGTTTATTTTTATTATGTTTATTTCTGACATTTGATGTTTCTCCACATTTACCCACGACGGTATTTGTTGTTTTATTTATTTATATCTAATGTACAGTAAGTATATTGATATTTATTTTATTCTTTTATTGCTATCGTAAATATTTATTGTACTTATAAATGTATTCATTGCTACTTTTACTGTTTTTCAGGTAGATTCTTCGTCCGAGCGCTAGCCTTACTCGCACCTTTGTTTTGTTGCTTTTGATCGGAAAGAATGGAAAGAAGTTGGTTATTGTTTCAATTGCCAGTCCCTCCGTCTGTGCTGCTCTTTCCTCGAACCATTTTTCCGTTCTTGGAGAATTTTGTATGTTTAGTATGCTGTAATGAATCATTGCTTTTATAATAATGCTGCTTATTTCTTTGGTTATAGATGTTTATTTGTATGTGCACAAAGTTTGGAACCATGAAAAGGACTTCTGTTATTCGTATTGCGAAGAGAATTAATACTTTTTGTTGTGTATATTGAAATATTATACGATTCTGTGCTGTTCTTTATGATATACTTTATTTTAATATCCTTTTCATCGCAACTGTATGTATTTTATCTTTAAGTTATATGAGTGCATTAAGCCTCTTCATATTCATTACGAGCATATCTTATTTTATTCTCTGAGTATAATTTAATTGCTTTTAAATGATTGACTCTTACAATCGTCCCGTTGGTTAACATCACTCTTTCACGGTTGTTGGTTTTAAGGGTCTTTCCATTTTTAAATGTAGGTTCTTTGCATAATATACTCAGAGCTCTTTTTGTTCCTAACCTGTAGTCAGGTTCTTTATTTTCTAAATAAAACATTACCTCTGGTTTATCACTTCTGAAAATAAATATTCATTTGTGACATTTACTATTATTGTTGAGGTTTTGCCTCACTTATATCTAAATAGTGTTTATATACATATAATCTTAATTAAAATGCTTATACCCTATGTGCATACCTGTGTTATTGTATGGCTTAATAAAATTTATTTTAAAATAAATGTTTCTTAAACTACGAGTGTGTTTTCTTATTGCTAATATTAATCTAAATGTACTAGTATATCTTGGTGTCAACATTAATCATGTTTATTTCTAACATTATATATTTATGTACAGTATTGTCTTAAATTCTAAGGTAAAGTTCACGGCATATCCCTTAGTTGTTAAAACCATGGTTTGCCATTATGAAATAATGAATTGACAAATGTGTAAATTATGTTTTCACAACTAACGTGAACTACAAATGCAATTTTATTGATCATTTATTTCATCGTAGTCATGTAGCATGGACACATGGTATTTTCCTTTTATATTTCTATTGTCTACTTCTTGTAGTTCATAAGTTACATCTCCTAGTGTCCTACTTATTCTGTAAGGTCCACTGTAGGGTAGGTCCAGTTTTGCACATTTATTTAAATGTCTCCTACCTAGTCGATAGTTCTTCACTACAACTAGGTCTCCTATTTGATATGTTTTATTCTTTTTAATCTTTTCATTTTCTAATCTTGTATATTTTTCTGCAATATTTCTTTGCTGTATTTTACCTTGTTCAATCATTTCCTCGAAATTGTTTACTGCTGGTGTTCCTTGATTCCAAGGTCTTGGTGGGTATTTCCCATGCATTAGTGTGTATGGACTTATATTAGTCGTCACGCTAGGCAAATAATTCATGTTGTTTTCTACTTCTTGTACGTATTGTACCCAGGCATTGTGTCGTGCGTGTGTTAGCATTCTTAAATGTCTAATCACTTCTTGTATATATCTTTCGCTGGGGTTCGCTTGAGGATGTCTTATACTAGTGAAAATTACTTCTACGTTTATTTCTCTTAGCTCTAGTATAAACCTCTCATTGTTGAAATATGAAGCGTTGTCCACTAGTAATTTCCTTATTGGCCCATATTCTGCTATAAATTGGTTTATACAATTTATTGCAGTTTGTGTATTGTATTTTCTTGTGGGAAATAGTTTGACGTATTTTGTAAGAATATCCACCATCACGAAAATGTGGCAATAACCTTGTTCTCCTGGTATTAGGTTTCCAAGGAAATCTGCTGCTACTAATTCGAGTTTTTCTTCTACTCTAGTGCTGTGCACTATATTTTGATTGATTCTGTTCTTATATTTCCCTAACAGACATCGCTTGCATTTTTTATTTTCTGCCGCTATTAATTTTCTATCTTTGAATGCGTAGAACTGTTCTCTGAAAACAAGGAATGTTTTCCTGTTTCCAGGATGTCCTAAGTTGTTGTGTATGTTTCTAATTATATTTAACGTGAGTTCTCTGTCTAGAACGATTAGGTTTTTGTTACCTAATGTTTTGTATAGTATTTGATTATTTATATTGTAGCCTTTGTAATTTCCTTCTGTTCGTACCTTTTCCATTATTTCTAGTATCTCAGGTGTTCGTTGACTGTCTTCGATATCTTCTCGATTGTATAAATTTGGAGCATGTTCGATATCATATTCATTTATCTGATATGAGTGTGATTGTTTATTACCTCCATGGGCTCTGCTTAGTGCGTCTGCAACTATGTTGTCTGTACCTTTCCTGTGCTTTATTTTAAATGAATATTCAGATAGTATGAGAGACCATCTGTATATTCGTGAATTATTAAACCTTGTTTTCATTAAGAATATTAGAGATAAATGATCTGTCTCAAGTAGGAAAGTGTTTCCTAGTAGGTAATATTTTAATTTTGACACTCCATATATAATGGATAGCAATTCCCGTTCTGACGAGGAATAATTTTGCTCATAATCCTTTAGAATTCTTGATAGGAAGCATATGGGTATTTCTTCCCCATTTCTTATTTGTAGGAGTTCTGCGGCTACAGCATTGCTGGAGGCATCGCATCTTAGTATGAATTCTTCATTGAAATCTGGTAGATTTATGATCAATGCCTTGTAGAAATTTTCTTTTATGTCGATGAATGCCTTTTCCCTTTCATGGGTCCATTTGAACTTTACTCCTTTCTTGATCATTTTGTATAACGTGTGAGTTTGGTCGGATATTTTAGGAATGAAGTGTTTATAGTAGTTTATCATTCCTAGGAATCCTCTAAGCATTTTAATATTTTTTGGTTTGGGATATTTTCGTATCGCCTCAAGTTTTTCCTCCTCTATTGATATCGTCTTTCCATTAATTATGTATCCCAGATAATTCACTTTATTTTTATAGAATTCGCATTTCTCGAGGTTTATTTTTAAACCATTTTCTGCTAATGTATTCAGGATTTTCTCTACTGATTCTTTGTGACTTTCTATGTCTTTATTAAATATTAGAATATCATCTACGTAGTGTGAGACGTATTCTTCATGTGGATCCAGGATCTGCTGCATTGCTCTTACTAGTGCTGCAGTAGCTGACGATAATCCAAATGGAACCACATTGTAAGAGTATACTAATGAATTAAACATGAAGGAACAATATTTCCTAGAATCTTTGTGCAATGGTACCAGCCAAAAAGAACTTTTTAAATCAAGTTTCGTAAACCACTTTGCGTCTGTACATTTTGTCAATAGGGTTTCAATGTTTTGTGGGGCTTCAAAATTAGGTGCGGTTCTGGAGTTCAGACATCTGGCGTCAAGGCATACGCGTAATTTGACGTCTTTTTCATCATTAAGTTTCTTCTTTATTACTACAACCATTGGATTTATGAACGTTGATTCCGTTCTTGTAATTATGCCGTTTTTCAACATCTCTTTTATTTCGAATTTGACTTGCTCTGTATACTTTTTTGGAATGGGGTATGTTTTTATTCTGAAGGGCTGTGTCTCGTCGACTTTAAGTTTATGTTCGTAACCCTTGGCTAATCCTGGACTATCATCAAATAATTTTATATGCTTACTCAAAAGATAATTCACATGGGTTATATACAGTTTATTACAATTTAATTTAGTACCATCCCTATTTTGCGTGAGGTCTCCGCATTGAAGTTGCCTCACAGGATGTGCACTTTTCTTAACTTCATTGTGTAAACTACAATCCATTTTTGTTGTGATTTCTTCTTGAGCATCTTCTTCATATAGATTATTGATAAGGATCTCTTCCTCATGGGCTTCTTTGCTCCATGATATTGTTGAGTCCTTTATGTGGAATAATTTATTTTCCATATTTAATTTCGTACCATACTGGCTTAAAAAGTCCATCCCTAATATACAGTCGCTATTCAAATTAGGTGCTATGATGAATTCGGTTAATAAATTTAAATTATCTATCTTTATATTTATACAGAAGATTTTATCTACTGTTATCATACATTTTTTGTTTGCAGTAATAAGATTTATTTTCTTTATGGGTTTATAACACCCCAAACTTTCAATATCTTTGTTCATGATATTGTTATTTAAAAGTGAAAGTTGAGCTCCAGTATCCAGCAATGTTTCTATCTCTTGTTCCCCAATCTTGATTTTTATATGTGGTAGTTCCGTGGTTATCTTTTTTAAATCATCGTAATTATAGATGTTTTGTATTTTACGTTTTCTCTTGACTGGCTTATTTAAAAATCCAGCGACGTTGCACCAGAATAATATGCTGCATTCACCCACTCTTTGTTTGTTGAGTTATGCCTGTTTTCTTTTGGTATCGCACCCCTAGATTCTTGATTTTGTTTTGTTGTTGCTTCTTTTACTTCCTTTTCAATTTGTATATTTTGAATTCTTTTATCTTCTTTACTTGTCTTCTCTTCCCTCTTGTAATTTTGGCTATTATCTTTCCTTTTGCCCTCATTATTTCTGTCCGGGTTATAGGTATTTTGGTAATTATTATTGTTTCGCCTATTCCCATTGTAGTTGTTTCTGTTGTTGCTGTCGTTGTTTCGAGGTTGATTGTTCATGTTTCCATTCCCTCGGTTCACGTTATAGCCCTTTTCATCTATGTCGTCTAGTCTTTTTACTAATTCAAGGACTTCTTCTATTGTTTCCATTCCTTGAAGTGCGACTGTCTGAGTAACATTGTGATCAAAGTGTGCAGCCAATTGCGATACTATGTCACTTTCCTCTATTCTGGGTATAATGTATTTGAGAAAAGAATATTTTCTTATGACATAGTTCTCTCGAGATAATCCAGACCTATACTTTCCAAATATCAGGTCGTGTCTTATGTTTCTTTGTTGCGTTCGACCCCAATACTGTCTTGTGAATCGCCTTTCGAAATCGTTAAAGTCTATCACATCATCCATTATCATGTGATACCATTGGAGTGCATAGTCTTTGAGACATGCTCTTATAAAGTGTAGTTTGGATGTCTCATCCGTTATGCCTCTCATGTATGTCTTAATTGTTCTCAGGAATATCATTGGATTGTCCTTATAGTGTCCTGAGAATTTCGGTGCATTGTCTATGCTTCCCACAGTTTGTGGCAAAGACACACTAGGTGTATGAACCCCGTGCATTACTTTGTCCTCAAGCTGTTTGATCGTGTGTTCAAAAGTTGATGTTTTCCCTTGTAGATTGGACACAGCGTTATTGCAAGCTTCATATTTTGTTTCGCAGTCTTCTATCTTGTGTGTAATTTTCTCTATTTGTTCTTTATTTTCCACTTCGTTGTGTATTATTTTTCTATTGATAGCTACTATTTCCTCATTCACTATGTTGAAGTTTTCTTGCGTCTTCGCAGTTCTTTCTACCATTTCTTGTACAAAGAATTTTCTTGTATTCTTGCACGTTTCTGTGTTGTCATTTATTTGTTTTCTCATGTCTGCTACTGTTTTGTCCAGTTTTTCCTCTAATCTGGCATTTATTTCTAGTGTTTCTTGCCTTAGTTCTTTAAATCCCTCGTCTATTTTTGAGTTGATTCTTTCTAAATTCTTGTTTAAATTTTTATTATTTTCCTCTATTTTGTGGCTTAGAGTTTTATTATTTTCCTCTATTCTGTGGCTTAGAGTTTGGCTTAGAGTTTTATTATTTTCCTCTATTTTGTTATTATTTTCCTCTATTTTACAGAATAATTTATGGAAAAAGCTTTCAAATTTTTGTTCCATTGTTGTACTACTTGTGCCCTCTGTGAGTATGCTTCCCTCAACTGTCGCATTTCCTGAATCATCCTCTTTTGTCTCAGTCTTATCCGACTCTGAGTCCGAGGTTAGTTGCGTAGGTTCCCTATATTGAGTGAATTGTGGCTTTGTTTCTATTTCTTTTTCAATATTGGGTTTTTCACCTTTGCTACTGTTTTGTTCTTTGTCTGACATTTTTGTTGTGTACAAATAACGCTTTCTATCTAATATTTTACTTAATAGAAATTTAAATGAATCCTATCCCACTTGAATAAGATTACATGAAAGAAACAATTTTATTTTGCAAGGAAAGAAACACAGCCAGCAAGTTGTGTTTTTAAGTTTAGCTTTGATATTTGACAAATTGTGTATTTAATTTATTTTGTAAGAAAAACACAGCCACCACGTTGGGCGCCATATATATGCTGTAGTATTTGCCTCTAAATGAAATTTATATAATTTATTTATTTATTAGTTAGATAAATAAATAAAATTGTAGTTTATGCTAGCTTTATAGGCAAAACAACATAAATTGTTATCTTTCGTAGGTTCTACTGTGATTTACTTCTTTCCTTACTTGTTTCTCCTTAATTATTATTATTTTAAAGTTGTGTGGGATAGGAATTCAAATAACTATGACACCAGATTATTTATGTATAAAAATATGTATTATCTGCTTAATAATTACAATAATTAAAATTTATTGTTGCATGTATATTACTTATTTTATTTGCTTATTTACAATACTATATAAGTAGCAGTTTTCATGATAATATTGTAATCGTTTATTTTAATATGAATTCAGTCAGTACAGGGTTTCTCCACCTTCACTCTTTTCTTACTAAAGGCCTGTATATTAGGTCCAAATTATGTTGACTTGATAATGAAGGTACTGACTAATCGGCTTTATGCAAACATTCACACGTACTACATAAAGCTTGGATCAATCACCACCCCAGGTACGTTCCTAATGCATCACAAACTAATTGTCTAAACCTCTATTCTCACGGAGTCTTTAGATTCTTAGTGCGAAGCTTTTAGGCGTTCCTGTTTGTAAAAGTTTGACTGTTACTCAAAGCTGTGCTTACTAATGTCCTTTTTACTGAACACTGGTCCGTTGTGCAAGTATTCGCACACAGTACACTATTAAGACAAGTGTTCTTTATTTTTAATAAATATTGTGTCCCTATATTTACTTTCTATTATTTAAATAAATAATTATTTAAAAGAAATGGAGTGCTTGGAGAGAACCTGTGTATTTTGATTGAATTTAATTGTAATGACAATATTATTAACTACTCACTGCGTAGATTCATACAATTCTTCGAATTCTGCTTGAAATTGTTTGTCCATTCTTGTTGATTCTTCCTTCCGTTGAATCTTCTATAATTTTACTGGTGACGCTTACTTCTTGTAAATATGGCGACGATAAAACAATTGGGAATTATTCCTCTAGGAGCGTGTATGCTTCTACTTAGTTTGTGAGTTGTTAGTTGGTTTGTTTATTTATTTACACTGCGATAGTAATGGTAAGTGTGTAAAAACTCCACTTAACCACTACTCGCTTGACGCATAAATGTATTATCTACTTTAAAAGATGCTATCACTTTGCTGTGTATTGGAAGTTTTTAAAGTCACAGGTATCAGCTAACAACTAACTCTTTTTCTGTAAAAACTCCCTTTTTATAGTTGAAAATAAATGCCGCTCGTTATTTGATTGTCTTTGCGTGCTTTTATTTTCAAATTGTTCGTCGTGGCGCCTCTAGCGGATATCTCGATACTTATTCCATATCTCTTCCTATTCTTCTCAAATTTTAGGTTGGCGTTTATTTTTATTATGTTTATTTCTGACATTTGATGTTTCTCCACATTTACCCACGACGGTATTTGTTGTTTTATTTATTTATATCTAATGTACAGTAAGTATATTGATATTTATTTTATTCTTTTATTGCTATCGTAAATATTTATTGTACTTATAAATGTATTCATTGCTACTTTTACTGTTTTTCAGGTAGATTCTTCGTCCGAGCGCTAGCCTTACTCGCACCTTTGTTTTGTTGCTTTTGATCGGAAAGAATGGAAAGAAGTTGGTTATTGTTTCAATTGCCAGTCCCTCCGTCTGTGCTGCTCTTTCCTCGAACCATTTTTCCGTTCTTGGAGAATTTTGTATGTTTAGTATGCTGTAATGAATCATTGCTTTTATAATAATGCTGCTTATTTCTTTGGTTATAGATGTTTATTTGTATGTGCACAAAGTTTGGAACCATGAAAAGGACTTCTGTTATTCGTATTGCGAAGAGAATTAATACTTTTTGTTGTGTATATTGAAATATTATACGATTCTGTGCTGTTCTTTATGATATACTTTATTTTAATATCCTTTTCATCGCAACTGTATGTATTTTATCTTTAAGTTATATGAGTGCATTAAGCCTCTTCATATTCATTACGAGCATATCTTATTTTATTCTCTGAGTATAATTTAATTGCTTTTAAATGATTGACTCTTACAATCGTCCCGTTGGTTAACATCACTCTTTCACGGTTGTTGGTTTTAAGGGTCTTTCCATTTTTAAATGTAGGTTCTTTGCATAATATACTCAGAGCTCTTTTTGTTCCTAACCTGTAGTCAGGTTCTTTATTTTCTAAATAAAACATTACCTCTGGTTTATCACTTCTGAAAATAAATATTCATTTGTGACATTTACTATTATTGTTGAGGTTTTGCCTCACTTATATCTAAATAGTGTTTATATACATATAATCTTAATTAAAATGCTTATACCCTATGTGCATACCTGTGTTATTGTATGGCTTAATAAAATTTATTTTAAAATAAATGTTTCTTAAACTACGAGTGTGTTTTCTTATTGCTAATATTAATCTAAATGTACTAGTATATCTTGGTGTCAACATTAATCATGTTTATTTCTAACATTATATATTTATGTACAGTATTGTCTTAAATTCTAAGGTAAAGTTCACGGCAATATGTAAGAATTGTTATATGGAAGATGTATACTGTATGACATGGAAACTGCAACACCAAGAAGGGGTGCGGATTTTTTGACCAAACTTGGTAGAAACGTATAACTAGTCAAAGGCAATAATTGATTAAAATTTCAAAGAAAAAAAACAAAAGACTAACACAATTTAACATAATTTTTATTAATAATGTGTTGAACCGCCCCTATTAGTGTCACACTCCCTCACTCTTCGTGGCATTGATTCGACTAGGTGGTCGATATCCTCTTGGGGTATGGTGTCCCAAGCAACCTGTAATTCATGCCGGAGAGCTATTAGTGTCTGCGGGGGATTGGCTAAATTCATAAGTTTTCGTCCCATAATGTCCCACACATGTTCTATTGGCGAGAGGTCGGGGGATTTGGGTGACCATGGCAAGATATTGACATGAGCCTCTTCCAAGCGATTTATAGAAATTCTCGCTACGTGGGGAGGGGCATTATCCTGCTGGAAAAGTGGGTCTTCGGGCGTTTGAAGATATGGTAGAATATGGGGTTCTACCACCTCATCAATGTAACGCTGGGCGTTCATGGTGGTTTGGATGAACACCAATTGAGACCTACTCCCATATGCTATAGCACCCCATACCATAACACCCACTGCTCGATGCACATGCCTTTCAACGGAAAACTGAATATCACGACGTTTCCCACGTCTTCGTCTGACCCTCATACGGCCATCATGCATCCCTAGACAAAATCGAGATTCATCACTGAATACCACCCTGTGCCACTCCACGTTCCAGTGCAGTCGCAATCTACACAACTCCAAACGTTGCTGTCGGTGTTGAGCCGTAAGTGGTAACACAAGATGTGGACGATAAGATTGTAAGCCGAAACCCCTAATTCGACGATAAACGGTTCGAAGGGTTACAGGACGACCAATATTACCTAACCACACGTCAGCAATTGATCTGGTACTGGAAAACCTGTCTCTTAGTGCCATTAAGCGAAGGCTGCGGTCCTGTATCTCATTAGTTCTTCTTCGGCCTCCGGTTCCTCTTTGGCGTCTTTCCTGACCTTCCCTAGTCCATGATTGATAACAGCGCATAACGGTGGATTGGTTCCGGTTAAGGCGATTTGCAATTTCCCTGTATGAAAAACCACCTTCTCGCAAACCAACAATTCGACCTCTGTCGAATTCGCTTAATTTCCACGTTGCCGCACTCTAGGCATAATAAAACTCTTTAAACACGTTAAACAAAGGTATAATAAGACAAAACCGTTGAAATTAATTTCAAACAAACAATTAATACACCACACATTAATGTCAGCGAAAACTGAATGAAGTGTCAGATGTGTCATGACCACTTGATCTATCGCAACAAAATTTTAATCAATTATTGCTTTTGACTAGTTATACGTTTCTACCAAGTTTGGTCAAAAAATTCGCACCCATTCTTGGTGTTGCACTTTCCATGTCATGCAGCATATATTATTTAAATCAAGAGTAGAATCTGTATTTTGTTATGCTATAATAGTATATTATGTATCAAATTTTATAAACCTCATATTAGTCACGAGGTTTTTTGACTACTGAGTTTATAACATACTATACAATACACCAAATAATTAAAATAATACAAAATTACTTGCCTGTTGTTGAGCTACGTCGGGATAGTTTGACAGATCGATAACAAGTGTTAACCATATTGTTTGAGCTTCAGTTGATTTTTGCATTTAGAAAATCTAGAGCTGACTTCAGCCCGTGGCTAAAGTGTCCGTTGCTAAGTTCGCCTCGTGACTAAAGTGCACCAAGCCGATACCAATACAATTTTTTTAGCGTCATTGAAACATATGCGAAAAATGGCATTTTAAGCAAGGGAATGGAAAAAGATTAATTTTGCGTTTTTAGTTCGAAAATATGTGTAGATTTCATGTGGCTAATTGGAGATATTATATTATAGGTATATCACAATAATAATTAGAAATATTTAATGCCGTTTAAAGCGTTGTCAACGAATTTCATAATATCAAACTTGAACTGTATATTACATATATATGTTTAACAGCTTATTTCCTAAACTGAAATTCCTACTTATAAACGATACAGGTAAGCACGAAGAATAAATTTAAATGAAGAAAGCGGCGCCCATATTACTAGAACAAAATACAATTGCAACATATCATTTAGATCAAACACACTAGCAACTTTTTGTCAACTTTATACAATAAATTTTTAAACACAGTTTGGATAACCGGCGTATTTCTGGGTATTAAAAAACGCGGGTTAGTGGTAATCGAAGATTGTTCTTAATCAATGATTAGTTAACAAATTATTTTAATCGTAATTCGAAATACCTGACCTACGTAGAACAATTTCGTAAAAAAATATATAAGTTAAATTATGGGATAGAAAAAATGTATTTGAAAATTCGGTACTGGCGTTATACTTAATGAATTGTAACAAACATGTAAATTATTTACATATGTGGGTATTGCTATATCAAAAACATATCTTTAAATAAGAGAAGAATCTGAATTTTATTATCTTTCGAAGATTAATTTTGTGTTTCCAGTTATTTAAGTTTGGAAAATATTTTTAGATTTCATGTGGCTAATAGTACATATTGTCTGTCCAATTTTTCTTTAGAATACCCCCTTTAATTTATGTAGGTTATATAACAAACGTCGCTCAATCCATCTCATATGATTTAATTGCAAGAGAGAATGATAAAAACATATTCAAATTAAAAACGTTTGTCTATTTAACGTATAAACTAACTGTTGAAAAGCGATCTACATACTTTGTGGTAGTTAAAAAGACATAGAAGATATTTAAATAATTGTAACTCGTTTTATTTAACTAGGATCCAACATACTGCGGAAATAATAAGACAATCAACGTTTGAAATTGATCGCGATTGCCTTCTGAGCAAGTGTTATCAGTTCTTAAGCAAACTAAACCTCATTAGATTTCTATTTTTGCGTACGTATTCTTTTCATGTTCTTGGTACTATATAATTATGTTTTTCTACTCCCATACTTTAATTGTATTATTAGATATGCCGAACCTGTACTTTAATGATGTCCATTAAGATACAGATTTTCATTAAGATACAAGTTTATGCGCAATAGGAATACAGATTTTTCATTAAGATACAAGTTTATGTCCAATAGGAATGCGACATTCCAATATTCAATCAATATTCAATATGGCGACTGTATGCATATCTGACAGATATAAAAATTAATTAAACGTGACAGTTCTCTGCAATTTACTAGTAAGTAGTTAAAATTTGTGCTTTTTTGAAAATATAAACGGTAAAAATGAGGGATAATAACAGTGAAATGTAAAATTTGACTCCACCAGAAATTATGGAACAAGCCTTAGTAGCCACGAACAATTTATTACCAGCTAAATTCGCAAAGATGTACGAAAAATTTTACGCTCAATTTATGAAATGGAATGTTCAAACAAATTTTTTTATATTATGGGGTCTTAGAAAAAATAGTGTATGCAACTCGCATTTAATGGCTATTAAGATACTCGTATTCATTTTCTTACTCGTGTCTTAATAGCTATCATTAAATGATCATTGCATAATATACTATTATAACATATTGAACTTGGTGGTGTAATAGATAGAACTTTATAAAAGTAAGTCTTCATCGCGAAAAACAAAGCTGGTCAATATAAAAAATAGTAATATGATTTGTTCATAAATAATTACGCAAAAATAAAAATTAATTAGTATTAATTTTCAGTAATTTTCGAAAATTTTCTCAGTACGATCATCAAAACAAAATATTTCCCGCGACATTTTTTTTTATAGAACTGTACATGCGTAGTTAGATATTTATATGCGCGAGAGTACAATGCACTACATCAAGAAGTCAAGTGGTAGATTATGCCATCCATCAAAATCATTCATGCGTATATTACCGAATCCAGCTCCATATTCCATTTTGCAAATTTTATTTTTCACGTTGTATTTTTTGTTCGGTAAAAAAATTGCAGAAAAAATAACTACACAATTGCTAAATACACGAGAAGTTTCCATTTTGAATATTTAACGTATGCATGTGGTAACATAATACACACACATATACAGACACACATTCACACAAGCACAGTTAATATTTTCAATCAGACCGGAGAGCACCGAAAACGCCACAAAGTCTTCAGACAGCTTACTGAAAGGCAGGCATCACATCATGCCGACAACACGTGTCAGACAGTCCTTATATCTTTATATTCCTGTCGTGTAAAAAATATTTTTAAATTTGTGAAATATATTGCCTATTTTAAAAAGTGAAATATCCACATGCTTTCGTATATGTGAAAATATGAAGATTTTTTGGTAAGAAAATGGAGCTTTAAAAATCGTTCGTAATTTGTATAATCTTTCATTATCTAACCCCTACTTGTAATTTTACTTTCTTATACATAATATAAGGAGGTATTGTGATGACAAAAATCTTTGCCCTCGAGATTTTCGCCGATCCCAAAATTTTGAAGTCCCCTAATACCGAAAAAAGTGGTTTTTGCATTATTTAAGATTGAATGCAATAATTGACATAACTTATTCTGGTAGATTCTAAGCTAGAGCATATAAATATTTCATGTAATTATCTTTTAAATATGAAATAAATGTGTACATATATCGCAATGCAAGTAATTGTCATCAATTAATTTAAAATGCCGCTAATTCAAGAAATTTCTCACGTAGATATGTTCACATTTAAAATATATACGGCAAAGAAACAGATTATATGTGTTTAATATATACATTAACCACATATAAATATTAATATATACAGAGTGGTTGGTTTTTCATTGTACAGCCTATATCAGCTTTATTATCAAAAATTCAAAAAAATGTTAGAGGAAAATGTTTTTTATCTCGAAATGGTCTATCATATTGCATCATTAGTAATCTTTCATAGCCTACTGATCTTTAGCAGCGATAATCAACTTTAATTTCTTAAATGGAACACCCTGTATATTTTCTATAAAAATGAATCCTTATTAAATTCTGTTTATTATGATACCGTCACAAGTTGGCATATGTGTAGCAATTGTCTACGGAAACGAAATAATAAGAAAAAGTATGGAAAACTAAAATTTGCTATTTCTATTATAAATAAAAAAAAATTAAATATTAAATAGTAAGTAATGTGTCTTATAATAATTGTTGAAATTGTACACCATTACATTCTAAACATTTGTCCGCTCGCGTAATTATGTTCCTCCTTGCGTTTTGCATCATTGCAGGTGTAATTAGCAAGCAAGCTGTGGTAATTTTATTCTTCAGTTCTTGAAGATTTTGAGGAGTATTATAAACTTGGTTTTTCAAAAAGCCTATACAAAAAAATCAAGAATTGATAAATCAGGCGATCTGGCAGGCCACAAAATTGGTCCTCGGTTGCCGATCCAGTTTTGACCAAAATAATTTTGTAGATAATTTGTTACTGCAGCTCCATTATGAGGTGGGGCGCCGTCATGTTGGAACCATAAGTTTCGTCTTAAAGCTAATGGGAGATTGTCCATGTAGTCTTGAAATTCATTTTGTAAAAATAATAAATATCGGTTCTGAGTCAATGTTCCATCGTAAAAATATGGCCCCAAAATTTCATTGCCGACTATCCCTACGCATACATTAATTGAAAATCGCACTTGCGCACGAGCTTCAACAATTACGCGAGGGTTTAGATCGTCCCAGTAATGTGTATTCTTTTTATTAAAAATTCCATTTCTGTGAAAATTAGATTCGTCTGTCCAAATGATATTACTTAAATAATGTCTTCCCACATTCACGAGCCATTCACAAAATATTATTCTGTTGTTGGGATCATTAGCATGTAATGTTTGGACTAAATTTAATTTAAAAGGCTTTAGTTTGTGCAATTTTAAAACATTCATAATTTCGTGTCTTGGAATATTCAAATCAAACGCTGCTTGTCTTGTAGAAGTTCTTGGATTTGCTCTAAAGTAAGCTAAAATAACAACTTCATTACCGTGGTTGTTTCTTCGTCCATTTTGAATATTATTTATACGTCTTGAAAAGGTGCCAGTTAACCGCAGAGAATTTTCTAAATTTTGTAAAGTATTTACGTGAGGTTGTTTTCTGTCAGGATATAAATTTTAATACAAGATAGCAGCCTGACGTTTATTGTTGTTTGATCTGTGAAAATAGCACAGCATATCAACTTTTTCACTGTTTGTGAAGCCCATGTTCATTTTTCTTATACAAAGCACTAACGTTTTCTTAGTTAAATAAGAACCGCAATACCTTTGTTACTATTAAACACTTCTAACTGACTTATGTCAAATATTTACAGGTATAAACAACAGAATATCACAGTCGACTACTATAATTTCAAAATAACAAAACACTTATACTTTGTTATATCACTATATTAATCCAAATGTGTGACCGCGGTTTCGACCAACATGGCCATTAACGAACACTGTACTACAAATGACACACAAAATGTATGCTAAAAATTTGGCGTTAGGCGGTAATTATAAAGTAGGGGGGATACAAGGAATAATATACAATACATTGTAATAACTATTAGTTAATTATAGGGAAAACCAGAAATTAGAAAGTTGGCGACAATAAAATGATAATTATAGGGAAAACCAGAAAATAGAAATTTGACCACAGTAAAATGGTAAAATGAAATAACCTAAGTACATCAGGTAAACAGAGGTGTTATATCAAATCAGTCTGATCATTAAGCAATATAATATCTGAATTGCGGGAGGACTTGAATATTTCTAGGGCCTCTAAGAGGTTTAATTTCTTACCCTTCTCGGCGAAATGTAAGATTTTTACGAAACGAACTATAATTTCGTTTTTCCTATTATTAGGCATAATTTAAAGGCAGCTCCCTACTTGTTATACATCGTTATAAAGAGAAATGTATTTAGAATCATATCCCGCAAAAATATACAGGGTGTTCCATTTAATAAATTAAAGTTGATTATCGCTGCTAAAGATCAGTAGGCTATGAAAGATTATTAATGATGTAATATGATAGACCATTTCGAGATAAAAAACATTTTCCTCTAACATTTTTTTGAATTTTTGATAATAAAGCTGATATAGGCTGTACAATGAAAAACCAACCACTCTGTATATAAAAGAAAGAGAAAAATAATGGGTAAATTCCGCTGTACAGCTACAGCGGAATAGTAAAACCAGGTGGAATAGTCTTAGTAGAATAGTAGATCTCGATCATCCAATCCGTTTACAAGATGCTGATTTTGACATAATCAATAAAATTGTTGATGTGCTGACCCCAATTAAATTAACAGTAGAAGCAATCTGTCGGCGAGATGCTAATTTATGCAAAGCTGATGCCGCTTTGAAATTTTTAATAAAACAATTGTCTAGCAAAAACTGAGCACTCGCCAATAAAATGTAAACATCCTTAGTAAAACGTATAAAGCAACGACGAAGTGATTATTTTAGCTGGTGTGTTGAATTATTTACAAAATCTACGGATTTGGAATAACTTGACTTATTTCCAGTTCCAGGCTTTACTGAGGAAGTGGAGGAAAGGTCGGGATCACAAACAGATGATGAGCCTAGGCAACAATCCTCCCAACCCCAATTGACACTACAGGAAAAGTTACAGTTGGAAATTAATAAGAGCATGGAATCCACAGATCCTGAAGTACAAAATGAATTGGGGTTGGTAAATAGTATTAGACTCGAAATGAGCGTGTTTGAAAATGGAGGAGTTCATGGATATCACTTAGAATTAGCATATAAATATTTATTGTCTATTCGTCCAACCAGTGCAGTACCTGAGTGAGCGTTTTCAGCTGCAGCTTATGTTGGCAATAAACTATGAAGCAGGCTTGGAAGTCAAACATTGGATGCTTTGATATTCCTGCGATGGTACTTTCGAAATTCTAAAAGTTTTCTCCATTATCTTTTTTGTTCCTTATTTTAGTATATTGTGTATTGTGTTGTGCAACAATATTATAAGTTGTTTTTAAGAAATTACTTAAGTTTCTTTTTTCATTTGAGCCCAATTAGAAACCATTAGTCTAATCTCGGGATTGTATTCTCTATTTGCAAGATATTCGTGCTACTCGCTAAAAGTAGCACTTTTGTTAGTGTTACTTCCGGTCCGAATTTTTTGTATACAAAGCGTATTGAAAATCATGTTTTAAATACTTCTATACTCGTAATGTACCTGTCTAGAAAGCATGACTTGGGAAATGTTCGGAAAGAACTGATTTTTGATAAGAATAAAAGACCTACTTCCGGTAAGAATTTCGAAAAACTTTTTTAATATAACTTTTCTCAAATTTAATTTTGAGTAGATTTGAATTCTTGAATTTTTGTTTAATCTTAGTAGTAGACGAATATTGGAAATACTACTTTAGGTCTACCGATTTTACTACGTATAAGAAAGTAAAAAAGAATTAAAATTACTGGCACTGTAAGAATGTGAAAGGAATTGTAATATAACAAATTTTAATTATAATTATTTGAGAGCACTGAGTTATATTTTAAACTGAACTTATCGTTTGACTGACAAGCTCTTATCCATTTATTTGCTAATTCCACATCTTTCATGAAACTAAAATATTTTATACTAGTTCCCTTAATTTTGCGGTTGTAATTTGAGCACCCAAAAACTGCACAACATCGCATTTTTAGATAACTAATTAAAGTCGATCGCAAAACTGATAAATTACCACTACAAACACACCTACAAGTAGCACACGTAATAAATACCCAAATATGAAAAGAAACCGCACTTGCTGCTTCGAAGATGACGTCATGACAATAAGTCAGGTTTCTGACTTATATCAGGGTGTTTTTGTCATTCAATATAGTCGTATTAAAAAATTACCTACCTATTTAAAAAATGTAGTATACGACAAGCTTTGAAAATAAACTCTTATAAAACATACCATGACTAGTTACTAGTTTTGAAAACCCCAGTGCGGAACGAACGATGTATTTTCAAAGCCGGTAATTGCTCTGACAGTCTTTATTGGACCTATTCTATCATATAACCTATTTTCGTTCATTTATTTAATTAATTAATTTAAATTAATTCCATTAATCATATTATTCTATTTTAGTAACTCAAGACAGTTGTCCTATATTTACTTGTTTTACTATTGTATATTTTAAAAATTACGAAACTATCCATCCACAAACATTTACGTAGACATTTCCACACCTCTCTGTCTCATAATCGCGCATAATGGAACAGAACCACAGCGGACCGTTCGCTATAAAAAAACTACATGAAAAAAAAGCATGAGAGAAAATTAATATTTGCGTTTCGGCCGGTAATTTTCATCAGGTTTTCTTCTCTTTTTTGGATTATATTTAAAAATATTTTCTTCACATGCGCCCTTTCTCAGAATTTTAAAAAAAATATTAAATATGGACATTAAACAAAATATCTCAACTATTATAAAAAAAATAAAAAAAAGTAAGACGCATCTCCGTAGAAGAGCATTTTAAGCCATATACTACTTTAAAAAGGAAATAGGTTTTGTACTTTGTTTATAAAAACGGGAATACTTTTATATCTCTTGCACATTTGGCCATCACCTTTCGCCTTAATTGTGTAAAATTGCAAAAGTCACAATTTAAAAACCGGAAACACCAATGTAATAAACTGAATAAATAAAATACGTAAACTTGGTTTCAAAAATTATTTAATAATATCACTACAATATCGTTTCGCCAAACTTTGGCTTCATCAGGTGATGAGTAACTGAAATACAAAATTATTACAACATAATATATAGTGTCACAAAAGCATGGGATATGAGTGGGGGTATTTTATAAACTATAGCATTGTAACAACGGGGAATAATTAAACTGAGTCTGATCGTTTAAAGCACGACCTAATTTACTGTATCTATTAATTTCTAATAATTAGAAATTTCTAATAATTAGAAATTAATAGATACAGTAAATTAGGTCGTGCTTTAAACTATCAGACTCAGTTTTAATTTCTAATTATTAGAATAATTAATTTCTAATAATTAGAAATTTCTAATAATTAGAAATTAATAGATACAGTAAATTAGGTCGTGCTTTAAACTATCAGACTCAGTTTTAATTTCTAATTATTAGAAATTTCTAATTATTAGAAATTAATAGATACAGTAAATTAGGTCGTGCTTTAAACGGTCAGACTCAGTTTAATTATTCCCGTTCTTACAATGCTATAGTTTATAAAATACCCCCACTCATATCCCATGCTTTTGTGACACTATATATTATGTTGTAATAATTTTGTATATTCAGTTACTCATCACCATCACCTGATGAAGCCAAAGTTTGGCGAAACGATATTGTAGTGATATTATTAAATAATTTTTGAAACCAAGTTTACGTATTTTATTTATTCAGTTAAATATGGAGTTTCAACATGTAGCAGCCTCATCAATTAACCAATGTAATAAACATTTCTTGACAAAAATAGATTATTATAGTATAAAAAACGTTAAGTACTCCGTAATTAAATGAGTTTGAAGAATGTTGCAACAAATATTATTTAAGCGGGTAGTTTTTAAAATTGATTGAATTTACATCATATATTTGTTAATATCTAAGATAGTTATACATTTTTAAGAATGTATGGCGATAGCGCACTATAATACTTTTGTGTAGAATAATAACTGATTTGAACAAATTATTTGTCATTTGTCGCTCCATATTAATTAAAATAAATCACTGCATATTTTGAATAAAATATAAAAAAAATTGTATGAGCAGATATTAATCATATCTAGCAATAAAGCATGTTACGTCTTTACTGTAGGTATATTGAAATACATATTTGATTTACATTTGAGATTAAATTTCCAACAAAAGCTCTGCTAGGAAATAGTGGTATTAAAAATGCATGATTCTCTAATTATTATTTCAGAGTAAAGTATTTTCTCAGAAAGAAAGTTTAGTACTTCACATAAGTACTTGTATTAAGGAACTATTTCAATCAGATTTAAATAATAATAAAAACGATTTAAGGAATGAGATATTATTAGATCTATTTACAGAATATATTCAGAATATTTTATATATAAATTGTGCCAATAACCATCTCTTTGTTTTCATATATACTGAAAAACAGGGTTAGACGAATCTGCGTCTCTCGTCTCTCATTTCCTTTAAGATGGCACACTTACGCTAGTACTTCTTTTTGTGTGGCGTTTCGGTTGACTTGCTGTCGTATAATATTTGCACATATTGTTCTTTCCATTGGTTGTCGACTTCGGTCTCAAATTTATTTGGGCTGAAGTTCAAATAAAATATTCTTTCACCATAAAAATAAGTGTTATCTGAGAAGCGCACAATCTTAACAAAGATATTACTTAAATATTTTTGATATGTTAGTGTTATTAATTTATTTTGCATTTAGTATAATATAATTGAAGCCATTTGTAAGACAGTGGAATAGATATTTTTGTTATAGGTTTACCCTGTTGTTTCCTTCTATTTTATTCTTTGTTGCTTTCTAACATATAACAACTTCTGTTTTTTCGTATTTTGATTAGTTATTTTGACAGAGCTGTATCAAAGTATGTAGAAATTACCTAAATCAAGAATTAAATCCCTTTCATTTATTAAGTTTGCTATGATACCATTTCTTTTGCACTTTCTAGTATCTTTCCACAACGTATAATGAAATAAAACAATTCAAAATTATATTTAAGAAAACTTATACTTTGCATTTGGTAAACCCTTGCAACAGAAATATTTATTAAACAATATTACTAAAGCAGAAGAACGTAAAAGTTCGTCCAACTTAAGATTTAATTTTTTATCTCCTTAATAAACCTGTGAGCATTACTTCCTATTCGAACATTTCCTTTTTTTTATATAGAAATTATTCCAAATACAACTCTTAATACTTTTATAGCAATAACTAATAGAATGCATAATTTGGGAGATATTTGCAAATACTCTTATTAGAAAAGGGTGAACCTACTACTTCAGGTTCTGGAATTTTTTCTATACATAAAATATTCAAAACTAAGTTTTAAATATTTTCATGCTCTTAATATATACAGGGTGGTGCAATAGTGTATCGGCGGAGCTTAGTATGAAAACTAATAACGCTGCAGTAATGAGACTTTACGTACGTATGTAGTATGTGACAGTGCATTTTCTAAAGTTATTTACAAATATACAGGGTGTTCCAAATTTTCGCAACCACCTTCAACTTTTTTATTTTAAATACATTGCATACTTTCTACATATTATAATGATAGCCATTCAAATTATCTTTGCAATGATATATGGATATGTGCACTTCAGACTGTTCGTTTTGATTTTATTGATAATATTGTTAAAATCTTGACAGTTGCAGCATCTAACATTTTAAGCTGTAGTCTGAAAACGGGTAGAATGCCTCGCGTAACTCTTGTGCTAATAATTTGTGGACAAACACGTTATTTGTTTAGAGGTTGAACAAAGTGAATAAATATACAGGGTGTTAAATATGTCTTGTCTAAGTTATCGATCTTTATTGGTTATTTTCTCGTTTTTTTGTAAAATTTAACCTATAATATTTTTATAAGTCAGCATATTCCTTGTAAAATTGCCTTTAAAATGGTACCAATAACATAGTACTTATTTCTAGTATTTTCAAAGTTATAATCCTTTAATGGGATATACTCATGTTTATAACATGCAAAATGCGGGGCGGCATCTAATACTTGGTTGAACATGAAAATAAAACAAAGTAATATTAACAAACACCTGTTTGTTAAATGCTTTATCATTAGTTTTAGAATTACATTGTAACCCAATTGCATTGCCATTTGCAACCAAACGTCAAATCTCTACTTCAAAAGTCCATAAAAAGTCGTTTTCTGTATTTTCTCTTTAATGCAATTGCGTTTTATTGTTATAAATTTAGTTCGGCTAGTGAATTATTAATTTCTGTTTGTTTGTTACTAGTTGGTACGTGTTGTATTTACCTTGTTATCAGTTATATCGTTCTAGTGACATTATTTTTTATTTAGATACAATAATTGTTTATTGTTGTTTTTGCTTTAAAATGAATTTATCGAAAGAGGAGCTCATAGACATGGTATTTGCTATTGGCGCTAGCAACAGAAATCCATTTTTAGCATCAAGAATATTTGCGATGGAATATCTCGACCGAAGAGTACCGGATAGTAAAACGTTTGAAAATTTGTTGATAACGTTTCTTCGAACGGGTTCAGAGAATTACGTCGCACATGAAAGAAGTAAGATTACAGAAGATAATGAAGTGACAGTCGTCCAGTCCACTGTGGAAAATCCGCACGTATCTACAAGGATAATTTCGAAACAACACGGGATAGAAGTCACTGCTGTAAAAAGGATTTTAAAAAAACATAAGTTTCACCCTTACAAAATTCAAAATCATCAAGGCTTATTACATGCGGACTTTGAAAGGAGACTAGTTTACTGAGGGACTAGTTTAATGTTAATACAATTACGACACCATATAACTTTTCTAGATCATGTGCTTTTTACATATGAAGCAGCATTTGCTAATTGTGGAACAACAAACAGAAAAAATATCCTTGATTATGACACTACAAACCCACATTTTGTTCAGCCCATTTTATATCAACAAAAATGAAGTGTTTACACATGGGGACGCATCATAGGAAACACTATTATTGGTCCATTCTTTTTTAATAATACTTTAAATTGTGCAATTTACACAAATTTCCTTCAAAATAATTTACCATTGCTATTAGAAGGTCTCCCAGGTAATGTCATCAGGAGATTGTGGTACCAACATGATGGTACACCAGCACATTATGCAGCAGCACCATAGGGCACATTAAGATAGGGTATTCACCAATAAGTGGATTGGGAGAGTAAGTTTGATGAGCTGGCCACCGCGATCACGGGATCTCACACCTTGTGATTTCTTTCTGTGGCCAACTGTAAAAAACATTGTTTACCCAACACCTCCTACAACGGCAGAGAACATGCAGCAACGAATAAGAAACGCTTTTCTTCAATTAAGTGAGAACAACTGAGCACAGAATGTAAGTCTGTCGATACAGAGTAATGTAATTCAAAAACTAATGATAAAGCATTTAAAAAAACCGGTGTTTGTTAAAATTACTTTGTTTTATTTTCATGGTCAACCAGCTATTAGATGTCCAGCATTTTCCATGTTATAAACATGGGTATATTGCATTAAAGGGTTATAACTTTGAAAATACTATAAATAAGTACTATGTTATTGGTACCATTTTAAAGGCAATTTTACAAGGAATATGCTGACTTATAAAAATATTATAGGTTATTTTTAAAAAAAACGAGAGAATAGCCAATAAAGTTTCATAATTTAGACACGACATATTTATCACTTCGTTCAACCTCAAAACAAATAACGTGTTAGTCCATAAATTAGTAACACAATAGTTAAGTGAGGCCTTCTACCCATTTTCAGACTAAGGCTTAAAATATTAGATGCTGCAACTGTCAAAATTTTAACAAAATTATCAATAAAATCAACACTAACAGTCTGAAGTGCGCATATCCATATATCATTGCAAAGATAATTTGGAGAGCTATCATTATAATTTCTAGAAAGTATAGCAATCTATTTCAAATAAAAAAGTTGAGGGTGGTTGCGAAAGTTTGGAACAGCCTGTATATATGTAAATAAAATTAGAAAATGCACATGGCATACTACATACATACGTAAAGTCTCATTGCTACAACGTTATTAGTTTTCATACTAAGCTCCGCCGACACACCATTGCACCACCCGGTATATTTAGAAAGCATAATTTGCCGGATATTCGCAAAAAAATTTTTCGAAAGAATATAAGACTTACTTTAGGTAAGAATTTTATAGAATTTTTGACAAATTTACTTTTGATTAAATTTGCCTTCTTTAGAAATGTGATACGAAATATTAGTCAAATTTGATCCTTTCACTGAAGTGAACGGTCTACCGTTTTTACTCAGAATTTAATTAGATCTCAACAGGCAGATTATACTCGAAAAATATAAAGTTAAATATTGATAGCTTTGGTCGTTTCACCGCTATCGTTGTCAAACGCAGAGAGCAAAAAACTCGAGGTCAAACATTTTCGTCATTACAATAATTCCTTGTACTACGTAGGTATATGCAAGTAATAGCTATTCATGAAAGCAGTAGAACAAAGTATGGGAATATGATGTATCATTTCTCTCAATAGAACATTCATTTTTCTTGATTGCACGAATTGGGCCCCAGACCACACTTTAGGCGAACCTACAAATTGTTCATATTCCGACTTGGAGTGGTAAATATTTATAAGCGACATCTGTCAGCCAAACGCGACACCCAGTTGATGATGATCTCTCATGGTCTACGTGAAGTGCAAAATATTTATGATTGAAAGATGTCAGAGTATATTTTCTTATATTGGCGAAGCTAGTTATGTGTGGATGTAGGTTTTCTAAATGCAAAAATCAATTGAAATTCAATGGAGACGGTTGACGCTTGTCATCAGTCTATCAAAATAACCCTACGTGGTGCGACAACAGACAAGTAATGTATTATTGTGATTATTTGATGTCGTAGAAAAGTATAGCATCAAACTCATAAGTCACTCATTTTACTAAACACTCGCTTCGCTCGTGATTAATAAAACTCGTGACTAAAATGAGATTTATAAAACTTAATACATAATATACTATAAAAACCAAATCAGTTAATTACTTAACCATGCACATCATGCAATACATATTGTATAATTGCATATACCAGTAATTGTAAAACTTACGACAGATTCAAAGATTTAAACGTAATTATTTAAAAAAGATTCTTTACTATCGAATATTAAAATAAATTACTTTAGGAACAATAACCTCCTTTCCGCTTGGCCGTACGAAATGGAACACGTTTAAATATTAAACTACTCGTGTAAAGCAACAGACGAACAAAGTAGCGTATAAACGTAGTTTTCTGTAATAGTAAAGTCAGCAATTCTCCTAATTGCGACAATAAAACCAACTAGCTCTCATTAAAATAGAAATAACTTCGGCTAACGTACTATAAGATCGCTGTAGGAATATCAGCGGAAGGATGTAATCCTGGTGGAGTATAAAAGAATGGAACAAAAAAGTGGGGGGGGGGGCACGTAAATCTTTCACATCAAATATGGCACTTGCACAGTGGAAATATCGGAATCAATATGTGGAACCTTTTTGCACATGCTTTTATATACCATAAACATATTTTTTTCCCTCTTGTCTTTTGCTAGTTTCGTTTAAATTTGTGAGAAAGAATAATTTTATCCGATTATTGTCTTTTTGTTGTCGAATTTGTGCCGTTCAACGTTTACTTTCAAATAGGTTAGGAGGTCTGAGGGTAAGGTAAAAGTAGACAATCTGGCAAGTGGTTGGCTGAGAGCACAGGACAACGTAGGGATGACATTTATATGGGAGAGAGTTTACTCCTTCAGAAGGATTACAGGATCGATTCTATTCGAACACAGAGGAAAAAGCGACCCTTTTTTTCCTCTTTATATGCTTGTTATTTTATTCTTTATATTTGAAGTGGCCACTTAATGTATTTTATGGTACCAATATCTGGTTGTATGTATATAAACAGTAAAATATGAACGCTTCTCAAACGTCTTTTATATTACACTCTTCGATTTTAAAAACTTATTATTGTTTTCCTATTCGATTTGCTTCCGTCTATTGGTTTCTTTCCATTCGTTTTTTTATTTCAATATTTTTAAAGCGTCAGTTTCCGAGTGGACACAGATAAAGTTTTATTACTTCATCAAATGCATTAGTACAAATATATATTCAGTATTCTTTTTCACTCTTCCTTCCTGCCTGTCCGATACCTTTAACTTTTACAGATACATCAATGTTGATAAAGTGACACGGGTTCTTGTTTCACTTCTATTGGACATCGGTTCTTTTCTAATCGAAATTTTATTTTTGATGCTCTCATCTATTATTTATTGCCGGTACCAGATTGAATATTGTCAATCTTTATTTTATTTAAATATAACAAAACATGTCTCTAATTTACTAGATTCGAAAAAGATATTAGCCGTTTAGATTATCTGATCTATTTGTATCTTTTTGCCCACAGAATTATAAATAAATTCTAGTTTGTATTTGGAAATATAAGTGTCTAAACTTTAGCCTTATTTAGAATTTTCATATGTTTAAACACATATATAGGTTAGTGTACGCATTCCCAAATGAAAAAAAATACTTATGTAATTATTAAATTTATTACATGTCAACATTCCAAATATTTTGTATCTATATATTTCTGTTATTAGTAAATAAGCAAAACTCTACTCTACTATAACGTGTTAGTCGCCTACACTGAATGGCTCTCGTCATGGTTAAAATATTTTATTTTTCGAAATGAATTTTCAACATTGTTTAAGTAATATTTGGTTTCGCATTATGTTAATCCTTCCCTGGTCTTATTCCTTCTCTTATATTACCAACCCCCGCTTATTTCTATTTACGTATTATAATTCTATGATCCACGTATAAGTCTATTGCTAAGTATTACACTTCATAATAATATGACAAACCTTCTCACATGCACATGGCATCATTCTCTCAACACTTTTTCACATCGTCCACTGAACAATATACTAAATTAGTGCAGCGAAATCGATCAAAAAATGTGTCCTTTCTTTTTTCGGCGTACAACCAGGTAAGACCGTAACACATAACATTTATAACAAAACAATCTACATACGAAATGGCTATTAACGACATTTTTCTGTGGTGCAGACCTTTTTTATTTCGAAAAAAACATCAGAAATTGGCCATTTCTAAAAATCGTGTTTTTTATAATTTACATCGTCATATCTGTCAATTCAATTAAGCTATCGACTTGATTTGTTTTTTAAATCGAAGCACATAAATAAGCGCTTTTAGAGATATCCTTTCCCTATCGAATATAGTATGTATAGTGATAATGATTTAAATCTCAGGTTACTACATGTTATTTCGCTACGAAGGTATTTCATTTCATTTTCACTAGGCGGAATTTTTTTTTATTTGCAGTCATTTTTATATACATGCTGCTAAGCAATTGTAGACAAAATAAAGGAGAAGTTTTTGGCGATAAAATAGACCTAGGACCTACAGTTTTTTAATTATGAGTATTTTTGTAATGCACAAAGCACAAAATTGGTTCGCGCCTCTTATGAAGTAGTAACTAAACAAGGTAGATACGCTGCCAGCTCGCTTAAGGTGGCATTATTGGAAGATATTTCTTATGACGTGTTATTGCCATTTTATTTATATGATTCTAAGTGTGACGATTGTGCATTAAAATTTTCAATAAGGAGTGTATTATGTGCAAAAAAAAACAGTGCGTAGGGTAACAAATCTATCTATTTTGTTTCGTGTTTCTTTTAAAACGATATTTTTTGAAACTGGGTGGTTTTTAAAACCAGTATTATAATGTGTATTACATTTAAAGAGGAAATACAACTTAAAATGCCAAAATGCTTCAACTATTTAAAAAAAATTATAATAGCACCGACTGTATTAAAGTAGCGATTCAAGTGTTAATCTCATAGCGGAACACACTAAGATTTGTGAGAGGGGTATTCTGAAATTGCATAAAATGCCACCTTCTCTGTTGAAACAATAAAAGAGGGATGAATACTGCAATTCTCAATATAAACACAATGGTAAGCACACGTGTAAACAAATCTGTCCTGACCGTGAGGTCACAACTACACCGATATCTGCTTTACCGGCGCCCGCTAAAATTAATTTGAATTCCCAATACAAATTACATTAGGTTCATTAAATGCATAGCACGTTCATGAAAGCACACATACTTCATTATAACTTCATTATATCCTCAAATAATTCTATATATGACAAACAAATCAACTCGGCAAATTACACCCTTTTAAAATCAGAAAATTATGCACCTTTTGTTTGACCTGTATACAAATTTTAAAATACATAACTGCCAATACCATACTTTAATTTTATATAAAAAATGAGCTGTGGCCACTACACGACTTTCTTATACGTATGAGTGTTTCCAATTATACAATTTTATTATTTATTTATATTATATATTATTCAAAATCTTTTTTATTCATTCCTTTTTTAAAAACCACTTTTTCGGTATCAAGGGACTTCAAAACGTGGACATCTGCAAAAAACTCGTGGTCGAAAATTTTTATTATCCCAGTACTTTCTTATACTACGTATAAGTAAAAATTAACTCATAATGCCTAATGAGCCAGATTTGGTTTAATATTTTATTGAATATCAATTTGACAACACGCATTTTACTGACGCATGTTTTTAAGAAGATAGTTCCACATACCATACTTTTGCTGAAATTACTGATTTATGAATGTTAAAATTTCACTCTAATAACATTTCAAAATGCAATTAATAGCCTGCTTTGAATATCTTGTGACATGACGCCATTGTAATTTTTCTTGTCCTATTAAGTCTTTTGTTTATTTTAACAACTTCATTATTCACTTTGCGAGACACAAGTATCCGACATTAGGCTTTATTATTGTTATTTAAATAATATATTTTGCGTATAATAATGTACGTTAAACCAGATGAATGAGCACCTAATTGTCCTTTGTAGTTCTGATTTTATTTTAAGTCAAAATTCTCTTGATCTTATTTTTTAATCTATTAGATTACGTATGCTCACTATGTTTCTAATGTTTATAGCTCGCATTTTAATGAATGACTGAATGGAAAGGTAAAAAATCTTTTAAAGGCACAATGCATTAATACAACTGTAGACCACTAACGTTTAACAAGAATACGATTTATAAAACGTTAGAATAAATAGTACACATACACATATAAGGGAATATATTTTTTTTTGCGAAAGAGTAAGTGAAGCTAATATTTGTTATCTTTTACAGTAAAACATTCATAGGTACAGCAAATAGTGATACCTTACACTTCTTTGAGATCTGTGCAGTGTTCACATTTTGATGTATATATGCGTATATTTCTGTCAATCTTTTTCTGTTGTACATAACTATGACGGCCAAACGATTAAAGTTACCATTAACAAAAGTTTTAGAGGCATCCGTACGGTTTAACAACATATGCATTTACATGTAAAGAACACCAAAACAAACACTTATTTGAAATAAGTAGTTTATCTTTTATTTCACATATTTATATGTACTTATTCTATATTTGATTAATATCAGTTTATTTCACGTTAGTGTCTTTTTATCTTGATATACCTACATATATAGAAATATTAAATTCTTAGGGTGGTTTGTATAAATCTCTTTTCAGTCAGTTAGGTATAAAGGGAAACAATTAAAGTTACTACTTAGAATTAGACATATATTAATTAAAACGAAAACAAATTTTAGGTAACCAAGAACACTCTACAAATACATAAGAGGGTAAGGTGAAAAATTCTCGGCCTGACACAGAGATGGCGTTCCAATCAGCGAAAATTTATGATTCCTGCCTGCGTGCACCTGTCAATAGTTCGTATGACAAGTTTCAAATTGTTGTGTCAAGTAGTTTGTTTACACGAATTTTCGCAATAGTCGTCTTCCGTGTTTTTCGTTAAAATGGATAAACTTGAATATCCTGCGGTAATAAAATTCTTCTTCTAAGGAAATTCATCCGAAGTTGACAAAAGTTTAAGGGGACTCTGCTCCTTCAACGTCAGGACTCTATACTTCAATGTTGGACGATAGGCGTGTTAAGGTGAGTGAGATAGCTGAGACCGTGGGGATATCGGAAGAAAGGTTTCTTGCACCAAGAATTAGGGATGCGAAAGCTCTGCGTAAGGTGGGTGCTGCATTTGCTGAATGCCGATCAAAAGCAAATGCGCAACCGACTTTCACAGAAATGTTTGGACCGATTCAATAGGGGTCCGACCAATTTTGTGGGACGATTTATTACCATGGATGAGACATGGATCCACCACTACATGCCAGAAACGAAACAGCAGTCGAAGCAGTGAGTGGAAGACGGTGGTTCAGCGCCAAAGAAGGCGAAGTCGATGTCATCTGTCGGAAAGGTCATATAGTGACTATAGTTATAGCCAGTGTGTTTTGGGATGCGAAAGGGATCCTGTTACTTGATTACCTTGAAAAAGGCAGAACAATTACAGGCGAATATTACTCCAACCTTCTTGATCAGCTGGATGCCAAAATTCACGTGAAGAGACCTGGCTTGAAGAAGAAAAAAGTCATGTTTCACCAGACCAACATATCTGCTCATAAAAGTGCGTTGGCAATGGGAAAACTGCGGGATTTGAGGTATGATTTGCTCGGCCATCCCCCCTATTCTTCTGATTTGGCACCCTCAGACTTCCATCTGTTCCAAAACTTGAAAGAAATTGTTTCTAGGAAGCGCTTCGCGTCCAATGAGGAAGTTGAGAGGGCCGTAAATGGATATATTAACTGCCATCCAGACTCTCACTTCCGGGAAGGAATGCTGATGTTGAAAAACGCGGGATCAAGTGTGTTGAAGTCAAGGGAGATTATGTAGAAAAATAAAATCATTTTTTAACTGAAAATCGCAGTCTTTCATTGTCAGGCCGAGAATTTTTCACCATACTCTCGTAATATATTACCAGTGAAAATTTAAAAAGAAACAATACAGAGATAAAGATTTCAGAAAAATCGCATACATGAAAATTTGAAGTAGTTCAAGTTGTTGAAAAATGTCTAACGTAACCATAGATGCTGATGTTTGGAGAGGGTTGTCAGAAGATAGATATAGAATAATAAGTCAATGAAGATGTCAGTGCAAAACACATTGAATTAAAAACCATTTTCATATTATTAAAGTTTTAAATTTATATTTCCGTTAAATATTATAACACATAATATAGTGGAAATATAAAGAAGTAACACTAGAAAAAGGAGAAGAAGAAGAAAGAAAAGAAGAAATATATTTGGTAAATAAAATACCTTCACAAAAACCACACTCTAATATCATAACTGTAAGTAATTAAATTTCAACATTGTATAAAATTTTGAAATAATATTTATTTGTAAAAAAACATTGTAAAATTATATGTCATAATTTGAAGTCATTTTCATTTAAATCATAAATAACATAACAATATATTGTAAGTTTTAAAAAATATACATTGTCCGGTACAATTCACCCGGAGTTCTTTCCATATTCATTTTCGTTTAGTTACAATTAAATATCATGTCCAAAGTCGTATTGAATTGTGTGTAACTTTGATGTAATAATTGGATGATTAATATGATTGTGCATAGTTACTATGGAAAAAGGAGTTATACGAGGGCGTATTTTTATGTTATCTACCTAGCCATGAATAAAAGCACATAAGAGAACAACAAAAAATTATTTTTCTACATAACTCCCTTCAACACTAATACACTTATTCCATCTTTTTTCCAGTTGCCCCATACCCTCAGAAAAAAATTGCTTCGGTAACCCCGCAAAATATTCTTCAACAGCTTCTTTGAGTTCTTCATCAGAAGCAAAACGCTTTCCTCTGAGATGCTTTTTTAAATTTTTGAATAAGAAGAAGTCTGACGGAGCTAGGTCGGGGCTATAAGGTGGATGCCTTAACTCTATAAACCCACGGTCATTGATTATCTGCTGAACTTTGTTTGCCTTATGAACCCGACAATTGTCGTGCAGCAACAAGTTTTTTCTGGATAAGAATGCGGGCGTTTTCCTCCAAAGCAGTTTTTAAATTTTTAATTGTGTTTCCGTAGGTCTCTCCATTTATGGTAGACCCTCTCGGCATATATTCAATAAGCAAAACTCCTTCAGCATTCCAGAAAACAGTTGCCATCAGTTTTTTTCCAGAAAATTGTGTCTTGGCCTTTTTTGGTGATGGAGAGCCCTTATGAACCCACTGCATGGATTCTTGTTTAGTAGGAGGGTCCCAATAATATACCCAAGTCCCATCTCCGGTAATAATTCGAGATAAAAATGTTTTGTCCCTCTCCGACTTGACCAAATTTTCTTGAGAAACTTCTTTTCTGCACAGTTTTTGTTCAGCTGTAAGCAATCTGGGTATCCACCGTGCAGACACTTTCTTCATACCCAAATCGTCATGCAAAATTTTGAGAACACTTGTTTCGGATATACAGACTTCACTGGCAATGACAGAGATCTTTACACGCCGATCTTTCCGTACCAAATTTTCGATATTTCGCACAATGTTTTCAGTTCGAGCTTCAACGGGTCGTCCGCACTTTGGATCATCATTGATTGACTCTCGGCCCCATCGAAAGAGTTTAGACCAATATTTTACTTGGAAATAAGATGGTGTATCTTCCCCATATACAGCAACCATTCATTCATGAACTCTTTTCGACCATTGCCTTCGTTTGTCAGAAACTTTATTACGCTGCAATGTTCAACTTTAGTTTCACTCATTTTATCGAGAAATGGACCGTCTCAAATCTCTATACACAGCATAAACTAAACACAACTTAGCACATGTACTTCTAACAGTGACAGCAATTTTTCAATAATTTGTTTGACATCGTCACTCTTTTGTTTCATGGCTGTGTAGATAACATAAAAATACGCCCTCGTATTTAAAATTTTGATTGCATACCGCTCTATTACTCTATAAACAGTGCTGTATTTTTCCATTACTGGTTTTAGGTCAATCAACTAGGTATGAAACATCTCTTTACATGTTATAATAAAGTTATAAATCACAAATTAGAGAGAGTAATTCGATTGAGAAACCTTTGTAAACAAAATTACACATTTATAAAGAAAAACTAATGAAAACAGCTTCCTATATAAATTATAAATGAACATGAAAAATAATATTGAACAACGATGTAATTCAAGTATAAGACAGTAAAAGAGAAAATGAAGTATACAGCTGGAAAAATTAACAAATTAGTACTGAAACTGTTCAGGTAATTACATTTACTTTTTTTGTGTAGGTATTTGATACAAGTAGTGGGCGCATAGCCTGTCATTAATACCCCAAAGGACGGAATTAGATTCGTTCTACACAGAACAATGTATTTTTAGGAAGATTTAGTAGAACGTCTCGTACACACGTATGTAACAGGAACATGTGTAACATTATCGTCTAACCAAATAATACAAATCATAGTAGGCGTTACTACGAGTATTTCTAAATGGACATATATGTATATCCGTCTATACATTGGGTTGAATACACATCCACGTTACGGTCAGCTTCTGTATACAGGATTTAAATTATGCAAAGGTATTAAGTACGTAAGGCATTTGTTATTTATATAGCTTGCGAGGTTACTCGTACGGTAGAATTGAATAAAAAAATTAATTAATGAATATTGCGTCTTTCTTAGAAATTCTTTCGTTTCCCTCATGGAGAAATTATCGTGAAAATTATGAATATATATAAACACATTTACTATATTTACAAGCAAATTCCATATTATCTTCAGTGATTGTGATTCAAAACGCAATCAATAAAGAAATCCTTCACTGTTTTATCATTCCTGAGTTGGACGACCCGCGGGTTAACAATGTCTGTCTCGCGGCGGTGTCGATTGTTGTCACTAAAACCTGAGGATTTTCTGACATTTAAGCTGCAATTGGTGGTTTGTCTTCCCGATGGTCTTCCTTTTAGATCTCTCCAAAGATATCCCACCCTATTTCTTGACTACACCGTACTAACGACGACCAGCGAATCTGAAACGCGTGTCTGCGGTTGCACTACAGCGGAATAACCCGTCATTCTTTATTCTATTTTTATTATGTATCCGCGATATTTCCTGTATATATAAACAGTAATGCACAGATAGCTACGAAAATGCACAGTGAGTAACTGGCGCTCAGCAATAGGAGAAGAAAGGTGGGCCAAACTCATTTGTACTAAACACGATGTAGTATTACTAATCGTTAGGTATATGGTTGTCATAGTTAATAAATGACTACAAATTCAAATCTAAATGTCATAACAAATCTAAGTGATACCAAGTTACTTATTTTGTAACATTTTATTGAGAAACGATTGATTCTGCATATGATTCTGCAGGAACTGGTTAAGAATTAATAAAACTGTAAATACTTAATAAGTAAATAAATAGAACTTCCTCTTTCTACTTGGTAACAATACCTAACTTTATTATAAAAGTTACGGCGTACATTGGACATGACTTCGGGGGTGATTATTAACAAAGAGTTTGTAATTTTTGTAGGCAATTCTTCTAAATTATTTGCACGTTGTTCATCAAAGCCGTATATTTGTGACTTTAGGTGACCTAACAGAAAAACGTCATTTGGTGCCAAATCAGGAGATCTGGAAGGCCAATGGTGTGTGTCCCGTTTTGAAATAATTCGGTCTTCAAACGTATTCCATGGATACTGCTGCGTAATCCTGCTTGTTAATACCAAATGTCTTCCATTACAATGTTAGGTATTCCACGTATAATAGCAATAATATTGTGTTGCAGTAGTTCTAAGTATTTCTGTGCTTTCAACATGTCACCAATATAATATGGGCCAACGATATTATACCCAAATATCCAAACCCATACATCTACCTTTTGTGGGTATTATGTGTGAGCAGTATACGCAATGTGTTTATTTGTTCTGGACCAATATTGTAGTATCATAGGATTATGCCAACCACGTAAGGTAAACGTAGATTGATCCACAGAGAGGACGTTCGAAATAAAACCTTCACACAGTGTACATTTTTCAATTATGTCTAAACAAAACTGAATACAATCATGACTGTCCTGTGATATTTGTTTTTCCTTAAGACTCTTCTCACAGTTTCACATGATACATTCAGATTCTGTCCTATTTGTGATGTTGTCCGAGTATAGCTGTTATCCACGCTATACTCATCATCACATTGCGATTCAGGCTATCATTATTTTGAGGTTTCTTATGAAGCGATGGCGAAACGTTACCGAATTTCGTTCGAAATTAGTTTTGATGCAAGGAAGAGACCGATTTTCAAAAGCATCTCGAAGGAGAGCTGCATTAGACAGCAATGAGTGGCCTTGGAAATACCATTTTACAATCTGAACCTTTTCATCGATTGTATAGACCATATCCTTAATTTTACTCAATATAACAGACACTTGACAGATCAGGAACAAGTCACATAAACGAATGACACTTGTTCGTAAAGTATATTTACCCGATCGTCAGATGTGGTGTATCACTCCCCACTACATTCCCCTTTCAATATATTTTCGAAGCATGTTATGGTTGTCTGTACATTTATAATTATCAGCAGGATTATTACAATGATATACAGAATTATAACACTTCTGCAATAAAAAGCGCAATAGTGTTTCTATTACTTGAACGTCTAAATTCTGAAGATACCGATACCTTAGAATCGTACTGCATTATTGATTCTGATGCTTCACACAAACCAAACAAGTTGAGAGAGCCAAGGAAAGCATTTTAAGAAATGTTGTGGTATAGGTAGCTTTTAATTGACTTTCTTTGATATACATACGATTTGTGTCACATACGACATGCCTGTTGAATACAGAGAGGTAATTTGAATGTCGGTATTTAATTAAAATGCTGCTTTATTGGTACATACCCTGGTTTAGATAATATTTCACTGTATGCAATTGTAAGTTAATGTATTTTTTCTATTCCTATTTTAAAATGCTATTTATTTATCATATATAGAGCTAATTATAATGTCAGTCTCAATGTTTATATGATGACTAATGTTAAAAAAGTGTAGAAAATAAATAAAACAATATACTACAATAACTTTCCTATGTTTATTTTACTAATGTAAGAAGAAAATCTCATGTAATTTATTACATTATTTTTTAATAAAAATGAAATAGTATTTTATACAAATAGAATAGTAATTGATGCCAATTTTGTGTGTTATTTAAAATGTCTTATACTTATACTTACCACTTTTCTTTCCATATAACTGAAATACTGAACATATTGATTCAACTAAACACTAACACTGTGCTCGTTCAATTAAATCTGGATGGTAAGCATCCATTAAGTTACCTAAACAAATTAAATCTCATTCTGAATTTATTAGTTATAGCACTATGAACTGCACTAAAATACTGTGGAGCATAATTACCACATAATAAATTTAATATATACTGTTTACATTTTGCCCCTACTCATTGAATCATATTAAATAATTGCATCAACTAACTACTTGTTCACCTCATAATCTTACAATCAAAATCATACATGTTTAATTTGAGTGTTAATTCACTTTTCTGCTTTAAAATGTATAATTATATCTATCTTGCTTTGAAAAAAGTTAATGCACATATAAGCGATATATATTATGTATGCATTACCAACACGCATTAATACACTGTTTCCATTTGTCAAATCACCTATAATGCTATTACTCATATTTTTATCGTTATTAAAGAATATAATTCAATTCAATAATGAAGTACAGCCACAAGTTGAAATTTGATAACAGTAAAAATAAGGCAGAAAATTAGGAACTTCAAAAGCGAACGAAAATGTTAATGACCACAAAGGAAAATCTTCAATGAATATGCAAAATACAGATACGAAAGAATTTTTAAAAAGCAAATGTAACTTTATTGACTTTATTGACCAATATTATTTGATAAAAGAACGCAACATACGAGATAAGACAATATGAAATAACTTTACCACTGGGGAATTGGGTGGCTTACAAATAAAAAGAAGCAGAAGATAGAAGGAAATGGTTGTTAGCATTGCACGTAGAATTGTTAAAAAATGTATTGCACCTGCTATTAAAAAACAATATTTATTCTAAAACTAGTTGGACCGGCAAACGCTGTTCTGTCTTTTCCGGTAGGTCGTGCAATTAATGACTCGACCATCGAGTCCAGATCTTGTGAGTTTCTTTGTTGGCACTAAACCAGCATATATTGTGAATATGTCATTTTGGTCCGTAAATATAGAAATTGTTAATAATTTGACCACAGCGCCACCTATCAGATCCTAGCATAGCTATGAAGTATCGTCTCGGCAAAACAAATATGTATGTGTTCGGAAATTAGACGGTCATTAACAGCCGCACCAATGATTATATATATATAAAGGTTTTCTCCAGAACTTTCAGATTATTTTTCAACTGAAAACATTCAATTGAGTTATTTCCATCCCGGGAGCATTGTCCGAATTTTCCGACTATCCTTTGTATTTGTCCCGATGTTCTTTTTTGTTGAAAACTTTTCCAGGACCATAGCGAACAAAACAAAAAAAGCTGTACGCATATCCATCGTTCGACTCGTGAGTTATGGTCTTCAGTTCATACAAAAATTCTATAGAAAAAAAGCACTTTTTTCCCGAATTTTCCAATTTACCGGGCATTTCCAATGTTTCTTTCCCTAAAAACCTTATACCAATTGAGAGCATTTTTGAAAAAAAATAGCCAAATCGGTCCAGCCGTGCGCCACTGATGCGCTTAAAAACGGACAGCATTTAATTTTTATTTATATAGATTATATTTCCTTGGTCATATATATATATATATATATATACAAAATAAGAGGGTTTCGGGGAGTTCGGCAGCAATATAAACTAATTCATGAAAGTCAATTTACTTTCCAATATTTCGCAATACAACGTATCATTGCTTCATCAGGGTAACTGTAGCAACAAGACTTACGAAAACAGCATTTACATTACAGTTTTTTTTGCCTTAATATACTCACAGTGTTGACTTCTGTGTGAGAAAAAACTGCAACATCTACTTAACAATACCGTCATACTTGTAACATATCACACTTAAACACTTTAAAATTGTGTAAAATAGCAAGATTATAAAACAAAACGTAAGATAGAGGCACAATAATAATGCACATGTGTATATGTTTCTTATCACAGGTGAAAACGAGACTGATAATACATGCACAAATACACACGTATACTACGGCGGCTCACCAACTACTATATAGGTATATATATTATTTGCATGATGAAAAATAAACCATTATTTATTAAAGGAATATCTCATGAAACAGAGGATATTACGAACTGTAGTCGTTGACCCAATAAGTATATAGAGGTGCTGTAACCTAATTTAATATTATCTTTACGAAACCCGAATAACATTTCGCTCTTTATTCCATTCAAATAAATATGAATAAATTATGTTTAATTTTTAACATCCGATTTGAAATTCATTGCATTGTGCAGATTGATGTGTACCATCTCCAAAAATTCTCTAGGGGATTTATTATCAACAATATCTAATATTTTTATCTTTTCAAAAACTGGCGAGTGGTCCTTCTCTATCATATGTATATTTGGCCAATGCACATTTATTTTTGCCCGTTTTGATATCACTTCTATGCAAAGTTATTCTTGTTTGTAACCAACTTCAAGTTGGCCAATGTATACCTCCTCACATTTGTTACACGATATCATGTATATAAAATTAGATTTGTACTTAGTTTCTAGTTTGTCTTTTTTGTTTGAAAAGTAATCATTGATTGTATTTTTATTATAGTAACCAAACCTAATATCCTTAGAACACAAAGCACGTGATATCTGTTGCGTTAACCCCTTTATATATAGTACTTTAAAATATCTAACATTCGGTCTTTCATTAACCTCCTCATTTCTGTGATTGTTGGAAGTGCATATAAAAGTTTTTGTACTAGAGCTTTGGGATATCCGTTATTTAAAAAAAAAAGTCTAGATTCTGTTTATGATAATTTTGATGGCTAATTTTTAGTTCTCTACTTTTCATAGCTGTCAAATTATTTATTTTTTGTTGTATCGGGTGATTTGAATAAAAATTCAACATTCTAGTCGAATTAGTGCTTTTTGTAAACCAATTAATCGTGATTATATTGTCATTTCTTATAATTTTAGTATCTAAAAATGCCACTTCTCCATTAAGTTCTCTCTCTATACTGAATTGAATCTTAGGGTAAAATGAATTGAATGCCCAGAACGCGTTATCTATTTCATCGCTTGGTAACGCTAAAATTAAGTCGTCAACATATTTATGTACAAATTCCAGCTGGAATGAAAGATTTTTTATTATGTTATCCAGACAGTGATTCATGACGACATTGGCCAAGATACAACTCAAAGGACTCCCCATCGGGCAACCATCCTTCTGCAAAAACTTTTTGTCATTAAAACTGGAGTAACTATTATTCAATATCAGCTTCAACAACGTAAAGAAAGAAAGCTTTGTCAGACTCGTATTCTGGGAGATGGTAGACCAATCCCATTCTAACACTTCTAATAACAAATCGGTGGGAACATTAGTAAATAACGACACGACATCTAATGAGATAATCTCATAATTTTCCGGAAGTCTGTAGTTCTGGTATTTACCTACAAAAGCAAAGGAATCGGGAATATCATATTTATTATTCTTATACGTTAAAGAAAGTATATCAGCCATGAAAGCAGAAACGTAATATGTTGGCGAATTAATACAGGAAACAATCGGTCTGACCGGCACCTCAGGTTTATGTATTTTTGGTAGAGAGTAGAGCCTAGGTCTGATGGCATTATGTATTGTTAATTTTTTTATAAAGTGCCTCTGATATTTCCTTTCTCTCTTTAAATAATTTTAATGTTTTATTAATCTCCTTTTGAATTTTTTGCCTTAGAAAGACACGAATATATAACAAAAACGGAAGAACTTTTGAATGACAATTTCACTTATTGTGAATTAAAAGAAGACCCTACTGAAAAAATACAAGAGAAAGACAAGCATAAGTATTATTTAAAGAAAATAGAATAAATAAGTAAAATTAGTCACAAATTCCGACCAAGTATTCTCTTTACAAAGTAGTTTTTAACAGTGATATAAAATTTAATCAATACACTTATAATCTAATAATAATAGTTTTTGGAAGTGTAATTCCTTAGACTTCACCAAAGAAAAAACAATAATTCACGTACGATGCTGTTATTTGGGTTTGAACCCTATGTTGAGTTGAAAGAAAGACAGGTTCGACGCTTTAGTTATTCTAACCGTTGCCGTTTTATTTATGGGGTATCGTCAATGAAATCTTAAAGGTACCTACTACAATTTTTCTTTTCCGCAAGAGGTTTTATTAAAACCTTTTTGTCAAAGTTAACGCGAGGTATAAATCTCTTGTTCCTTATTCTCATCTTGAAATTTTAATTTACCCTCGGACTTAACCGGGAACCTATTTATATTGTTCCGATTTTTTTCTTTTTAAGCGAGTTCATGGTAGTCGCTCGCGCAAACATATCCATCCAGCAAAATTTGTAAATGAATATCATCAGCATGTTATGCAGAGAGCGCTTGCAAATTGCACGGTCCTTTAATAATAAATTTTATCAAACATCGCGAAGTGTTGAAATGTTTACTTGTAAAAATCGATATCATCATAATTTACAACAGAGATTAAATACGCCAGGGCCCGTGCATGGTTAGCTTATTTTCTGTTTGATTAATATTATGAAATGTCGACATTATTGGTTAATTTACTAATTACAATAAACTCGTAGCATTTTGTTTGCAGACTCACTTCATATTTATTGTTGAAGTTTAATACGTATCTATCCTAGAATTTTCAGAACTATTATAATAAAAAATAAATTGTAGAACCATGCCCTTTTAAAATTACATATAATGTGTGATAAATATATTACAGCATTTCAAAAATTGCAAAATAGCGTACTACGTTATGGAAACACAATTTGGCAATTTCGTTCGTAGCCGTAGGCGTACATTATACTACAGTCTAGTCATGTACATAAAACGTTATGAAAAAAATGAGGTGTGGCCACCACACGACTTTCTTATACGTATAAGCGTTTCAAATTATAGAATTTTAAGAATTTTGTTTTACAAAAATTATTCACAATCCTATTCTAAGTACTTCTATTCTCTTAATAAATCTCTATAGAATGCATACTTTGCAAGATATTATCAAAAAAGTGCTCCTTGCTAAGAGTAAAAGTGCTACTTCCGGTCCGAATTTTAAAATTTCATATATACAAAAAAAATTGCAAATCCAGTTTTAAATACTTTTGTACTCTTGATAAATATATATAGAATGCATAACTTACGACATATTTGCAAAAAATCGCTATTCGATAAGAGTAAAAGTGGCACTTCCGGTCTGAATTTTGAATTTTTTTTTATACAAAAGATATTAAAAATTATGTTTTAAATACTTTTATACCCGTAACGTACTTAAAAAGCACTATTTGCGAAATATTCGCAAAAAACTGATTTTCGATAAGAGTAAAAGACCTACTTCCGGTAGGAATTTCGAAAAACTTTTTAAATAAAATTATTCTCAATTTTAATTTTAAGTATATATGAATTCTTTATAAATTTGTTTAAATTTAGTAGTTGACGAAATATTGGCAAAATTCGATTTCTTCGCTGAAGTAAACTGCTACTTCCGGTCCACCGATTTTACTGAAAAACTAATCAGATCTCAAGAGGGAGATTATACACTTAAATACAAAATTTGGAATTGATACCTACAGCGGTTTGACCGCTATCGTGGTCACACACACACACACAGACACACAGACACACAGACACACACAGACAGACACACACAGACACACAGACACACAGACACACAGACACACAGACATTTTTTAAAAACCACTTTTTCGGTATCAGGGGACTTCAAAACGTGGACATCTGCAAAAATCTCGAGGTCGAAAATTTTCATCATCACAATACTTCCTTATACTACGTATAAGAAAGTAAAAATTATGCATGACAATAAGCAATTGTCTGAGTCGTAGGCTTTTATGGTTGTTGTTTATACCTTTTTGGTTTCGTTCACAGTACTAAGGGTTTAATAACACAAATGAAAAATTAATATATGTGAAATTAGCCACAATCAACACATCAACTCATATTTACAAATGTTGTAATTTGTATAATGAATATAAATTCAAGACTTCACGATCCATTTAAATATGGCGTCTCACATTAGGCATTGTCAGAAATTTAAATCGTAGATTTTGAAGAAAACAATACTATCAACAACAACTTTTATAGCAATCGACATACGTTACTCATGACGAGAAATCCATTCCAATAGAAATTTAGTTTTTCTCCTAAAACTAAATTTCTATTTTTTATAAAGAAAGTTGATTGTTTCGAAACCCCTTTTGGTAAATAAAAAAGAACAGTAATCATTTAAGATAAGATAAAAAACTTGAAATTATGTCGAGTTGTTGATTTTAAGTATGACTAAGTCCGAATGTTACATTACATTATTAATGTTATACAAAAGGCAAATGTCATTTCGATAAATTTTGTATTGTGTTTGTGTTTAAGAAAGAAGATTACCACTAAACTCTAACAACTATTATACATTTATCTATAAAAACAATTGTTTGGCAAGGCCGAGGGACACAGCGAGGTCAGCTACTTAATTTCTAATTTTTTAATAAGTTCCTTTAATTTCTACGATTTGATAGCCCAAAAAAGTATTTTTAGGCGTGGCCCCCAAAAAATTTTTCGCATCCGGCGATTTGCCAACAACAATCTCTTTTATTTTAAGGTTGTGCACCCGCAAAATATTGAACTACACGCAGCGACTGGGGCTAATACACTTACACAAACAATTTCATTCGTACAGAAACGGATTTGACGAATTATCAAACCCACGAATTTCAAGTATTCCTTGAATGGTATTGTTACCTCTAGATTATTACTACCGTCGATTGGGTAGGCGTAATCTAAAGATAAACAAATTTTTAAGGGATCAAACACAATATTAACGCTTTATTGATCAACAAACAGGGAAAATGAATTTACGAACACAATTGATATTTCAAAAAATATGTCACTTGACAAGTAACTAACAGACAATCACTGACTGAAGTAACTGACAGAAGGCATTTTCCAAGACTCCCTTTGACAAAAATTGTATCTGGAGATCGTGTCGAACAGCGTCGTTCTATGTTTGTTAGGGGAGGGGTCAATGGTAACATAGGCCCCCCTTCCTGAAATACGCTGATTCGTTTGCTGCTCCAGATACGTTGATGTCTTTAAGGGAAATGCCTTCTGTCTAACATTCTCAGCTGCGGCTGTCCTACTGTTGGCTGGTCCCGGGCTGGGGACTGGTGATGCGTGTACACGTACCAAATTCTCGGTCTGGGGTTGTATGGACCTGTTCCTGTGGTTGCCTTGAAACGGCCCCTGTCTCTTTTGCGGCATCTCGGGAGGCTGCAGGGTGCCGGACTGCGTAGCTCTGTGGTTGTTGCGGGCAGTCACGATTAAAGTGCCTCTCAGGGCAAAACCAACACCGTGGTAATGATTTTTCAACATGTTGTTCTCGTTTTGGTGTCGATGTTCGTGGTACAATCTCCTTATTCGATGGTGGAGGCTTAGCGTTGAAATTGTTGAATATTGTGGACCATTTTTCGCAAGCCTCTTGTAGTTCATGGAGAGTTTGCGGTTGAGCCTGAGCCACTTGAATGCAATATTCCCGGGAAAACAACATCACAATATGTTCGACCAATTCGACTTCAGGCCACTGTGAATCTAGGCGAAGACAGAGACGTTTTATTCTAGTAACGAAAATGGACGGATCCTCGTCGGCCTTCTGGCGTGTGTTACAAGCGTTCTGTAAGTCCCTCTTCCGCTGAGGACTCCTCCTTCCGGAAGCGATGACAAAAATCGTCCATTGTATCGAACCCACCTTCGTTTCGGCGGAACCACAAAGCCGCCTCCCCTACCAGGTGCGGCCGCACGGCATCATCCACATCCTCAGGGACCTCGAAATAGCCGTCCTTTAGACGTGACTTCAAACGGCCCAGGAAAACCTCTGGATCCTCAATGAGGTACCCGCTGTATGGGCAAAGTACTACGGAATTGGACAACGAGTGTAGACAAGGGGCGCAGCAACCATGGAAATGCCTCAGTTCTTCAGGTCGAGTTGTGGTCATTTGAGCAGGGACGGCAACTGATTCGGGAATGGCCACTGGTTTCTCGATAAAAGGAGCCTCAGATACTTTGCCAGGAGCGGTGGATCGTAAGCCGATCCGGGAGTTGGCGTCAGCAAGGTCGTTGGGTACGGTGACGGCGGATTCCATCTCCGTGGTGTTTAGTGACAGTGGCAATGTGAATGTTAACTATCCACTGCAGGGTTACTTTAACAGAAAATAAATTATGATACGCTTGTATTAAAATTTATTATATAATTCTGAATGATTTAAATGTGTTTAGTGATTTGATGTTTTCAGAAAAGCCGTAGGAGGAAATCTCCTTTAGAATTAGAGCCCTATAATTTAAATGTATTGTCTATCTTATTTATCTAGATAGGATATAAGCCTTTTCTACATACGAAAAGTGGGGTACAAGTTGTTTTTTTTTGTTCGGTTTTGAGGAATTTCATTTCACCTTTGTGATATATACTACGTAGTCATGTAGTCATGTATACTCGCGGCAAAAAGTTTTGTCGGGTCTTAAGACCAGCTATATGGAAGGTATCACTGGTCAACTCTAGTAATCGGATAATATTACCCACTAAATTTTAATAACCCATAAAGCCGGATTGTAATATTTTTGTTTACGCTCGATAGATATATTAAATTTCGTCAAAAATAAAATACATCTAGCATAATAAAGCAATAAATAAGCAAACAATAAATTACACAAAGAATCTTTTGAAGACAATATATTTAAAGGAAAATATTTTAAAATGTAAAATAACAGCAATATCACACTTACCCCGGACGTTTTAAAAATGCGGAGAAATTACCATACTAATAAAACAAGGAATGGTGAAATAATTGATCTTTAAAGAGGTGGCTGAACTATTAAAGAAAAAAGTATTTGATATATGGGCTACAAAAAATCTTGATTTAAATAATATTCCAAAATTTAAACACCCCTAGCAAGTGCGCTGTAAATACCAAAGTAAATACATATTAGGCAAACATGCCCCAAGTAAAAAAGTCTTAGAATGCAGATATAGTAATATAATCAAGAATTTTGAAATAAATTATAATGAAAAACCCATAATTTTTTGTATATATTTCAATATAAGTAGAATGTATATTACAGAAAAAAATTAATGACAGATACATACTCGTAAATATCATCAATATAAATAATTACAAATTCCATAAAACCGAGATCTTAATAAAGCATTCATTCTCGCCCTTGACAAATAAAATAAATTCCCAAAACCCAAAACATTTGTAGAACAGCAAAAAGATTTCTTTGTAATATTGACACATCATTCACATCAATGTTATCGTGCGATAAATCATAATTCATAAATGAAGAATATTTGAAATATATTTACTTCTATATGCCACAGTCATGTATTTTCTTTTACAAAGCAGTTAAGTATATTTACTCAAACTTAGGTATTAGAAAAATTGAATATAATCCCTCTTTATTTCGTGTTAGAATGTATTAGAGTGGACCAGATTATCTTCCATATAGCTGGTCTTACGACCCGACAAAACTTTTTGCCGCGAGTATACATAAAACGTTATGAAAAAATTAATAAGAAAAATCGAAGTATCACATGTATTCATGCATGACGATAAGCTACCTCCTAATTGATTGGCTTGAAAGCATTTGTTTCCGAAACCCAATCGAAAATGTGGGGAAGGTATAAAAAAATAATGTAAAAAAAAAGATGCTATAAAATGCAGAATAATAAACTCAGGAAAAAGTCGGACACAAAGACGAGATCTTGTCATTAAATGAAAGAAGGTATGTAGTACTAAATATTAATTAAAGCTCTATATGGTCTTTTATACAGGATGTTTCGCGACTCGCCGACAAAGTTATCCCATATAATCCGGGGGTCATTACAATCAAAAAATGTTATATGACCTATAAGTGAATTCCCCATTGTTTCGTAGATATTGAAGGAATTTAATTAAAAAAAAATTATAAAAGAAAATTTATTCATAAATTGATAGATATTTAACACAAAATTACAGCAACTGTTTAAATTGAGAATCGCCATTTTCTAAACAAGCAACTATTCTTTGTGTCATAGAATGCTGTCAGTTAATTGTTTCCAATTCATTCTTTAGAGAATTAGTAGCTTCAACTATACGGTCAGTCCAATCTTCGCGTGTATCTGGTTTACCATTAATGTACACAGGAGATTTGTAGCAACCCCATAGAAAAAATCTAACGGAGACAAATCAGGTGACCGAGGTGGCCAATGTATAGGACCACCGTGTCCTATCCACCGTTCCGGAAAATTTTCATTAAGAAACACTGTCACTTGTCTCCCAAAATGTGGTGGTGCCCTATCTTGCTGGAACCACATGCCACGACGAGCTTCCAAAGGAATATCTTCCATGTAATTCGGCAATTCTTCTTCCAAAAAGTGAAGGTAACTTTCTGCATTAAGACGTTCTTCAAAAAAATGAGGCCCAATATGATGATTATTTAATAAGCCACACCACACGTTGACGGAAAAACGATGTTGATGGTTAACCACGATTGTCTCGTGTGGGTTTTGATCCGCCCAGATGTGAGAATTACGTGTGTTGTTAATACCATTCCTTATAAATTTGACCTTGTTACACGTTTGTTTTTTTACTCTATTTTACTCCATTTTGATTTTGAGTTGAATTTACCAATATTTGGAATTTTACTTCATTTAATTTCGGGCGACACTATATATTTTTATGTGTATTTTTTAGAATTTGATGTATTTAGTTATTTCCAGAGAATTGTTCCTTTTCCTTTATGGTTTCTGACATTTTCATTAGTGTGTATATTCGCTAGTTACGGGCATCTATCGGTGTTTAGTCGTAGTTCCGCTTGGTAGAGACCTATGTATCGTTCGTCTGGATTTAATTTTCAATTGAATATTATGTTTCTTATTTTGGATTTTAATTTGGTTCTTTTATGTTTCCCCTTCGAAATTTCATTATTAATTAATTAATATTATTGATAATTGGTGAGTCCTTATAGTTGTCATCGTTAGTTGTTTCATTTATCGGCGGTGGTGCTGTTTCGATCGGCAATTTTAATTTTTCTAATACGTGGTTCGCCCCTTTTGATATCGTGCATTTGTGCAGTCAAGACTTAAAATAGACCGAAGACAAAGCGGATTGGTATCGATCTATGATCATTGTATATTAATTTTGGGTCTATCCAAATCGTTCTCTTTGCTTCTCTAAATTATCATCATGCACATTAATGCTAATATTGTTGTTTCCCGCGTAATTTTAGCTTTTTTTTCTTTTTCTCCTACTGTACGTAAAACAGCGTATAATCTATCAGCACGTTTTGATGAATATGTGACTGGCCGCCATTTGCTTGTCTGTTATTAATTTGGTAAAACAAAGGAATTATCATCCGTCCTGACGTATCAAAGGATTATAGACGATATAACTGGACTATCCTGGACCGTCTTCCATGTGAAAGTTAAGTTTGTGTGTTGCTTATTATTATTTGTGTACAGTCAATCAAAATTGCTCACTGTACTGAAATTTTAGATGTTGTAATTTTTTTTTTTTAAATAACCTTTAAGTATTTCACACATATTAATCTGAATATCCCTCCGATGCAATTTCTGGAGAGGATTTATTTCATGAGAATTAAATTAATTGTTGTTTCATTTCGATCAGTACCTACTGTTATATCTAATTTAAATAATTTAATTGCATATTCTGTTACTTTTTAAACCTTCTTTCGGAGTTGTGGTCAGTGCTACACTGCATGTAAAAAGGCTAAGTGTTAGCTCCGAAGGCTGTCAAGTAAATTTTAATTAATTGTCAATTTATTCTTCGGCTAATAGGCATTCAGTCGAAATATTTTATTGTGATTTCCCTTAACAACAATCACCTTAGAGTTAGTTTAATTTTAAGATTAATGAAGACACATACCGCATGTTCACGAATTAATGATTATGTACAGTGAGAGATCTCGAACTATTTGCTGTGTTTTAATAGTAATATAAGTCTGTGTTAAGGAAACCACGAAACACTTCCTCTTAGTTGAGTATATAGAATACACTATATACAGGGTGTAAATTTTTCAATATTGATATCTTTAAATTTGTTTCAATTTTGCAGAGCTCTCATTTAGTCTAAGGTATTTTAGTGTTTAATTTTTCACGTTTTCTTGCATCAAGATGAATTGATGTTTTTTTTTTAATAATTGTTTTAAATTGGCAGCGAGATACAAACTTATTAAATTTGTTATTGTTTGAATTTTGTCGTTTAACTGTTCTTTACAACCTAGTGTACTTAAATTGTTCTTGCTTTCAGAACATGTGACATTTTGGGTGGGGTTTATTTCTAAGAAGCTGGCGCCTATGTTTCATCCATCTTCAGTATTCTGAACGACCCACGCCTACACACACACCGATGAGTTAGAGGCAAAGCGCCTCTCCATATTACCCACCGTACATAAGGGAAGTAAAGGTAAGGCACATTGAAGACGTCGCACCAAAATTCTACGAAAGTCTCATAAGTTTTATTGTGCGAAGCTACAGATTTTTAACTCAGATATAGGGGCTCATTGTTTAATTGCCGATTGGATGACTTTATTTTAGTTACCGCGCCAATTGTTCCACCTTCTGCCAGGTCAATTATACGGCAAGAGAGTGGTAACAACCTCATCCGTAAAAAGTATGTGTGGAATAATCTCCAAATTACTTTGTAACCACTGGCAATATCGTACTCGATTTTCTAAATCTCCAGGAAGTAAATGCTGGACTTTTTGTAAATGATAAGGATAAAGCCCATTATGGTGCAGAATTCTCTATACATTGGTTTGAGAAATTCCCGTAGTATGAGATATTCTACGGATACTGGTAGAAGGACTTCGTTCAACTGCATTTAAAGCTACCAGCGGTCCCTAATCCATCTTTTTCTACACGACGAAGTGGGAAAGATCCTGTCTCTCTTAAACAGCGAAAAATGTTTGAAAATGTTGTGTGATGAGAAAAAATGCGATCTGGGTATCGCCTAAGGTACTCCGCAGCTGCAGCACGTCCACGTCCATCGCAAAAACCATACAAGAAAACCATATCGGCATATTCTGCATTAGTAAAACGAGGCATAATCGCTTAAATTAATATTACATCACAAAACTCTTTAATTTGTCAAATATACGTCAATTCGTCAAGGCTAACTAAATTAGAGGAATTTACTTATAATATAACATTTTTTGATTGTAATGACCGCCGGAATATATGGGATAAGTTTGTCGATCGAGTCGCGGAACGTCCTGTATTTCTATCTGTCTTACGTTTCTTTATTGTAGTATTATGTTATTTTTTAGTGGTAATGACCAGTGACTGCATTAATAGTAGTAGTAGTAGTATTCTCTTTGAAAAATTCTATTTCCGAGTAGAATATTTTAATAATCCGCTTAGAAGTACAACCACTGAAAAGATCCTAAATGTTTGATTAATGGTAGAAAACCATAATATTTTTTCGAGTATACATATGAAACCTGCAATAATTGTTACAAATTCTAATTAAATGTATGGATGAAACGCGAAATATGCCTGTTTTATTTAATTTAAAAAAAAAATCTGCGTTTATCATTAATTTTATTTATTGCGTTTCAACACGTATCATTTTAGAATAAATCACTTATGACATTTGACGTAAAACTACATAGATGAAATATTTTTTTTACTAAGAATTAGCAATCTGGAAAATTAGCAACGATATGCGAAAGGAAATGAAACAGCATGATGTCCATTTAAACTCGGTGACCGTCTGATGGAGGTTACTGAATGATAGGACCACGTTCTATACGTCCTCCTAAGAAATAGCTTCTATTGGTGTAATGATGAAATAACCTCCAGATCCCTAGTCAGATCTTTTAAACCGTACTGAATCACAAGTAACAGATGACTGTATGTATTGACGACAGTTCGCAGTATGTACAAAATTTTAAATAATGTTAAATTTAGCATTTCGCACTGTTGAAAATTAATTTTCAGCTTTTGCACTGATAATTAACGAATAAAAGGTTTTACCTAAGATAAATTATTTAAGCACCGTTTTAAACATTCCTCAACCGGTAACATTTCTGATAGGTACTGTTAGGTAGCTTATTAAAGATTTTGGCAAAAGAATAGTCCGGTGATTTTTTATATATCTTGGAAGTACGATCGAATAAAATTAGTCGATCTTGGTTCGTAAATTTGTGATAAGGAATTATAATTTTGTATATTTATTCCGACATACATTGCATATATATACAGGGTGTCCAGAAACTCTCCTGACAAACGAAGACCGGAGATTCCTCAGATAATTTTAAGACAATTTAACCCAATTCACCCTAGTCCGAAAATGCTTCCTAAGGTCATAGGCGTCCGTTTTGGGTAGGTAAACGGTTATTTTAACGCATAATTTTTTGTCTTTAACTTTTAAGCATTTGTGACACTAGCTTATTAAATTTTCAGGTATTCTAGTATTAAAAGGTACTCTTACTTTAAGTCGGTAGGATACACCGTTTTCTAGAAAAATCGATTTGAAAATTTTTCGTTTTTTCGTCATTAAAATTCAATTTATTATTTTTTGCACTAGTTCGCTCTGAACTGCCAACAGAAATAAAACCTACGTTTTTAATTGTCAAATTGTTGTCAGTTCGCGAAGTTGAAAGGACGAAAGATGAAATGACGAAAAAACGAAACATTTTCAAATCGATTTTTCTAGAAAACAGTGTATCCTACCGACTTAAAGTAAGAGTACCTTTTAGTACTAGAATACCTGAAAATTTAATAATCTAGTGTCACAAATGCTCAAAAGTTAAAGACAAAAAAGTTATGCGTTAAAATAGTCGTTTACCTACCCAAAACGGACGCCTATGACCGGTACTAGAAATTCGCAATTGATGGAATCGATTCATCTCTGGAGGATAAATAAACATACCAGTTTTTGTTTTTCTAAATAGAAGCGTTCGGGAGACATTAAAAAAAAACTAATTACAAGGCGCCATCTTCAAAGAACTCTAGCTCCCTTAGGAAGCATTTTCGGACTAGGGTGAATTGGGTTAAATTGTCTTAAAATTATCTGAGGAGTCTCCGGTCTTCGTTTGTCAGGAGAGTTTCTGGACACCCTGTATATATATATAGTTTTGATTGATTTGGTAGCAATCAGCCACCTCCACTGATGTGATCTATTATTGAAATGTGGTATATATGTGAGTATATGTGAGTATATATATATATATACTCGTATATATAAATGCATGGAAACGTAAGGATCTTACTACATTGAAACGTGTTCCTGCAAGTGTAAGTTGGTTCTAAATCAAATATTAATCGTATAATCCTCTTTTGAGCAGTAAATATACGTTTCCATCCCACTGAACTACCCCATATCAAAACTTTATAAGAACGTGTGGAATGAACAAGAGCATAGTACATATTTAACAGGCCGTCATTATTTAAGCATGATTTAAGCTTTAATACCGCGCAGTATGATTTGTTAATTTATTACATACTGAGTCAACATGACCTTCAAAAGTGAGGGCAGTATCAACTGTAACTCCTAAAAATACTGTATAATTCGATACTATATTAGACAGATCCGTGTCGCACGTAATAAGTCTACGCTGAGAAAAAAATATGCACACGGTCTTGTCACTTATTCACATTAATCTGTTTCTCCTGCACCACAATTCAAATTGATTAATCATCGTATTAGATTTTGCAGATCTTCCCGATAACTTGCGGAAAGCGCAACCGATGGATCGTCAGCTTACATCACTACAAGACCATTTTTCTATATGGTTCGGCAAGTCATTTATGGACATTAAAAATAGTAAAGGGCCCAAGATAGACTCTTGGGGTACTCCTATATTATTTGCAATTTCTTCCGATTGGTGGCCGGATAGCGATATGAGCATTTTTCTATTACTTAAGTATGATTTTATCCATTGCAATAATGGATGGATTAGGTAAATCTAATTTTACCTAATTAACTAACCTAAGGGTGAGGTTCGAATCCACAATTACCCGATTTTAAAATTAAATTTACCCAATTAAATAATATTCAGTGCTAAAGCAGAAAATTAAAATTACAAGTTTCAACAACGGGAAAAACTAATTTTAAGGATAAATTTTGTACATACGTCGGACTGTCGACAATACATCTGTTTCTTGATATGATTCAGTACGATTAGAAGACTCGACCTCTAATACTCGCGGTGGCGCGGAGGAAAACGCACTTTACTAGAGATCGGGAGTTTGTGGGTTCGAATCTCACTCCTGGGTAAATTTTTAAAATTCAATTTACCTAAAATATTTATTTCGCTGAGTATGGCATGATCGATTATTTTTACTGCTCGTACAAATATTGCAGAATTCAAAAAGATATTTATTTAATTTACAAACAAAAATTATTAAAGCAGAACTTGACAAAATTACAGTTTAATAGAACCTTATATCAGAACGTCAGAATAAAGTAGTTTCGATTGCTCCGACTATAATGAATGTCTATATAAGCAATATACGTGGTTGGGATAACAGCAGTACCTATACATGCAGAAGAAACTGTTATAGCGGTGTAGTAAGTTAAAATAGTAAAATAATTTACAACAGGACTTCAATTATTCAATAATTTTATAGAATTTTATATAAAATTTAATTTCAATTTGATATGAAGAATGTCAGCGAGTCTGCCACTACGAGTATATACTTTAGACAACTCCGCCTGGGACAGTGGGGGGTGGATTGAGTAGCTCCAACACTGTCACTGCCGGTCCCAAGCCCGGATAAAGGAGGAGGGTTATAACGATAGAGTAGCTTTTTGTCTCATGCAAAAAATAAATTGTTAAAAGTTCTAAAGCGCAGCCTCGGTTGGGCGGTCACAAGGAAAACGGCAACAGCAGAGAAAAAGGCAAATGAATATAGAATGCTGGAACATACAAGATTTAAATACTAAAGATCAGGTATTTAGAGAACTCCAGGCATACTATGCAGAACTCACCGAAACAAAAGCAAAAGGGCAATGAAACAAATAAATATATATATTTATACTTCTCGAGCGGAGTAGAGAAAGATCGGAGAGCGAAAACGGGAGTGATTGTGGCGATAAAGAAGAAATGGTAAGGAAATATAGTTGACTGGAATACAATAGACGAAAGGATTTTAAAAATCGAATTGAAGAACACAAGAATAAAGAAGAATAAAATCTTCGGAATATATGCACCCACCGACGACTCAGATATAAGTATAAAAGAGGATTTCTTCGACAAACATTTGGAAGAACTAGGTAAAATAATGAATAAACAATAAATTATTATGTTAGGGGACTTGAACGGAAAGGTTGGTACAGCCCTGGAAAGTAAAACAATTCGGGGAGGATGTAGTATATAAAAATGGAACTTTGTGAACAACATTAATTAAAAATACTGATCGGATTCTTCCAACATAAAGAGATCAATAAATATACGTGAATTCAAAAAACAAAATACCTGAGACCTGCGATATTGGATTACATAGTAATAAAGCAAGATTCATATATTAGACGTGAAAGTATAAAGAGAAGCAGAATGCCGATCAGACGACTTGCTAGGTAAGTCACGTATAGGTAAAATACGATAAACGAACAACAAGAGGAACAGAACGCAACAGCTAAAGTCAACAACTTGGAAATCTTGAAAATGAATCCACTAGCTTTCTTTATAAAATAGACTAGCACAACAAATAGAAGAGGATATAATGGGTCCACAACAAGAAATGGATGACGAATTAAAAGAAAAGTTACTTAAAACAGCAAAGGGAAGCCTGAGGAATTAGGATAAAAAGACCAGCAAAAGACTTCTGAAGCACAGATGAACTAACCAAAATCGTAAAGGAAAATAAAAAGTTATATTTCAAGTATCTAACTATAAAAGACGAAGAAGATAGGAAACAATATAACAGGTATAGATATGTAGTTCAAAACTAAATAAAAATGGTAAAAAATTGGACATGGGAAAATAAATGCGCACAAGTAAGCTCAACGATAGGAGGATCTAGGTCTAGAGAAGTTTGGAAAACAATAAACAGCATGAGGCATCGAGATTTGGAAAGGCTACTATAGCGACCTTCTGATAGAGAAGCTAAAAGAATATTTGGACACACAATTATATACAGAGGAAATAGAAAAAAATTAAATAGTCTAGATCACGGGTAAAAGACGTAGAGAAAGCTCTACGAAAAATGAAAACAATAGACGCCAGGGCAGGCGATCGCCTATCGAGTTACTGAAACATGTCACAACAAGAACAGTAAAAACAATCTGCGATATATTTAATAAATGCCTAAGGAGAAAGACATATCAGTAGATTGGAAAATTTCTCATATACAGTGTGACCAGTGAAGTCCGCATCATATGGGATTTGTGTATATTAATAGATTTATTCTAAATTTGAGTTTGGCATCAATTTCTGCTTCGATCAAGATGAAAATTAACCAAAAAAGTAATAGTCACGTGATTCGCATTATCTGTCAAATTTAAATTTTTTTCCAAAAAAAATTCAAAAGTGGGGTTATTTCTCAAAATATCGAAAAAAGTTATTAGAAAAAGTTTTTCTAAATACAATTTTTAGCCCATATGCAAAATTTCAGCTGCATACGATAATTTAGATTTTTTTCCAATTTCTTGTAAATTGCACCACTGTTGCGAAATAAGACAACGCAACCTACATAAAACTCCTTAGTTTTAAAATGCTTTATTCCAGACACATTTTCTTTAAGGCAGCGCCATATTCAATGTGTGTTTTTCTACAAAATCCAAATAGGGCTATTAAAATTTGGTCACATGTGATGCAAAGTTTATTTGTTTTTGACCCTGTATAAGGTAACTTCATAAAATAACTATTTTTGAAAATGTAGTTTGTGTCTAAAAGTAATACACATTAATATTAATACAGACAGGTACACAGCGTCACAAGTAAAGTCTGCATTAAGTGGAAAATAAATTTTCGTTTAACTTTACGTAAGTTTAACTAGTTTCAATGATTTAATTTAAAACCCCTTTATTAAAATTTGTTATGGAGCTATGTTATAAAAAGTAAAAATAGTCTTTTATTATTTAAGTTCAGTTTCCAAAAAATTAACTAGTTTTGTACCTTACGATGATGCTCCAAACACAAGTTGGCCGCAAAACAAATGATAAACAAGATCAACAAGCCCTTGCTTTATTAATGACAGTCAAATCGCTTTCTGTTTGTCATAGTGGCTTTTAATTAATATTGTGTATTAAATAAAAAAATGTTAACTGTACAGGAAAGAATTGAAATTGTATTAATATGTGGTGAAAACACAAGTCATCGTGTAGCGGCCAACATTTTTAATGAATGGCATCCAGGCAAAAATGTGCAACAATCTACTGTGAGTAGGATTATGGTGAAATTTAAATCAACTGGATCGGTGGAAAGTTCATTTAAAAAACCTCACAATCCTATAAAACATAGTGAAGAAGTCCAATTAAATGTTTGCCTAGATATTGTGGGACATGGTCAAACTAGTATTAGACATGTTTCTCGCAGAACTGACGTTCAAAGAGAGAGTGTAAGGAATATTTTGCACAAAAATAAATTTAAGACGTATAAACCTAAATTTATAAATACTCTTAAGGAGCAAGATTTTGACATACGTTTAGGATTCTCTTTTTGGTACCAGGGGGAAAAAGAAGAAAATGTGTCCTTTCCGTTTCACGTTTTATGGACCGACGAGGCCACTTTCACTTCAAACGGCATTGTTAGCTCTCAAAATTGTAGATGGTGGGCTCAAGAAAATCCAAATTTTATAATAGAATGCAAGGACCGGTATTCCTTTAAAACTAATTTGTGGTGCGGTATTTTAAACGATCAAGTTGTTGGGCCTTATTTTTTTAGAGGCAATTTAAATTCTGAAGAATACCTACGCTTCCTTAACACCGAGGTCATTGAAGTTTTGGACAATATGCCTATTGAAATAAGGCATAATTTGTGGTACCAGTGTGACGGTGCTCCCATCCATACTACAAGACGGGTTCAAGAACGCCTCTTGGAAATATTTAGGGGCAAAGTAATTGGGCGTAATATGGAGCAATACTGGCCGGCTAGGTCTCCGGATTTAACCCTACTTGATTTTTTTCTTGTGGGGTTACCTAAAACAAAAACTTTACAAAGAAAAACCTTTCCGTAATGTTGATCATTTGGAAACGGTGATTCGAAACTGTATTTTAGAAATAAGGCCCCTTAATATCAGAAACTCCACTAAAGATGTATCAAGAAGAACAATTGTTTGTATTGAACACAATGGGAGGCACACAGAAATGTAATTTTAATTTTTAGGTTTTTCAAATTATGTTTAATTTAATATTCAAATACCAAAAATACATATTGTTATTAATTGAAAAGGTGGAATTTTAAATGCGTTTAATTTTTATAATGTATTTTGATTATTTTATTAGAAAATTTGACTTTTCAGTTAAACTATTTTCTTAATATTAATGTGTATTACTTTTAGACACAAACTACATTTTCAAAAATAGTTATTTTATGAAGTTACCTTATACAGGGTCAAAAACAAATAAACTTTGCATCACATGTGACCAAATTTTAATAGCCCTATTTGGATTTTGTAGAAAAACACACATTGAATATGGCGCTGCCTTAAAGAAAATGTGTCTGGAATAAAGCATTGTTAAAACTAAGAAGTTTTATGTAGGTTGCGTTGTCTTATTTCGCAACAGTGGTGCAATTTACAAAAAAATTGGCAAAAAAGCTAAATTATCTTATGCAGCTGAAATTTTGCATATGGGCTAAAAATTGTTTTTAGAAAAACTTTTTCTAATAACTGTTTTTCGATATTTTGCGAAATAACCCCACTTTTGAATTTTTTTTGGAAAAAAAATTAAATTTGACAGATAATGCGATTCACGTGACTATTATTTTTTTGGTTAATCTTCATCTTGATCGAAGCAGAAATTGATGCCAAACTCAAATTTAGAATAATCTATTAATAAAAAAAATCCCATATGATGCGGACTTCACTGGTCACACTGTACATATACTCGATTTACAAAAAAGGATGTAGAACCGACTGCAAGAATTATAGAAGAATTAGTGAGAAAACTCAGACTAAAGAAAGAGAACGTCATGTTTATAAATCTAAAGAAAGCAATCGACTCGATTCCCCTTCAAAAACTATGGATTACTTTAGAACAAGCTGCGGTATGAATAAAACGTATATAAACGCAATAAAAGCACTGTACAAGGAAAATCAAGCTATCATAAAAGCTGGAAACCAAATCTCCACTAGTCATGCCTTGGAAGGGATTAAAACAGAACTGCTGCGTTTCCCTTACTCTTTTTAAAAGTTACCTAGAGGTGGCCTTAAAACATTGGACTAGGAAATGTAGCCGGATGCGAACATGGCTAAGTGAGAGCCCGATATATACGATCCTCTTTGCAGACGACCAAATAGTGATTGCAGAAGGTCAGCAAGACATGACATATATGTTAAATAAACTCATAAGTGGAACTTACAAGCATATACGGATGAAACACAGTATATGGTCATTGGAGGAAAAGGACAGGATATAGAGCTAGACAGCCGAACAATCAAAAATATTATCCAGTACGAATATCTGAGGGTCACAATATGCGAAGATAAAAGAGCCGGCAAAGACATACTGAAGAAAATAGCCACAGGAAAGAATATGACAAAAGCACTACATCCAGCACTGTGGAATAAAACCCTGACAAAAATGACAAATATATTTAAAGCAATAATGGAACCAGTAGTGACACACGGGTCAGATAAATGGGTGACCGACAAAAAAATTAAACTCTACTCTTGGAAATGACATATTAGAGCAAATGCTGCGGTGTAACCACATACAACCATGTCAGAAATACAGACCTTAGAGGTAGAATGAAAGTGAAAGACACTATTATAGATGCTATACATGTAAGGCTGCTGAGATGGTATGCACATTTGCGCAGAATGATGAAGAAAGGATACCAAGGAAGGTATGGAATTGGATTTCAGCACAAAGTAATAAACGAGGAAGACCTCGAAAGGAATGAATAAACAATATAGAAAGTAAAATGAGAAAAAAGGTCAAGAGCACGACTGGAACAACAAGAATAAATGCCGTTTAGGATGTGAGAAGCGACAATAGCTGCATATAAAAGAAAGAAAAGAAAATTAAGATTTCGGCAAGAAAATTTAGTATCACTGTAAGCAAGAGAAAAATTTCCGCATGAATTTACTTTAAAAAGAGTATCTTTGAAGAAAAGTATTTTAAAATACGTCAAAACCTAGAAAAGGATTACTTTCCCTTTATTAACCAAAGACTGTCTTTTAGAAAAAAGATAAAATAGCGTTCTAAATGCGTGCGTTCGCATTACACTTTCTATATTATATTATACATTTTTCAATAAAAGAGACCTCGAGAATAAACCGTGCTCTTAAATTCCCCAGAAGCGTTGCGAAAACTGCGGGATATTCACGCGATGGGTTTTAAAATTTACACCTATTGCTCTTTATGGACCCTGAATCCCATTCCTAGTATTGTTAGGTAATTGCCGGAGTGACAGAGCGTAAACAAATCATTATTCCGATACAACGTGGGTCCAGAATATGCCGGCGGAGTGAAGTCCCTTCCCACAGGAGAAACCACCAATTGTACGTATTTAATGTATGTATCTAATTGTCGTGTACATCATAGCCGCGCGGCTTAAGTTAAATGCCAATTTATAGGTGCGCTATTATATTTGGGAAATGCTCGCAAAATTAGGAACGCGTGCATGCCGCGGAAATGCTTGAATTTACACGTAGCGGTTATTCGTCAGGAGTCAATTTAAAATTAGATGGCCTAATTCAAATTCACTCCTTGGCATTGGGATTAGGACATTATGGTGGAAGGATATATATGAGAGAAATGATTAAATTAGATCGAATACCGCAAGATAAAGTAATTTTTAGAAAACGACTGTTTCATTTTTCATTCTTTTTCTTGCCGATAACATTGAACAACAAGTATGAACTTTTTTCTGCTTCTCTACTATTTGAATACGATTGATTTTTATGTTTGATTTCTAGCGTTAATTATAAAACAAATTTGAAGTAGTTTGTGTTAAGTACCAAGTTCTGAACTCAAATAAATTTAAAGAATGAATAAAGCGTAAATAGCAACTAGTTTATTTCATATCTCTCTCCGCTTTCCTTCTGTATTAGCTTAGCGTATAATTGTATCATCCAGTATACAGGATGATCTTTTGGCTACACCATTTCTTCACGCGTGTTCCAAGTGTAAAAAACAGCTTAATCTGAGTTTTGAATAATCTAAGGAAAGACAACATTGCTATTTACTGTGCTTATAATTTACAGCGAACACTACATTATCAGTGATAGCGGAAATAGAAATACACGTATATGAACAAAGTCAATCTATTTAATTTTAATCTACAACTTTCTGTTCGTCACTCCTTGTCAGTGAGACTAAGAAATTATGGTAGAATGATATATAAGAGACATTATTTAATTAGATAATAGTTATATGATGTTTAAAAATGAATATCTCATTATTCATATCTTTTTTCTTGTCCTAATTATAAGCTTAGTGTAGTCAAATGAACCTAAAAATGAATAAAACATGTTAATAATAACTAATTTTTTAGAACTATCACAGAAACTAAACTTGGAGTCTGTGGCTTGAAACTACACAAAAACAGTAAAACACTTTCACCACATTAAAGCACAAAAATGGCTAAATACGTATTTCAACAACACTGTTGTTCTGTTACGCTACGGTGTGTAGACAGCGCGATTTTTAATCAGTGCTACTGATGATGACAACTTAGTTGTTGAAATACGTATTTAGCCATTTTTGTGCTTTAGTATGGTGATGGTGTTTTAGTGTTTTTGTGTAGAAGTATCACACTTTTTCTTCTGTATGGGAATGACAAACTTTACTATTTCAGCATTCAGTAGTAATAGTCCGGTCAAAATAGACACAAAAAAATCCAAACCTAGACAAAACTCCGACAGTGCTAAAAATTTACAGACCTTAGAATAGTCATTTTAAATAAAATGTGAAAAGTCCCCATCGATCCAACATGTGCCAAAATTTTTATTCAAGGTCAAAGGTCATGAAAATCAGTTTTTCGCGAATATCTTTTAAACGGTTAGTTTTATTGTAAAAGCAGGTATTATCAAATTTATAGAGCATGCGATTTCCGACAAGAAAGATTCTAACACTTTTTCCGCTACAAATGATCGTTCGCATGTTATTGTGAGTTGAAAGTTTAAAACATATCATAATATGCGTAAATAGAAGAAATATGAATAATATATCGGGATAAATATACAGGGTGTAGATAAAGTCTGGAACAAAATTAATATTTCTGTTATCTTCGGTTTGATGGAAAAACCCTGAAACAGGTCGATTTTGTTTTTATCCCGTGCACTTTATAACATCGTGAATTTAATTCTGTCGTCATTTGGTTGCGCGCGGGCGTGACGTCATTAGTTTTTTCAAATGGTAACCCGCCACATTTATTACCCCTTGTCGTTAGGTATTCCATTGTGCATGCAACGGTATAAAAAGTTTGGTACCTTACATAACAATTTTTGGGAGAAAAATGCTTTCGAATTTCAAAAAATTAAAATTTTATTTCTAATGAAAAACTAATCAAAAATTATTTTAAAAAATCAGATAAATTATAATCCGAGGTTTATTTTGGATTGTCGTCAAACAAGACACCAAAAAAATGTCAACGGAAGTGTTCAAATTGTCCGCCATTGGCCATTTGACACTGGCCGGGACGGACGTACACGCTTTCTACGACAAGTCGTATTGTCTCTGCACCAATATTCCGCATTTCCTCGCGGATACGATGTTTCAGATGATCCAAGTTATTTGGCTTATTGGTGTACACCTTTGATTTCACATGACCCCATAGAAAAAAATCAAGTGGTGTGAGATCTGGCGAACGGGCAGGCCATTCAATTGTTCCCCTTCGTCCGATCCATCTCCCGGGGAAAATTTCGTCGAGGTAATTCCGAACACGCCAGCCAAAATGTGGAGGTGCTCCATCTTGTTGAAACCAGATTCTGGGGTGAGGCTTGTCGGGGGTGTTTTCATCCGGAAATAATTCTACCAATGTTGGCACTAGCGTAAATCTTAGGAAATGTAAGTATGTTTCAGCGTTTAAATTTCTGTCCAGAAAAAAAGGCCCCACAATGCGATCTCCCACTATTCCCGCCCATACATTAACTTTTTGCTGGTGTTGGGTGTGCTCCTCTCGAACCCATCGAGGATTTTCGCCCGACCAGTACTTACAATTGTGGCGATTCACTTCACCGTTCAAGGTAAAAGTTGCTTCGTCACTAAAAACCACATTGTCGACAAATCCGGGATTCTCATCGCACCGTAGCATGATTTGTTCACAGAACTCGAGTCGGCGGTCGAAGTCATCTTCATTCAGTTCCTGAACCCGATTGATTTTGTACGGATGAAGTTTTTCCTTCTTCAGCAATTTGGCTACTGTGGTAAAATCGACTGCATGATCCCTGGCAATGTTCCTTGTTGAAGTGTGGGGGTTGTCCTGAAGTTCCAAGAGAATATTGACCCTTCTATCTTCCTCAATTCTTGGTTGACCTTGACGAGCCCTGTCTTTTACACTACCAGTTTCAGCAAATTTTGCGACAATTTTGCTCACCGTTGACCGCGAAATCGGTGCGCGGTTTGGATTTTCTGCATTGAAAAACTGACAGGCTTCTTCATGGCTACGTATTTTATCACCACAACCAACAATAATGAGAATTTGAATCCGCCATTTTCGCAATGCACGTTCAACACTACCAATGGAGCAAGTATTGTGAATGGATAAGTTCACACACCAAGTAATGAACTGTCAATATGACGTGTCGTAGAAAGCGTGTACGTCCGTCTCGGCCAGTGTCAAATGGCCAATGGCGGACAATTTGAACACTTCCGTTGACATTTTTTTGGTGTCTTGTTTGACGACAATCCAAGATAAACCTCGGATTATAATTTATCTGATTTTTTAAAATAATTTTTGATTAGTTTTTCATTAGAAATAAAATTTTAATTTTTTGAAATTCGAAAGCATTTTTCTCCCAAAAATTGTTATGTAAGGTACCAAACTTTTTATACCGTTGCATGCACAATGGAATACCTAACGACAAGGGGTAATATATGTGGCGGGTTACCATTTGAAAAAACTAATGACGTCACGCCCGCGCGCAACCAGATGACGACAGAATTAAATTCACGATGTTATAAAGTGCACGGGATAAAAACAAAATCGACCTGTTTCAGGGTTTTTCCATTAAACCGAAGATAACAGAAATATTAATTTTGTTCCAGACTTTATCTACACCCTGTATATCTAGATGCCACATATATCATCGATGGAGGTTTTCTTTTACATCGCGTTGTCTGGGACCAGGAGGAAACATTCGATGTTATTTTTGATAAATACACTGATTATGTCCGTAATCATTACTGTCACAACATTATGGTTGTATTCGATGGCTATACTGATTTTCAAAAAAATATTAAAGCTGCAGAACAACATCGATGGGCTACTAAAACTTCTTCATCTTTGGATATTCTTTTTGATCTGTTCATGCCTCTACCGACTAGCCAACAAAAGTTTCAGTCTAATACTCACAACAAGACTCGATTTATTCAAATGTTATCTGAAAAATTCAATGCTGCGAATATACCTGTAACACAAGCTGATAATTATGCTGATGTTCTCATCATTGAAACGGCTATAGAACAAGCAAATAGAAATACAACCATCGTTGTTGGTGAAGACATCGATTTGTTGATAATATTAATTGCACGGGCTCCCATGAATAATAATATTTACTTCCTGAAACCAGGAAAGTCACAAGCGGCATCAGAAATGTATTCGTTGCAAAGTTTCGACAAATATCCAAATTGTCGTGCTCATATACTATTTCTTCATGCCATCACCGGTTGCGACACTACGTCTGCATTGTTTAAGAAAGGTAAAACCAGAGTATTTAAATTATTCGAAAAGAATTATGAATTAGTTCAGTGCGCTACAGCATTTGAAATAATTGATTCTACTCCAAATATAATTATCTCAAACGGAATTCGTTTCACGCTTGCGATGTATGGTGCTCCAAAGAATACTACTTCTTTATACAGCTGTAGATTTTCCAGTTTCGTAAAAAAGTACCCGACACAATAAAGTCGTGCAATTGTCCTGTCTCCCTCCAAAATCTGCTGCTGCTTATCAACATTTATACCGAGTCTATTATCAAGTTCAGGTATGGCTAGGTAATAAACAAAATCCTGAAGACTGGGGATGGATAAGGATTAATAACGATTTCGACCCAATTCAAACTCTTCTTCCACCTGCTCCAGAAATATTACTTAATACGATTTTTTGCAATTGCACCAAGGATTGCAATTTCAACTGTGGATGCAAAAAAGTTGGCTTGTTCTGTTCTGCAGTATGTGGCAATTGTCACGGTCATCCATGCTCTAATGTGACACCTAATACAACTGATCCGGCTGATGTCTTAGAGCAATATGTAGAAATCCAGCAGTCAGAAGAAGAAGAAGAAGAAGAAGAAGAAGAAGAAGAAGAAGAAAATACGGCTGAATATATTGAATCCGAAGGTTGATAACACTGTTTTTTCCAAATCAATATAAATTTATTATTTATTCATTATCACTTTCACAATCTTTTTTTCATTGTCTACATAGACCGTGTATTATGCCTACAGGGGATACCAGGTAAAAAAAAAATGCGCCAAGTACTCTACTGCTGTGCTGGTGTGGAAAGGAGTGCATATTAGTGAGAATTCCAAGTTTGCGGTTTTCAAAATTGCCATAACTGTCTTTGCAGCAGAAAAAATGTTGGAACCTTTCTTGTCGAAAATCGCATGCTCTATAAATTTGATAATAACTATTTTTACAATAAAACTAACCGTTTAAGATATATTCGTAAAAAACCTTGAATACAAATTTTAGCACATGTTGGATAGATGGGGACTTTTCACATTTTATTTAAAATAACTATTCAAAGGCCTGTGTACATTTTAGAGCTCTGTCGGAGTTTTGTCTAGGTTGAATGTCTATTTTGACCGGGATATATTCATTTCGCTATACGAGTAACACTTCTGTTTGTAATATTTTTCAATGATATAGTAATGTTTCGAAACGTTCTGCATGTCAATTACTAACGGTCTACATCTATATTTTCTGCAAAATGACTTTTTCCAAGAAACTGAGCGGTATGTACATAGGGTTTCTAATGTATAGAAACTCTTATCGTTGACTCTATGTAAGGACGATATTGTTCTGTACTGTGCTTGTAACCTAATACGAGCATTAAGTTGTTAATGTTACTAGAAAAAAATAATTATTTTCACTTCGGAAATATTGTGATAATTCTTCCTGCTGATTTTGTCTTCAAAACAGATTCATCCATATGCTGACCCATGTGTTTCTGATCAATATAAATTTCGATTCAAATAACTTTGTTCAAATTGAATTAATGAATGGAGTTTGTATTCAAAAAATTGAAAAAATTCTCGTCATACCATGACAGTTATTCCTTTTATTTCCGCAGCACATTGCTCTTCTTGTAGATCAACTGAATCTGGGTACGTGACGATTTTCTAACTTGGATAAGTTATTTACCTCTTGTTTTTCCTAAAAAAAGATCACTTAAGAGTCTTCTATACCTTACCGGTGCATTAAGAGTGAGACTCATCTGAATACATTCAAATTTGCTAATATGACGTTTAGGAGAAAGACGTGTAAGAACATTATTTGGAGCTTGTTGTAAACAGATCGGACAGCGGTATACTTTTTATGATTTCATGAAAGCTGCCCTGTTATCGAGAACAGCGAAGTTCATATAAAAGTAATAACTATCTAATCTAGATAAAAAAATATACCTATACAATGTGTGAAAATGAAATTTCATATGAAGTCAATGTTCAAAGTTCAAACACGGCTTCAAAGGTGAACACTTATTTTTCTTATTCTGTAATTAGTAAATTAATCAACACGTATTAGTTTTATTGTGTTAAATGTTAGTATATCAGTAAAAATTACCCCTTTCACTAATATCCACAATTTCAGTTAGGTGTTAAAGTAGGTAAAGTAGCTATACCTAACTTATTCAATATTTCTTAAAATGGGAAAACCAAACAAAGAAAAGAAGAAAGTCAGTAAGACAGACGGCGTAAAAAAATGCTGAAGAAAGAATCTTAAACAATACACAACAAATGTCGCAGGTAAAAATAATGTCTCTCATGTTTGTCAATTGTTTCAATGGGTATTATTACATATTATAGGTAGGTCTTGTTATTGCGTACTTCATTCTATCGGGGAAGAAACCATCTCTGAAATATATGATCTCTGAAGCTTATATGTGTTACAATAACAATATACAACACAAGTTATATACTGATCCACGTTCCTTTTGGGACTATGTTATATCAAAAAAATCTACTAGTAGAATTCCAAGTAAACTTAATGATTCCGTTCAGGAATATAACACACCATCTGCCATTGTTGATATCTTCGCATTGGCTTTCTCTGGTGCTTTCGTGCGTGGTGGCGTAATTGATGACTTACCTGATTCGCTGTCTAATTATCCGTTGGTGCATGTCTCGGATATCGGCCTTGAAGAAGTCATTCGGCATTGTAAACGACTTAAAAATAAATCTACATCAGGAAATGACAACCTTCCTTGTTTTTTGGTGAGGGACTGTGCTACTATTTTCGCTAAACCTTTATGTGAGATTTTCAACTTGGCTCTACGCACGTGCGTCTTTCCGAATGATTGGAAGATTGCGAGGATCTGTCCAGTTTTTAAAAAAGGTGACGCTAACAACCCCAACAACTACCGCACTATTGCCATTATCCCTGTTTTTGCAAAGATATTTGAATCAATTATTAATGAACGAGTCGCCTTTCTCACCAAATCGTGTATGTCCTTCCACCAGCATGGTTTTACATCAAGAAGATCAACAATCACCAATTTAACCACATTATCCCAAGAAATAGCTGAGACGCTGGACATGGGTGGACAATTGGATGTGATATGCACGGATTTCTCAAGTGCCTTTGACAGTATTGACCACTTAATATTGCTCCGCAAACTGAGTTATTTGGGCTTCGATAACGCACTAGTCTGCTTTTTTAAATTCTACCTGTCAAACCGCCAGAACTATGTCTATTATAATGGCTTCAGATCCCTTCAGTATGTGTCATCATCTGGTGTACCACAGGGCTCGACTCTGGGTCCTCTTTTATTTAATCTATTTGTTAACGATCTTATTAGCACGATTCAATGTCCTGTTTTGGCTTATGCTGACGATATAAAAATTTATCATAGAATAGCGACTTCTTCGGATGTCGATATACTTCAGGGAAACTTGGATATAATTTTTGCCTGGTGCAAGAGCAATAAGCTATATCTCAATATAGACAAGTGCTGCTCTGTCAATTATACTAGGAAGATAAATTTCATTCGTTCAGAGTATCATATTGACAACATATATATATCTACTTTGTCATCCGTTAAAGACCTGGGTGTTTTTTTTGATTCTGCACTTACGTTTTCTGAGCATATATCATCCGTTACCGCTTCTGCGCATAGAATACTTGGCTTCATTATTCGTACCTGTAATTGTTTTACTAACTTACAAACGATATGTTCCCTTTTCTATGCCCTCGTTAGCAGCAAACTAGAATACGCATCTGAGGTGTGGTTCCCGATATACCATGTGTACTCGAACGCAATTGAACGGGTGCAAAGAAGGTTCCTGAAATATCTATCATTTAAACTAGATGGCTTCTATCCGATTCAGAATACTGACTACGGCGCATTGCTCTTGAGACATAATTTTAGAGCACTATCCGAAAGAAGAACTGACATCAGCGCTTCCTTCATGAATAACTTACTCTTCAGTGTATTGGATGCTCCGGAGTTGCTTTCTAGAGTGAACATCCTGGTTCCACGTCTTCAGTCGAGGGCAAGCAAGTTAATTATGGTTCCGACGCCCAGGACGAATATTCTATACAAAGCGCCCTTATATCACGCAGCTATAAATTTCAATAATCGTCATGAGTAACTTGTGCGATTTTAGTGTCAATTTTCCAATTTATTAATTGTTGTTTTGTTGTAATCATGTGATACATCATTTCATAATTTGAACATTGTATTATCGAGCACTTCTGTAATTGTATTGCCTCATTTGGAGTTTTCTGTTGGGTAATTAATAAAGTGATTATTGTTATTATTATTATTATTATTATTATATGTTTATGATATGGGAGTTAATGGTGTCATAATTTCCCAGGCACAAAACTTCAGTACAGACACAGGTATGTGATCATCGCCCGTAGCCTTTGAGTTCTTAGAAGCTATTTATAGTCTCCGCAACCTCTTCGAGGTACACTATATGCAATGAAAAAGTATCGGATACACACTTTACATTTTCCAGAAGACTTGTGTTATTCTTTTCAAGGCCTTGACCGGACTCTGTGTAAAATATTTATTAACTGCTGTCAGAATATCTTTGGCAACAGCAAATTTACCGACATCACTAACCCTAAGCGGATCTCTTTTATCAACTTCTTCCAATTCTTTGATTTTTTTCAAATTAGTACGAGATAATATTCTAATTTCCTGTTTAATAACTCTTCGCTCCATGGAATGCTGCATTCTAAGTGTCAGGCTCTGCGCATGATGTTCCGATAACGCGGAAACCAATACACCACAACTACAGGCGGGATGATTAGTAAAAATATTGTCAATAAGTTTATTTGATCTCTTAGTCACTCTTGTTGGTTCGAAAATACTTTGTCGTAGAGCATAGAGTCGCATTAGTAAATGCAAAAAGGTATCAGAAACTGTGTCTGCTTAGATCGAAGTTTAAATCACCGCATAAAACTAGTGTGTAAGTAACGTCCACAGATACATCCTGCAAAATCCCATCTAACAAATGAAGAAATTGTTCCGTATTTCCTGACGGCGGACGATATGCATTGATCATAACCAATTATTCTTTCTTAATTTTAACAGTGCTGCTTTCTAAGACCGTTTCCTTGCTCTTTAGTTTCTTTTCAATTCCATCACTGAGTAAAAACAGGATCCCTAAGGCAAGGCGCGCACCAAAGTGGCGTGGCGATGGCGTGGATTTGAAATGGCAAGTGATGTAGGAGTGGCACGTACGTGGTGTGGCTGTGGAATGGTGGTAGTATGGTTGCAGTGTGGTTTAATGCGCACCGAAGTGGCAGCCACGCCATTCCACTATTGTGATTAGCAGTCCTAATGTAGTTATCCGAGAGTGATGATGCTTTCGCATTTGTTCAAATCGCAAATTCAGTGGTAATTGTAATAATCGTAAAAAAGCGCACTGGGTTCATCCCCTGTGGCAGAAAAATATGTGGTACGGAATTCATAATATTTACCGCAATGATTTATTCTTGGACGACAAAAAGTTTAAGCTTTTATCGAATGAAAAAGGCCACTTTTTGCAGGTTACTTGAAGTCCTATAATACACAAAAACACGAAACACACGAAATAAACATATAACAAAACATAGATCATTCTCGTATAATACATTTAAGGCATTTCCTATAGAAGGCTGCTTCATCTGGTTTGTGTATCTGCCGTAAATATAACTCCTCAGCAAGGTTTGAACTCCTATCCTCTATTGAAGATGGATAGTACGTAGCTACATGTCGTACATGAACGACTTGACGTGTTGTTCACTGCAGTTAGTGCATTACTACTTGTAGACGCCGGAAAAGAGTGAGTTGCGTTTATATCAGTTGTAGGCTCAAGATTTGCTCAGCAAGGGTCGAAATTCCCATTTTAAAAGATTGTTTCTGCCTGCCTGTCCTTTTACTTTGAAGTATTGTGTTGATGAAAATTTTCGACTTCGAGATTTTTGCAGATGTCCACGTTTTGAAGTCCACTGATACCGAAAAAGTGGTTTTTAAAAAAGTCTCTCTCCCCCTCTCTCTCTCTCTGTGTGTGTTAGATTTTCAGTAAAATCGGCGGACCGGAAGTAGTACCTTACTTCAGTGACAAAATCGAATTTTACCAATATTTCCTCAACTACCTACTAAGTTTAAAAAAAATTATAAAGAATTCATATGTACTCAAAATTAAATTTGAGAAGAATTTTATTATAAAAGTTTTTCGAAATTCCTACCGGAAGTATGTCTTTTATTCTTATCGAAAATCAGCTTTCTGCAAATATTTTGCAAGTCATGCTTTTAAGACAGGTACGTTACAAGTATATAAGTGTTTAGAACTTAATTTTCAATAAATTTCATATAAAGAAAATTTCAAAATTCGAACCGGAAATAACACTTTTACTCTTGTCGAATAGCGATTTCTTGCTAATATGTCGTAAATTATGCATTCTATATATATTTGTCAAAAGTACAATAGTGTTTGGAGCTAGATTTGGAATATTTTTTTGTATAAATGAAATTTCGAAATTCGGCCAAGAAGTAGCAATTCTACTCTTAGCGAATATAACTTTCTTTCAAATATCTCGCAAAATATGCATTCGGTAGAGATTTATCAAAATAATATGAGTATTTAGAATTTTGAATATTTTTTGTATAGAAAAATTCTTAAAATTTGGACTTGAAGTAACACACTTACAGGTTTATTTTTCGGATTATTTTTCTACTATAAAAGTATTTAAAACAATTCAGAACAACTTCCGTATAATTTGAAACGCTTATAAGTATAAGAAAGTCATGTGGTGGCCACACCTCATTTTTAACTCTGGCAGTACACTTAAGAAAAAGTGTGCGTCAGCGTCCTCCTATAACGAGACATTAGGCACCGTTGTATGTATGATCCTTGTCTTTTTCTTTCAAAATATTCAAAAGCCCATTTATTTACTTTATAGTAAGTAATTCCATTTTGAATGCTTTCACGTTGTTCTGTTGTGCTATCACCGAGTAAATCCTGGATCACTTTTGTTTTTATACTATTTCCCAGTTGTTTTTCATTATTTTCTTGCAATGAATTGGGCTCCTTAACTGCAGCAAAATTTGTCTTCTTCTTAAAATAATACTTCTACGTCATAATTCACTCCGATTTCCTTTCCATCTACGCAGTCATCGTCTGAGGAAACATCCTCAGTAAATGCATCAGATACTTATTCCGTTGAGCCAATATATTCCCTTTAACTAGAGTGGAAAAATACTGGCTGCCGTATTCTGCCACACGCCACACGCCACTCGAGATTAAACTTGTCAGAAAGCAGTGGCGAGCGACTGGCGCCACGCCACATCTATAACATCACACCACTGCCACTCCATGTCGGTGCGCGCTGTCGCATATGATTTCACTTGTTTAAAAATTGCCACATGCCACGTCGTCACCACGCCACTTCCACGCCATCGCCACACCACTTCGGTGCGCGCCTCGACTAATATGGTGATGTCCCTGTAAAAGAGGACGCCATGACGTAACCACCAATCGCCAGGTATCAGCCAGTGCTCGGTCAACGCCATTACATCCGCCTTTGTAATGAATTCTTCAATAAAAATCTCAAGTTTGTCAGCCCTATTCCTTATACTCTAAGTACTCTGGTACAGGAATATAAACGCGGGATACTTTTTTTGTTAAATAAATACACCATTTAGGGCATTAGGTATATATTAAATTGTTGTTGTTTTAAATTAATATTATTATTATATATATTAGGTACCTTGCTACCCCTTGTATATCAAAATTACCAAACGCTTTAAAAGGCCATAGCCATCTCAAAACCCAAAAATACAAGTAGTAGTAAGTATGGCGCCACCACGATATCTAACCTTCTATTTATTAAATCAAATTATCCGATGGCTTAAAATTTTGAGAAACGCTATTCAATTAAACACACCAACTCATAACCCAACTTTGGTCTTACCTCATACTTCCCCAAAGGTTGTTGTAGAATAAGATGTATAGCACCGCCTCTAGCCAGTCGAGAAAATGGGCGTGGTTCAAACTCAAATAATTCGAAGGTCTTATAAAAAGGACGCCAGTTTCGCTATTGTATCTATGCCATACACCTAGCCGACGATTATAAACCCGAAACTAGTTTATTCATGACCCTCAGGTAGAATGATAAATAAAACCATCACACTCATTCACAACTCAACATCAGGTATGTTAAAAATAAACATATATAGAACAGAAAACAGTAGACGCACGAGACATTAACAGCATCTATTCATTTGGTCAACCCAATTGTCGTTACAACTTTACAAAAATAAATAATAAATATAAGCAACATGACATAATTAAGAAAACAATGTCCCACAAGGGTACTCAAATGTAATTAATTAAAACACTGAAAATTGACTTAAACGTTGTACATGGTCACCAAATGTGTACCAAAGAAACAAATGAATTACGCAAACGTATTATGTAAAAGTTGACAAAATAACACAGGCAGCATTGGCCAAAGAGTTCCTTCCAGTGTCGAGCAGCTTGTACACAGTTCAACAAAATCTTAACCAAGTAAACGTAACACTCTGTATATCAGAGCCTGACAACAAGCTGATCGCACTAGGGCAGTAACTCTAAAGGATGTTTATTACTAATACTAGTATAACCACTAATAGCTTCAGTTAACTTTGCCTTACACTGTGTGGACATGAATTAAAACTCAGATCGTTGAAGATCGTACAAACTTATACATACATAAGGATTAAATTGTTTAATTATAAGATTATCAAACCATAAATTTTATACAATGTTCACTGGATTACTACAATGCAAATAGGCATCCAAAATACACACTAAAATTAATCCACAAAAATAATTCTGCTATATAACAAGCCGAAAATTGATGCTGTAACCCCACATAGGTCACAAGTAAAATTTAATTGAACGTTACAAGAAAAGAGGCAAACTTAGTGGCTCGTATGTCACCATAAAAATTAATTAAAAGATTAACGTTGACTCTAATGAATAGTTATACAAGGATTTACGAATACACTGTACGATACAAATTCAAAATGTACACAACTTATGCAACTTAGTCGTGTTTATCTGCACTCTTATGATGCAATTACAGACAATGGTAATAAACATAAATTAAATTTGTCACAATACCTGTTCGATGTTGACACACATTCAAATACACAATACTTTTCCTCCAAGGATACGAAACACGTACAAGGGATGTCCGATCAAAAGTCTGTTTTGTTACTCACACTTCCAAAATATCGCAGAACAGCAACAGCAACATATAAGTGTACGAAACTGTGCCAAAAATATGTGTTTCACCAAAACATTGCAAAGATACAGGTTTCCAATTTCCTACATAACCTCCAAGGTACACGTGCTCACAATTCCCAGCGGGACGGTATTTAATACTTGTCAGGCATCGGCAATTTACAAACTCCTGAACAACTGTTATTAACCGCTACTAATTGTAATCAACCGCTACTAATAGTTATCAGCCGCTACCAATTGCAACATCTGCCAATAATTGCAACTAAAAGAAAGATAGGAAAGACAAAAGGAAATTACCAACAGTCCAACACGCTAATAAAATACTTACAACAACGGCAACCCTAACCAGCTAAACAAATATCCATTTATAGCTTTTCTTCAAAGCGACAGAACCAAATTTATGCTTGTGAATTCCTTCATTTAATCCATCTTACGACGATGATTCACGATACAACTAAAAGGTATTAAATCCACAAGTGCCGATCAGCCACCGTGTTTTGCAATTAACCACGTGTTGATTGTTCACAAGACAAGACAAAAGAGACCAAGAATTCTTCTCACACACACAGCGTGAAGCACATATCCGACCAAATGAGCCAATGCCCACAAACCCCAACAGACAAAGGATAACAACTACGTACATATAATTAGCGTCAAAGCAGTAACTTAGAAGTGGAAAATTACACCAATATTTTTAAACGACAAACCATGAATTGTAAAACCCAAAACAATTAAAATAAATGCTTCCCGAAGACTAATTAATCAAGCCATCTCAAAAATCACGAGGTCCACGCCATCTTCCATCAGTCGGTAGTGATACACACATGAACAACACCACGATAGGGAAACGAGATGGCGATAGGGTCGACAAACATTAACATTAAAAACACAGATCACCAAAATTAATCTAGTAATCCAGTTCTTATTGTCCGAAACAAAACTAACAATTTCCCAATATTTAAAATAAAATAATACCGAACGAAAATCCTACAGGGTAAACGTAAAATTCACAATACTGAAAATAATAAAAAAACAAAGTGTAACAACCTATATACCATTTGAACAAAAAATATTTAACTAAGAGATGGCCATGGTTAAGAAAACTTGTCTTTGATAGGTTCGGCTTGTTGTTGATTCTACACGTTAATTAAATGTCAGTTTTGATTTGTAGTTTTATTTGAATGAACTAAACATGCAATAAATCAAACATGCAACGTACGTTCAGAATTCTAAAGCAACCCTTTATCTAAATAATTTATGCTCATATGGTATTAATATACCCACACATACATACGTCTAAATACTTAATAAGAGTTTCAATACTTTGTCGCCAGTTGTCGTTACCGTACAGAAGAAATTTACGTATTTCCTCGGCGGTTCAATTATCTGCTTATTATAACAAGAACATACTTAAATTTACGTTTAATGTATTGAAAAGATTAGGTATGTCGGTCGCCTTTTTCGTATTTTTTTTTTCACTGACCGCGCCACAGTGTGTTGACAAATTTGCACTGAAATTCTCGCAAAACATTAAAATTTTAAAATATTATTATGTTGTTTTAGACAAAAATATAGTAAAAATGGACAACGGTATCTTCTAGATAAAGGTTCATAGTTTCTACAAAGGGAAGATCCCACCGAAATTCTATAATTTGGATGGTGTATTACACCACCCGTGTTATAGGAATTTAACATGCGATAGACCAGTATAGAAGGCTCTTACTTAGAAGATTCCAAGCGGCATAGCAGTATTGTTCTTCTTTATTTAATTGCCTACGAACACAGCACGGCCGGCGTACATGCGAAATTTTAGGATTCCAAGATTTGTCTTGATTTAAACATCAAAATGTTACATAATATCATTTTTCTGTTGTCAGTGTAATATTTCACTTACTGATTATATATTTTTCTGTAAACAACAAAAACCGTTTCAGTTTACCTGACAGTAGGTATATTAAAGAAAGAAAATACAGAATAAAAATAATTAAAAACAACATACCTATCAATTGAAATAATTAAACTTCACCATAATAGTATTTCACAATAACAATTCCCCCAATTATAAAAATTATATCACATTCCTTCGTAGCAATATAGAATTTACTGATCATGATATATAATGGTCACCTAATTAATTAAGATATTCGTTTGAGGAAGAAAGTACCACCCTAGGTACTGAAAACCTCAACTGTGCTTGCAGATATTCTTCCTAATTAGAGAGAAGAGAGTTCCAAACACGATAATAATAAAGCATGCTCCTTGTTTCTTAAAGAATAAACACGTTCAATTCTAAAACTCAAAACTTAAAAAAAACAGCTAGGGTAATTACATAAAATTAAAGATAAAGAATAATGTACACGACCTTTTTTTGAGAAAACCCCAGGGTGAGATTCAGTGGTATGCATCTTTAAAAAATGAGGTGTGGCCACCACACGACTTTCTTATACGTATGAGCGTTTCAAACTATACAATTTTATGAATCTTTTTATACAAAACTTATTCAAAATCTTATTCTAAGTACTTTCATTCTCTTAATAAATCGCTATAAAATGCATACTTTGCAAGATATTCGAAAAAAAGTGGTACCCGCTAAGAGTAAAAGTGCTACTTCCGGTCTGAATTTTGAAATTTCATATATACAAAAAATATTGCAAATTCAGTTCTAAATACTTTTGTACTCTTGATAAATATATATAGAATGCATAACTTACGACATATTTGCAAAAAATTGCTATTCGGTAAGAGTAAAAGTGGTACTTCCGGTCTGAATTTTGAAATTTTTTTTTTTATACAAAGGATATTGAAAATTATGTTTTAAATACTTTTATACTCGCAACGTACTTGCCCAAAATGCATGACTTGCGTGATACTCGCAAAAAAAAACTGATTTTCGATAAGAGTAAAAGACCTACTTCCGGTAGGAATTTCGAAAAACTTTATTAACACAGTTTTTCTCAAATTTAATTTTGAGTACATTTGAATTCTTTATAAATTTGTTTAAACTTAGTAATTGACGAAATATTTGCAAAATTCGATTTTTTCACTGAAGTAAACTACTACTTTCGGTCTACCGATTTTGCTCAAAATCTAATCAGTTCTCAAGAGGGAGATTATATTCGGAAATACAAAATTTGGAATTGATATCTGTAATGGTTTAACCGCTATCGTGGTCACAGACAGACAGACAGACAGACAGACACACAGACACACAGACAGACACACAGAAATTTTTTAAAAACCACATTTTTTGGTATCAAGGGACCTCAAAACGTGGACATCTGCAAAAATCTCGCGGTCGAAAATTTTTATCACAATACTTTCTTATACTTAGTATAAGAAAGTACTGTGATGATGACTATCACGGCGATTTTAAATTAAATAATCAAAATGAGCACCCTCAATGTCCTAGCAATAGAACAACCGATTGTAAAACGTTGTACCTAATTATCCAATCCGTAAAATTCGGCGTTCTTTTTTTAACAAATGACGGAAATTTAAAAAAAAAACGATAAATTTTTAATAGATCTTCCAGACACCTTTCAAATGAAAGATCACTCGACCCTCTTTGCTATTTAAACTTTTTAAGTTGATATAGCCTACAGCGCCATCTGTCAAAATTTTAAAATGAGACCTGGTCATAGAGATAGTATTTTTATAGTGGTTTTGTTTTATTTTTGTTTCAACGTTTTATTCCACATCGTTTAAAAAATAACAGGTGGAGGGAGAGAGGAGATTTTAGAAACGCCGCCGGTGGGATATGGAATTCATTCATTCAGTAGTATTCGTATAGTGTAAATAAACATAAATACAGTGAATGGTGCAGTGTTATTATAGTTCAATAAGTAAATAAATATTACAGACATAAATAGTAGTAATAGAAATAAATACGTGTGTTAATTTATCCGTAGTAGTTTTAAGTGCGTTATATTTATTTTATATTTTTATATTGTGATTAGTTATAAGTGTGTAAATATATAGACAGTTTTAAAACATTTGCACGAGTTGTTTATTTCGACCCCGAAAACGCTACAATATCATATACACACACGCACAGTAACAGGTCAGTCCCATAAGGAATTGATTTTTAAGTACATGGGTATTGTCCGCATAATCCAAACTGTAAGTATATCAGAGAAGATTACTTTGACGAGTGAAAGAGAGGGTACATGTTATTAGCAATACACAAAACTAAATAAAACATTTTCCAAATAGTTTTGAAAAGTGGAGGAATAGTTACGACTGTGTATACTTAGCAAATCTATCGTCGGTAAATAACAGATATAATTACATCCAAAATATCATTGATGAATACATTCTATATTTGAGGGAGCAAATCTGATCCCTGTGGGACGCCAGAACATCATCACATATGGGCTTTAGTTATTTGTTTACATTTTTTCTTTATATGACCTTTATAGATAATGACTAGGGAGCGGAATCGAGCGAGCTAAACTACCACGGAGCCACAACCGTGAAAAGAAATAATGTAAACAACTGCGTGTTGTTTACATTATATCTGAATGGCACTAATTCATAGGGCGAACTGCAACATCTGTTTACGCCCGAGAATCAGAGAAAAAAATGAGGTGTGGCCACCACACGACTTTCTTATACGTATGAGCGATTCAAATTATAGAATTTTAAGAATTTTTTTATATAAAAATTATTCAAACTCCTATTCTAAGTACTTCTATTCTCTTAATAAATCTCTATAGAATGCATACTTTGCAAGATATTATCAAAAAAGTGCTACTCCCTAAGAGTAAAAGTGCTACTTCCGGTCCGAATTTTGAAATTTCATATATACAAAAAATATTGCAAATCCAGTTCTAAATACTTTTGTACTCTTGATAAATATATATAGAATGCATAACTTACGACATATTTGCAAAAAATCGCTATTTGATAAGAGTAAAAATGGTACTTCCGGTCTGAATTTTGAAATCTCTTTTATACAAAAGATATTGAAAATTATGTTTTAAATACTTTTACACCCGTAACATACTTGTCTAAAAACCATGACTTGCGAAATATTCGCAAAAAACTGATTTTCGATAAGAGTAAAAGACCTACTTCCGGTAGGAATTTCGAAAAACTTTTTAAATAAAATTATTCTCAATTTTAATTTTAAGTATATATGTATTCTTTATAAATTTGTTTAAACTTAGTAGTTGACGAAATATTGGCAAAATTCGATTTTTTCGCTGAAGTAAACTGCTACTTCCGGTCTACCGATTTTATTAAAAAACTAATCAGATCTCAAGAGGGAAATTATACACGTAAATACAAAATTTGGAATTGATATCTACAGCGGTTTGACCGCTATCATGGTCACACACACAGAGAGAGACACCCAGACACACACAGAGACACACAGACATTTTTTAAAAACCACTTTTTGGTATCAGGGGACTTCAAAACGTGGACATCTGCAAAAATCTCGAGGTCGAAAATTTTCATCATCACAATACTTATACGTAGTATAAGGAAGTATTGTGATGATGAAAATTTTCGACCTCGAGATTTTTTTTTTATACTACGTATAAGTAAGTAAAACTGCCATAAAATAAGGAATTTTATGAATAAAATCCTTTCTTCATCGGCGTAGGTACAAGGGTGACGAGTTTTTAAAATTTATTATATTTACCATATATTTCGCAATATAATATGTATGTTTCAATAACATACGCGTACATTTTTAGTTATCATTTATTTAGATCTAGAACGTTGTTTATGTTACTTTTTCTGAGATAAAAATTAATTGTCAATGATTCCGAAATTTATTGCAAAGTCTGTAAAATATCGTCACTTAGCTTTGCTAAAACATACACAGAAATAGTTTTCATGCAGAGAATTTCGATAGTTTACAAAATTTCGTTACATGTTTAAATCACGATGCTCGAATTATTTCTGAGTGCAAGGAACTAACACAAATCCCAAATTTAAAAAATCAGTTGTTATTCCTCCAGGAACACTTTGGAAATTTGCCCAAACTAATCACATATTTTGAAAATCGAATCTCAAATTAAAAAATGAGGTGTGCCCACCACACGACTTTCTTATACGTATGAGCGTTTCAAACTATACTATATTTTTTTTACACAAAAATTATTCAAAATCCTATTCTAAGTACTTCTGTTCTCTTAATAAATCGCTATAGAATGCATACTTAGCAAGATATTCGAAAAAAGACTACTCCCTAAGAGTAAAAGTGTTACTTCCGGTCCGAATTTTGAAATTTCATATATTCAAAAAATATTGCAAATCTAGCACTAAATACTTTTGTATTCTTGATAAATACATATAGAATGCATAATTTACGACATATTCGCAAAAAATCGCTATTCGATAAGAGTAAAAGTGGTAATTCCGGTCTGAATTTTGAAATTGTTTTTATGCAAAAGATAATGAAAATTACGTTTTTAATACTTTTATACCCGTAACGTACCTGTCTAAAAAGCATGACATGCGAAATATTCGCAAAAAACTGATTTTCGATAGGAGTAAAAGACCTACTTCCGGTAGCAGCTTCGAAAAACTTTTTAACTAAAATTTTTCTCAATTTTAATTTCAAGTACATATGAATTCTTTATAAATTTGTTTAAATTTAGTAGTTGACGAAATATTGGCAAAATTTAATTTTTTCACTGAAGTAAACTGCTACTTCCGGCCTACCGATTTTACTGAAAAACTACTCAGATCTCAAGAGGGAGATTAGACACGTAAATACAAAATTTGGAATTGATATCTGCAGCGGTTATCGTGGTCACATAGAGACACACAGACATTTTTTAAAAACATCTTTTTCGATATCAGGGGACTTCAAAACGTGGACATCTGCAAAAATCCCGAAGTCGAAACTTTCACATTACTTCCTTATACTACGTATAAGAAAGTAAAAATGGATTAACCACATTAGATGTGGCTATTAATAATTCCATGTGACTTAGACGCAGTTTTTAATAGACATCCAGGTTTAATAACATTGCGGCAATTGTGTATGCTAAATACGCTGAAATAAAAGAATATTTCCATTACGTAAATATAACCAGTTGCGATGTAGAAAAGACGTTTTCTATCTACAAGGATGTACTTAATTCAAAGAGAACAAGTCTTACAGAAGAGAAAATGAACAAATAGTAGGGTATTTTGTATTTTATAATCACCAGCCACTTGTTATTCAATTATATAAATAAAATTAAAACCTCTTTAAAAATACAACATTTCAATAGCGCGCCCATGGGCGATGAGTCATGACTCGCTCGATTCCGCTCCCTAATAATGACATTTCTAACAAACATAAATAAAATATTATTATTTTTATTATCATGGAAAAATCTCAAAACAGATAATAAGTAGCGGGAGTCGGTATAGAATGTGCATTCAAAATTAGTAGCGCTGATGTAAATAAAACTTGTACACACTTTTCGTCCTTGTACAATTCTTTTTCATACTCGGGGCATTTTTGCTCAAGTATATTAACCTTTTTTCTGCCCCCTTCGTGGTATTTTCTCCATTAGTTAGAATTATATATCGCTACTTGCTGCTAAGACGAATTTTAAGGCATTTTCAACTAAATACTATTAAAATATTAAATCTTATGCATTATGCAATACATTTATATTTTAGATAGGATTTTGTAAATTCATCTTTAAAATTTAATGAGTTAAATTATTTCATTTTGAAGAATGTGAATAGATCGATTGCCTGAGAATAATCTACAATATTTGACGGATTCTTTAACATATTTTCATAATGCCACAAATATAAGAGTTGCCTCTCGTTTGTATATGGTATAATATACGATTTCACTGGCTCAAACTCCTCACCAAAAGGGCGGGCTTATTCGCGAGCAATTTGACGGGCTTTTCCCCCTAATTTTAAGACCTCTCTGCAGTGCATCCGCTCGAATTAATTTTCAATGATTAATTTTTCCGTTGGGGTTAAACATTATTAGTGGCGATGGGTTATTTATTTCCTTAAGACGATTTCATTGAAAATTTTCTTTCATTTTGCAATTTCTAATTTGTTATTTTCAACCGCAAGACTTTTTAATTGTAAAAATATGTGTATTGTGTGTACATATACATATATATATATACATATTGTTAGATTAACGATATAATTACTGATAATCAGCTATTAAGTATAATATAATATCAAATAATTAACTGACATATAGCTTTATACCTATATGTCATCTTGTTAAGTCACTGTCATATAATTGTATATTTTTAATGTTTGTCAAACCCATAACATTTTATCTTATGTCCTAGTGTGGCAATTTTAAGTTAATTAATAGTTTACTTAACAGTTGCCCCTAATTAAATTATGTTATAGATCTTATGAAGGAGTGAATATATTCCAAAACGTTATTTACCCCACAATTGTGCTTTAACTACACATTCACATACACCAAAATTCTACTTTCATTAAAGTAGTAATTATGTGATACTATACAGGGTGGCCCAGAAATAAAAAGACGGAGTAGCAGATATGTAAAATCCGAACAGAAACAGGCCCAAATATACCGCAATAACGAAGAAATTAAAATTTTAATTTTCTATGTTGTTTTTTAGATAAAAAAAATTACATTACGGACCTGGCACAGAATGTATGTTTATAATTTACGTAAGAATGTTCATTTGTAAATAGAAACGAAGACGCATTCATAGAGAAAAATACGCTTTTATTTGCATAAAACGGGAAAAAAACGTTAAATCGTAAAAACATATTTTTTGCGGGATGTGTCTCAATAACGCAGCTATGTAGTCGGTTATTGACCCAGATGGGTGACCTACTTTCTTGCAGGCAATAAAAGGTTGTTTTTATTTTTAAAATAGGAAGGTTGTTGCTCTTTAATGTGTTCGTAGTTGGAAACAGCTGATTATTAGAATATTCAATAAATCGTATTTTTCTAGCAGGTTTAAAATAAAAGTAATTAATGGTTTGATATTTAGTATGAAGTATCTATTCCTCCTCCTTTCTTTTTAACACAAGTAATATGGTGGTTCTGAAAAGCACCGATTGTGAAAGTGAAGCAGGTGGATATTTAGTGCAGGGTCGGCGTAAGGCCAATTGAATTCTTTATTATTTTTTTTCTGCCATCTGCGCACGAATAAAGACTTGATATTTTGAGGGTACGTTTTTACACAATCTTGCTTCCGATTTCTGCTACTCCGTCTTTTTATTTCTGGGACACCCTGTATATATACATATACATATATTAAAATTCTTAACCAAATTTACAAGAAGTGTAATTACTAACTAATCTGTGATCAAGACTAGTGGCCTTAAATAGTGAATTAATAACAAAAATTACAAAAGGAAAGCAAGTTGCCATCCAAACAGTTTCGTTGTAGTTAATGTTGGATATCATTTTTGATATATCAAGGACCTTCCAATAATTTTGTTTAATTGACTTGTTTCCTAATTGTAATTTTTTATTATTAATTAACTATTTAATCAATAGATCCACTGCGACATGTTGACGCTCAGTCAAATTATATATGTCTAATACTGATACATAATATATTGTTATGTACATCTATGGAAGTCCTTTAAATGTACGAATATGTTTTTTCTGCTCTTTCTAAGAGTCAGCAATATTTATCTATGTATTGAATACGGTTTTATTCAAAGTAAGTAATTTATCTAGTCAAGTGTATTCTATATTTCACTAATATCACTTTGTTTCACGTTAGTGTCTTTTTATCTTGATATACCAATATAGAAAAATTAAATTGTTAGGTAGTTTATATAAGTCTCTATTTGTGTTCACTCAGTTGAGTATAAAGGCAAATAATTAAAGTTACTACTTAGAATTAGACATATATTAATTACAAAGAAAACAAATCTTAAGTAATAAAGAACACTCCACAAATACATAATACATTACCAACGTAATACAATGCAAATTTAAAGAGAAACAATGCAGAGACGGAGATTTCAGAAAAATCGCATACATGAAAATTTGGCAATGAGAAATTTCTACCTTAACCAAAGATGCTGGTGTTTTGAGAGGGTTGTTAAAAGAAAAATAGAGAATAATAAGTCATCTAAAGCACTTTCATAGTGTTAAAGTTTTAAATTTATGTTTGTGTTTAATATTATAACACATAATATATTGGAAATATAGAGAAGTAACACGGGAAAAAGAAGAAGAAGAAGAAGAAGAAGAAGAAGAAGGATAAGAAGAAATATATTTAGGAACGAAGATACCTACACAAAAAACACACTCTAATATCATAACAGCAAGTTATTTAATTTGAACATTGTATAAAATTTTGAAATATTAGATATTTGTAAGTTAAGCATTGAAAAATAATATACATATGTCATAATTCAATCTTATTTTCATTTAAATCATAAATAACATAACAATATCCATATTACCAAATTATATTATTATATATAAAAAAAAAACAAAGAAGTTTTTACTTTGAATATTGTATTATAAATATCCATTTTATATATAAAATTGGATATATGTGTGTGGGTGTGTATGTTCCCTATGCAGGGTTAGTTTTAAATAGCGTCATTAAAAATAGGTGATGAACGAAATATATGAGTAATGCCCGTACAAAAAAAATCGCAATCCCATGTGCAGGCAGTGACGAGAAATTGATTTTTCTTTCCTCGAGTCCGAGCCTGTCGCAGTTAATGTACAAACATAATAATTTTCATATAGAGGAATTTAGGTTTCAAAATAATATAGTTCTATTTACCGAAAAAAAAGAACATGGTAATGCACCGAGGTTGTCGACCTTTTCCACATAAAGGCGTGCTATTAACAAACAAAAAACATCGCCATAGAAAATCTTTTCAACTGCCATTCATTCAAAGGTTGTAACTATTTGCATTTTATCGTTTTTTTTTTGGAAGAACCTTAAAATGGAATTACTAGTGGTATTTACATAAATGCGTGTAGGATAAACAAAGTTATGGACCAACTTTAATTCCATTTTGGCGCTAAAAATGTAGAAATTTTTGATGAGCTACAAGTAAATTTCTTCTTTGATCTCCAGTTAGACATTTATACGTATTCTTCAGATTTGCATAGCTTGGTACCTACTTAGAGGTAACCCTGTAGGTAGATTTCGAAACCGCTGAACCGATTTTGATGAAATTTTCAGGAAAACTCTACCATAGTCTGGATCGCGGTCCTTAATCTTACTGATATCGAAACACCTGTGATTAATCAGTGGTTAGATTAGTATTAAACCATTAAGTTGCACTAATAACCACAGAGAAAGTACAGACCACAACATTATCTAAGGCCTTTTCAGTAATAAATGAAAGAAAACATACTTATAAATATTGCATTTGTGCAAGGTTATTTAAAATTTATATGTATAAAACTGGATGTATGTATTTCAAAACTTTAAATACATGTTTTTTAGGGGTAGCAACGCGCAACGGGTATCGCTAGCATTTATATATACATATAATGTTATTTTTATTTTCGATAGGTAAAAGAAAAATATATATGCATTAAAAATGAGGTATCTCCATAAATAAAGTGATTAAATAATTAAATAAACTTCTGCTACCATATATACTAAACTCATTCTAAATATTCCGCAATATATGCAAAAAGAGATAAGTATATGGTATAATGAAGGTAACCTAAATTCATTTATGAGAAGTAGTTTTTATATTCCAATACTAACCATGAAACAGCATTCTAGACCATCAATATAGATTTATTTCTCAGTCCAGTTATCTTCCCTTTGAATACAATTAATAAATCATATCTGAACATCATTAATCTACTGTAAAAATATTGTTTTAGTTTCCAACAGCTGCTACTAGTTTGTCATGTTTTCGAAATTTTGTAATCCACTCCTAACGAGTTCATCAACATTTTCGTTACCCTCGATCTCTCTATGTCCTGCCACCCAGATTAATTTTACAGTTTTCTGGTCCTCCTGCGACTTTAGTTCAACGAGGCATTCCCAAACCAGTCCTGACGACGCTTCTCGAGATTACATATTGCCCTCAGTGCAGCTTGACTGACATTATTTAAATACGCCGGATAACAAACATTGCATCGAACCCATTACGCCCAAACAGGTATGTATGTCTTTGCACCTTGCCTAGTTGTAGGATAGTCTCTCTATGTTGTGTCTTCGGCCACTACAATAGAGAGGCACATGTTAGGATAGGTCTTATCACTATGTTGTATGTCATTGTCCTGTCTTAAACCCCAGTGATTCCTGTGCAAGTGTTTAATAATGTTACTGCTTTCTAGGTAATGTTTTCCAGAAGTCGGTTCCAGCTAAGCCTCGAGTCTAGTGTTGCTCCTAGATACTGTAACTCATTAGAGATATGCGCCCCCCCCCTCACAGTCAGCGGTTCAGAATCCCCCAGCATTTGCCTCCGGATAAACTGAGTTTGCTAATAACAAATGTTGTTATCTTTGGTCCATAAACAAACCTTTTTCGAAACGTTGCACTTTTTGCGGTTTTTTAAATTTTAGAAAAGTATATGTTTAAATAATAATGACTCATTCATGTATATTTTGCAATAAAAAATAAACTCTAACTTGTCAAGACTCGACCTTATTATCTCAATGGCTGAGGCAAAAAAAAGTTAACATCTACCTGTGTTATAACGCCAAGGTTATGCATACCCCTTAATAATAAATTGCTTACAGATGACGTGCCACTAGATATAGCTACTTTAATATTTATATAACATTTTCAGCCGTTCATACAATAATTTAAATTGCATAATAAGAAGCGTATTACGTTATGCAATGTATAATTTTGGTATTTTCTGAGTTGAAATATGTTATGTGGAATAATATATGGAACTAAGGAGAAAACGTAAAAAAAAAGTATATTACCTATTTATTCCGCTAGGATAGAATCTCGACCATAAAGAGATTCATGCAAAGTTTATTTTGCGGGACTTAGGGTAAAGATCCAACAGTTTCAAAAGTAATGTACGTTCAAACGGAACGATGAATGAAAATCGAGAACTGCCGACGCTTACATTTCCCCTATCACATCATTGATCAGTTTTAAGATCGATCTTTCCTAGTTCTTTCATATTTTTGTGAGACAATTGCACCACTGCACTCATTTTATTTACAATTATTTAAACAAATTTTAACTTAATAATACAAATAACTAATAACATAAAAATTAATTATACTATTAATAATTTTACGAAAGATCAATGGGAGTGCATCAGTTTTTTCAATGAAAGATACTCTTTTTTTGCGTAGTTATATAATAATAATAACACAGGTTCGTGAAAATAATATCAGTAAAAATAATTACCAGTTTTAATAGTATTTAGGTCCAGATTAATGGGAAACTAATATTAAAAATTTTTAAAAATTGTGGAGAAAGTTGTAAATACTTTTATAAATATTTCCTAGGTTTATTTTAGGTACAACTATAAGTAACTGTATTTGTAGTATCTCTCATCGGAAAACTATATTTTAGAAACAAAATATATCAAAACTATAAAAGTCTGGCAGAAGAGATGTTGACACACGTTTCGTCCATTCACACATGAACTATTTCTCTGAAAATATAAGAGCAGTCAGTTACAAGCATGGTCAACGATTTCACTGCGATATCAGTAAAAATGAAAATGTAAAAATTTATAAATTGTGGTCTTCTAATCTATAAAGTTGGTTTGTTTGTTTACAAATTGTACAAGTCACGTCGGAGGTACAGCAACTATGCAGCAACAAGAAGGTACCTGTAATTTATAAAAATTTTCGGGAGACGAAAAAATATATAGGGGAAATGTAGGTAAAACGGGACACTTGATAATACGGGATACCGTTGTTTTTGTTAAATACGTATCGCTATCCAGTGCCTGCATGTCTAAAACAATTACAAAGTCACGTATACCAATGGCGCAGAAGGTGTAATTCGTGCGAATGATGGCTAAAAAGGTGGGTAAGTTTTTCAGTTTTTCACACTTCTGTTATAAAAACAGCCTTTTAAAAACGCAAGGATTGTACTCACAAATCCTAGCAGACTGGGGTTTATAATTTTTTACGGTTAATAGATATCTAAACAAACATTTTCATTATGATCACTTTGCGATTGCATGTGAGGTTAGAATTTTTTCGTCTGTCAAATTGGCCGGCATGCATGAGGTTAAAATGAGATAGTAGTATCCCTTTTTACCCTAATGAGGAAATCAGATCGTTTTACTTCGTACCTTCCAAATTCAACTGTTCATTTCAAAAAAATATCCGAAAAATGTTCTCGAACGACCAACCGCCAGTCATGGACAGAAGAAGCTATGTCTAAAACAATTGAGGCAGTTTCTACTGGTCAATGTGGTTACTTAAAAGCAGCGAAAATGTATTCGGTGTCCAAAAGCACTCTAAAGCGGCCAGTTAAAGGGCAAAATAAATGCAAAACCGGAACAGAAAAAGGTTTGGGAAGCAGGAATTTAACATTTCCTCTGGAATTAGAACTACATCTGGTGGATTATATTAAAAATATGGAGTGCATGCTCCTCGGGTTGACAACTAGGGCACTTCGTCGCCTTGCTTATCAAGTAGCCGAAAGGAATAACCTGAAGCATTACTTTAGCAAGAATAAAGAAATGCCTGGTTGGACATGGCTGCACTCATTTTTAAGCCGAAACAAGCTCTCCATCAGGGTTCCAGAAGCTACTTCGGCATCTCGTGCAAGAAGCTTCAATCAAGTAATTGTGAAAACTTCTTTACTATATTGGAGCCTATTAAAGAGCAACAGAAATTTTCAGCAACACGAGTGTTTAACGTTGATGAGACGGGATTAACGACAGTTCACGGACGTTTTTCAAAAGTAATTGTATTGCAGGGAAGGAAACAAGTTGGCACCCTAACTTCAGCCGAACGTGGAACTTTAGTCACCGCGGTAATATGTATGAACGCTGCAGGGACAAACGTTCCACCCATGCTTATATTCCCACGAATGCGCATGAAGGCGGTATTTCTTAATGGGGCTCCACCTGAAACAATAGCGGCTTGTCATCCAACAGGATGGATGCAAATGCACCTTTTCGAAAAGTGGTTCGATCACTTTTTAACATTTACTAGAGCTAGAAAAGAAAATCCAGTTTTATAGGTAATGGATGACCAGAATACCCATCCACAAAACATCGCAGTGATAGATAAAGCCAGAAGCTATGGAGTAACTCCGATATGTTTGCGTCCTCATTGCAGCCATCGGATGCAACCTCTCGATGTCTCATTTATGGCCCCTTTATCAACGTTTTATAGTCTAGAAGTGGAAACATTTCTGAGGAATAATTTTGGACAAGTAGTGTCAATTTACCAGGTTGCTAATTTATTCGGCAAAGCATACTTCAGAGCGGCAACTCCATTGAATGCAATACGTGGTTTTGCAAAAACTGGCCTTTATCCCTTGAATCGTCATGTATTCACAGATGAGATGTTCACTGCCGCTACTCCTACTGATATGCCAGAAATTGAAGGTGAAGGCAGACATACCCCTTTGAAAGCACCAATTCACCAAACTCCACCACATCATTTGTCTGTGAAAAATTAAGAGCAGTCAATTCAGCAATTTCTTTCACCCTCTTGCATGCCAGTAGAAGATCAAGATATGTCGGCCCCCTCATCAAAAGCTTCCTCAAGAAGTAAGAAAACGGCAAGCAAAAATAGAGACAAAGCAGCTGTATTATCAAGTACACCTTATAAGGATGAATTAAATGCTTCTTTAAATGCGAAAAAGGGAAAAGGAAATAAGGAATGTAAAAAGAAAATGAAAGCAAGAGGTGTCAACAGAAGAATAAAAGAAAAGCACCCGCTAGCAAGATGCTCGAATCCAAGCATAAAATATTATGTCCGATTGAAAACGAGGATAGTAGCAGCTCTGACGAAGACGTCAGAAGTCTTTATTCAAAAAGTAAAAGCGGAGAGGGATGGATTCGCTGTTCATTATGCCAGAAGTGGATCCACAATACCTGTGCTGGGGTCGAGAGCAATCAAGAAGATTTCACATCCGACAAATGTAGATATCTTTGAGTTTGCAATTAAAAAACGTTTGAAATTTTGTTATTCCTGGATTACACATACATATACCTACGCCCTATCCCATTTTAGAATAATACGCTATCCCATTTTACCAACATATATAGGTAAAATGGGAAATTAACAGATACCTTTAAAAATATTTATATAATGCAAAATGTATATTAAACTTTAATTTTTATGTTCCTCTCAACAAAGAAATGTACGGGCAACTCATAAAAAAATTGTTTATGCTGGCGTAGATGTGGATACTTCTATAAAAATTTTCAAACGTTAAGTATCCCATTTTACCCACATTTCCCCTATAATGTTTCTATTATGAAATGGCAGTCTCTACCTTTTTGTATAATTGTTCAAGACATGTAATGAATGATTAATGGACAATGGAAACTCAATTTAGGTTTACGTACTAATGTTTATATTATAAAAAAAATTACAGGTACCTCTATTTTTACCCCAATGATATGAAAAACACAGTTTTTTTCACATTTAACTAAATTGATGTATTCACCAAATTTGTTACAAATATTTTAAAAATAAATATAAAATCACTCAACATCGGAAAATTCATTAGTAACGTCAGAAACCTGATCACCAGTTTTCTTACATCCTGATCCGATACTAGTGAAGTGTAGTCGGCAATATCTACTTTGGGCAAGTATTTATCGGCAAGGTGCATCACACTATCATATTCTGCCTTTTAAAGTGCTAGAGGACGTTCATATTACCTTTCTTTCTTAGTATCAGGGCTGTGATTACGATATTTTTGAATAACAAAATCGGAAAAAACTGTTAATTTACTTGTCACACTGCATCTTATTTTTGTATCATGGTGACTTATTCGAACATCTTAAAAGAAGATAAATTTAATATTTCGCAATAATTTTAAATTTATCTTTTTCTTTATTTTGGAGACTCTTCCTAAAATATGTGCCTAGAGTGTCGACAAAATTAAAGATCATATCGGATGTAACACTAATCACAACATTTCTAGAGCTACTATCTTTACAATACTGAATATATTCCGATGGTAAAAATGATTATATCTATTTTGCGAACGTGCTTTTCGACTGTGCCAAAATATGTCACACAGAAGAAAACTATGTCCTGGTTCAGGAAATCTATGTACAATGTTCTCGAATCGACCTCTTCTTACGAGAGTTTATAAATACAGGTGTAAAGTCCTATTTTTATTTTAAGCAAAATAAATGTAGAATCTTTACGTCTTTGTCTATGATATTTTCGAAATAGTGATCCAAGAAGCTTCGGAGTTTTTCTCCCATTACTTCTTGGTACATATAGCAGTGGGCCTTTCCGTTCTTTGAGTAGTGTATATAATAGCTGTACATCCACAACTTTCGTAAATAAAATGCGTCGCTCGCAGAAACCTTTGGCAAGTATGCATTTTTCTCGTGATCAAAACAGGGAGTCTCAAGAAAGAGCTCAAAAGAATCCACATATTCTTTTAAGCTATCTTTGTTTTCTGTTTTAGGTCATCAAAAAAAAAGTCTATTAAAGTTAGCTTTGAAATAGTGAAAATAAGAGCATATGCAACTATGGGCTTATGCGCAGTTCTTTCCTCTGTATACCATATGTATATGGTATACAGAGGTTTAAATATCTGGCTCGTATAACTCGAGGTAGAGCTCATGCATTTTTTTAACATTAGGCTCAAGCGATAAGTAGTAGTACTTCTTTAAATTTCGATATCTGCTATAATTGGGAGGTACTCCGCGGAAAATTTGTATATGATTATTAATTTGTTCCATTATTTCCGATGAAATATTGTTGGGCCTGTTTTTGGTTTACATCTCAAATAGCGAGGAGCGGTAGTTGCATTATTAGCCCTAATATTCGAAGAAAGCCTTTCCACTCTCTTAGTCAAAATTCCATGGATTGCACAAAACCCAGAAAGTCTGCATTCTGTTGGAAAGGACACATGGGAACCTATAAAACGCGATGCACTAATTTGTTTGGATAAAAAAAAGTAAAATATTGTATTTTTACCACATATATTAGAGCAGTTTTTCCGGCTGTCTAAACTATTCAGTAAGGTAAATATCTTGTTGGCACTTTTTATCCAATTCGTTAAATTTGTTTAAAATAAGTGCACGTTTCTCGTTTTTCTTGACGGATGATACTTATTTTTTGAATTGATGTGTTTTTTTCTTCAGCTAGCAATCATTTCCTAATATTTCTCATTCACTCTTTTTCATTTCGTATTATCCTTTTCTTCGGAACGTGGACCCTATTGTCTTCAGCATCACTCATCTTGCATGCTAGTGACGATGGCTCTTACTTGTCGCTTGAACCATCACTAAATGGCTCAACTTTACTTTCTAAATCACTTGTACCACCCATTGTGGTGTAATATTACAAGTGTACCACTAATATGTTAGGTTACGTGCATCTACTACACTACCATCACGCGATAGTTTCAGACGTTCGGTAGAACAGCACTGTATGTGTAATAGATACACCCTTCTTGGGCCAAATGAAAGAGGACGTATGTGTAAGTTTGTTCCCCCACCTAAAAATACTCCTTGTTGAACAAAACGATGGAACGAATTTTTTACACATAACTCGTTTTGGGCAAAAAACACAGATACCTGATTGCTGCTGCTAACTCTTCAATTACAAATTAAACTCAACCTGTGGACAAATCAATCAACTTAAAATTGATCAAGTATCAATTATCTCTGAGTATCAATAGTCTACAGACTACTGATGTAAAGGCACTCAATTAAATTAAAGATACATAATCGTGGCAAAATGAATTTAAAATGTAGCTCTATTAAATATCACATTTTCACCATTACACAACTGACTGACCATGCTTCGGGAGACACTATTAAATTGGGACATTTTGTAAGGCTATGTCTCCAAGTAGAAATACGAGAAAATATCTATATATTTCATACCGGGATATCAACAATTAAATTGGTCAATGGTGGTCATGGATTTTAAAATTATTGTCGTAGCGTGCATCGTACATTTAGGTATGTCATAATTTTTTGAATGTCAAAATCTGTCAAGTTATTGTGTTGAAGTTTTCTAATCCTGCACGGTTTTTGAATCATGGTTCTCACCACAGAGCACAAAATTTACATGATTGAAGCCTATTTTCGAACGGGCGTGCTAGTTAATGGAACTTGGGAATACAGTCAACGTTTGTGTTTGGACAATTTTCGAGAGCACTTCCCAGCCGTAGCAGTATTACCGGACAATTTTTATGTATGCCTTACAAATTGTTTTGAAGTGTTTCGCGAAACTGGTTCTGTGACGCATAAAAAAGGTGCTGGTAGACCAAGAGTTCGTACAGAAGAAGTTATTAATGACGTTCGTCAACGTATGGAAGAAGAGCCTACAAAACCTTTAAAACGTCTCTCTCAAGAAATTCGGCTTTCTTATGGAACATGCCAAACGATTGTAAAGAAGGACCTGAACATGCATCCATATAAGATGCAATCATATCAAGCTCTTCTGCCTGCAGACCACCCCAGATGCCTTGCGTACTGCCATTGGTTCGTTAATAATTTAATAAATGACGATCTGCTGAACTTAACTTTTTTTTCTGACGAAGCTTGGTTCCACCTTTCGGGATACATCAATTCTCAGAATATGCGAATGTGGAGCACTGATAACCCGCATATTTTTATTGAAACGCCACTACATGTTCAGAAAATTGGTGTTTGCGCAGAAGAATAACAGGGCCAAATTTTTTTCAGTTTCACCGTCAACGCACAAATTTAAGGTACAGAAATATTTTTTTGACTGAATTTGTGCAACAGTTAGACGATGATGAACTTCAATACGGTTATTTCCAGCAAGACGGTGCAACAGCACATACTACACGAGAAAATATTGCTTTTCTCCGCGAGTTTTTTGATGACCGGCTGATACGTTTGCATACGGAAGTTGAGTTTCCTCCGAGATCACCTTGTTTGACAATTATGGACTATTTTATCTTTCCTTATTTAAAAAATAAGATTTTCGCAAATCCGATACATAATTTGCAAGAACTGCAACAAAGAATTGTTCAGCAATGTGCAACCATAACGCCAGAAATTCTGCAAAAGGCTTTTCACAGCATGAGGAGGCGCGTATACTTGTGCATTGAACAAAACGGGGGACATTTCCAACAATTATTGTAATTTAGTTTTTCTGGTTAATAATATTTATAATTATTTATTTCATAACTTGTAGTTCATTATTATTTTACAGCTGAACTAAGTAGGTAACACATTTGTAGGTTATTGATAATGTCAGTGTAGCTTGACAATGATTGAATTATTTCAAAAGGATGATTTAAACTAAGACAAGTGTTTTACATTCCATGACCAACATTGACCAATTTAATTTTTGATATCATAGTACAATGAAACATTGTGTTTTTATTGCCAAAGAATTATATTGAAAATTATCATTTTTAATAATTCTTTCACCTTGAAAAGAAAATAATACAAATATCATGTTCAACTCAGATTTATCGTATATGGTTAGATTTACTTCAAAACGTCTCATGGACATATCTAACGTTACTTAATGGCGAAGCTGCAGTCCGGCAATGTTAAGATGAGCGTTCGAATAATACTTAATTATAATAAAATTTGTTAATTCATTTTATCAATGTTAATAGTCATGAATGAAATTTTTCTATATACACGACGTGAACTGATTAGATTTTCAATGGGAACAAGTATCCATTACATACAGCAAACAAAACTAACTACCACAAGAAATCGGTACAGTTAACAGACATCAAAATATATGAAGATCGAATATCCAGGGTTTTGTAAGATCAATACTTTGGGTTTCGGACCCTAGTGATTTCTATTATTAATTTAAAATATCCCGAATGCCGCCTCCTCAGCAAACATAAATCACCATTTAGCTATTGAAATTAAGGTCTAATGTAAATTTACTAAACCAAGGAGATATACACGTAGATACACGTGTATACATACATACACATTTGGATTCCGTATATTTTTGATTCTAAATAGTTTTTCGCGGTCTGTCAATGTTCCCGATCTGATGAGGCAATATGTTACCAGAGCACGTGTTTGTCGACCAAGGGAAGCCATTTATTCGTAGCTCTGGATGAAATGTTGAAGATCTCTGTTCGCTTAAAGTGCTCTCATAAACAATGTAGGTAGGACTACCTTACCACCGTTATATGTCATTCTATGGAATTCGTATCAGCCACTAAAAAATAACTACTGCTATTGAAAGCTAATGTATTTAATACGCCTATGTGTCATATTTATTAATGATATTAAAATCAATGTTTCAAATATATATATATATATATAAAAAAATTGTTCCAAAGATTGGATAACTCAATGAATACTGTAGTAAATAAGAAATGTAAAAAAGGACATGTAATAAACTATTCAAATTGATTAATAAAATAAACACTTTGGAAAATAGAACATTTTATCAGAACATTTGTATAAAAGACTTTTTAATCTCCCCACTCCACAAACATATATACCGCACAAAAACAACAAGTTTACATTAATGACGAGAACATATAACAGTGATTCTGAAAATTTATCTAAATTTTGCATATTAAAAAACGAGGGTTTCATTTATCTGGACTTTTAAAATGTTATTAACAGTTACTTGAAATACTAAGAAGTAGACTTTTGCCAGGTTATTAATTTCATTCCTGCCATTTAATAAATTGTCATTCCTGATTATCTGGATCATCTTGAGTATCTCCCTAGATTGTATATTTTATTGTGTCCTTAACCCATTTGCTCCCACAACTATTTTTTTACAAAATTTCAATAAGGTCGTTTTTTTCTTATTAAAGGTATGCCCAAAGAACAAAATATGACAGTTTTTCGATAAATTTTTGAATAGAATATGAAAAAAAGGTATGTACTCAAATGAGTACAACGGGAATATAGGGACGTTAATGAAAATATAAATTATATAATATTTAGCTAATTTACTTTAGTGATTTACAATAGAAAATATTATTCACTATGGAACTTTATAAAACATTCCCTTTCTAAACAAAGTGTAACATTACACTTCATACAAATCCACCTAGCTCGTTGATGGCACTTGCGACAGCGCAATTGCTTTTCAATTTTTTTGGGAAAATGCCCTCTTTGATCTTCTACAATACTTCTTGGGACAGTGCTTGGGTGCCTGGAGTGTTGAGCTTTCTCAAAAACTCTCAAGTAATGCCTTGATATATAGTTCTTATAAAGTTGAGCAAATCCATATTACCGCCTGCCAATGAATGTAACCTCCAGGCGTTGATTGCTGCAACATTCAGCATGTGGGTCCAAAGGGGCCACCACCACTTCTTACCTTGGATGGACACTCGGTAATTATTTACAGATTGGTCTAGCAAGTCTACGCCGCCCAGAGCTGAATTATAATTGGCAAAGAGACGAGGTTGAGGTACATCAAGTTTTTCTTTCTGTTCCTTGGACCAACGTTTTACATTTGAAAGGGGATGAATACTGTCGTAATTGGTCATCATAGACACGATACTGTTGTCCTTCCATTTTACTAGAAGTAATGAATGTTCTTTATCGTATTTGTATTGAAAAAAACCGCGATTTTCTGTTTTCAATTGCTGCTGATCAGGCAAAGGACATTTTTTTGTGCGATTGTCCCTCACTGTCCCCATCGCTCTATAGCCCAAGTCCCTAAGAGTTTTCAACAAACCGTGACTTGTGAAGTAGTTGTCGAAAAATATTATATGATCTTGCGGTTTTCTCACTACTTCTAATAAGTCCAACACAACTTTAGACCCTAAAGGCAAATTTTGATCCGCCCCTTTTCTATTTTGTTTTGCCCCACAGTAGGTATCGAACTGATAGCAATAACCAGAAGAACTGCAAATCATCCAGTCTTTATAGCCGAAACGCACTGGCTTTCCACGGATAAATTGTTTTGACGAGTGATGTCCGAAGTATTTTACCATAGCCTCGTCAATGGAGAGCTTGCCATGGAATATACCCCACTGCAAGAATCGCTTATTCAGTTTTTCCATGAGAGGACGAATTTTATACATCTTGTCGTTTTTATCAACTGTTTCGTTATTTGCTAAATCAAAGTATTTTTTTATTTCATAATATTTATTGCGGGACATACTACCTCTAACTAGTGGTATGTTTAGATCTTCATCTGTACACCAATATAATTTCTCTCTTGGTAATCGATGATATCCAGTGAATAATAAGAAACCTATAAATATTTTTATCTCGTTGTTTGTTACAGTAAATGAATGATTGTTTTGCTGAGCAGCATATCTCTGGGTTTCCTTGATAATATAAGTTATTATTTCATCGTCAAATAATTTTTAAAAAATCTAGAGAGGATTTAGTCCTGCTAATTCTTGTTTGACAATATCTTCGCGAGCTAAATATCCATTTCCTTGGTTCATTGTGATATCAATTATTTCGTCGGTCCAATTTGGTTCTTTTTTCTGCAATTTTTCCCTTTTTCGTAGATGATTCACCAGTATTACTAATACTGCGTAACATACTCAACGGAATATTATCTTCTGGGTCACTCTCTGTACTGTCCTGAGAAAAAATTTCAACAGCACCAGGAACATCGAATGGGAGGATATCTGCTTGAATATCATCTTCATCGATATCGTCCTCATCTGTTTGATAATCGGCATCCGGTGGTATTATAACGATATCAATATCTTTTTCATTTTCAGTAATATCGTCTATGGCAGCTTGCAAATTCTGGTAGGATCTGCCATAAAACATATTAGTGCTGATGGGCTTGGGATCCATAGTAATTTATCTACCAAAAATAAATACAGCTCTAACAAAGTATTGTTCCCGCTGTACTCATATGAGTACACCTATATGTAAGTATGAAAAAATACCAGTGCATGTATTTTATGTAAAATTCACAAAAATAATAGTAAAACATACATACCTCAGTAACTAATTTTAGTAGAATAAAATGTTTTTCTTTATAGATAGGTAAAAATTAACAAAAAGTTACACAGTCACACTGGCACAATTTGTAGCAAAAAGTAAGGTTACGTTTTCTATACATAAAAGCGACATCTAGTGGCCAATTTCTAAAAGAATATTCCTTCTTTAGTGTACTTTGCATCGCCACTAAGCATAGAACTCTGAATGTACCATATGGAGCTTAAAAAATATTTCATTAACCGTACTCAAATGGGTACACTGGGAACAAATGGGTTAAAATGTTTATGTTTCGATAGTTAAAATTGTGTTTTGTGTTGGCTTGGTGTTTTCTCAATGCTTGATTTCACGTACAAATTTTGAAGCAAAGAGTAAACGAAATTTACAACACGAAGAAGCACATAAATAACAAAAATCAACAAATACAATCCACATACGTACATACCTGATCCTTGTGTCAGGAAGTTGACAGAAAGAATAGATAACATAATCAAACCATATCTGGTGCAGGAGAAAACCTCTTTTATTGTGACAAAGGAATACGAGGGTGGCACGATTAGTAGTTGCCCTGCCAAATAGTTTCATTGTCAGTTGAAACGCAGTTAAGAATAGTAGTAGAGAAAACAGAGTACTGCGGGAAACTGGCATATCGAGGGGTTTACCAGGAAAAGTTTCCATCACGGTACGTACTAGAAATTATAAACAGAAAATAAGTTTGTAAATATAATGCGGTTTGTGAAAAACAAAAAGCAAATACGAGAAGTTATGAAAGCCTTAAGCGAAATAACAAGAAATTAGCTAAATGAATGCAAAATATAAAGGCTTTCCAGTTAGAGGTTAAAATGAACTAGGTCAAAATGACTGAAATCAAATTGAACCTAACCTCGTCGGAACAATAAGTAAGTATTAAGAAGTCGAGTAGTCCATTATTTTCAGCTTGTTTATTTATTATCGTAAATAGAGAGATTATGACGTGAGACGCACTACAAAACAAACAATAACCAATTACGTACATTTGATACAAAATACAGCGGAGCATGCCTGGATCGTTCTGAACCAATTTAAAGGTTAGTTCTTGAGGGAGCGGGGGTAAGTAACCCCAGCACCAAGAAGATCAGAACGACAGAAAGAAAGGAAACACACAGAGGTTAGTAGAAGTTGCGATTGAGGTAACTCTGTACTTACTCTGACTCTAACGGGAAAGCGCTTTATGATTCTAGAGAATAAGATATTGAAAACTGGAAAATCAAAAACAAAGTATTACACCAAAAGGTAGAACTGCACAAACAAAGAATTGAACAGTTGGAGAAACAGTACATAGAAAAGAAACTAATAGTACATGGAAATACAAGAAAAAATAAACGAAGGTTATCAAGTACTGAAAATAAAAGTAGCAAAAGTAATGGAGAATATGGAAGCGGAAATGAAAAACAAATAAAAGGAAAAAATCGTCGAATACAAATGCACGTTATAGGTATATGGATATTGGAAGATCTGCCAGAATAAGTGCTTCAATGACGGAGAGAACTAGCTAAAGTAATGCAAGAATAAGAGAAAAAAATACAGCATATTTTGTTTATATTAAGTAGATAATAAATAGAGAAAATAACTACTAACTGCACGAGGATGAATATAGAACAATAAAAACAGCCACGCCGGTACAAAGAAGCTGAAACACATAGAATGTATAGCTAACGATCTCCAGATAAAGAAGCAGACACACACGAAAAAGAAAAAAATCGTGACAGTAACGACAGAATACTAAAAAAATCTAAATGTTCATATTTAGTGGAGTTGTTATTATTTCTATAAAAAAACAAATAAGATAGTTTAATTTTTCTATAACATAACTAAAGTTAATTTACTTATCCCAGTACATATTTATGGTACAAACATTAAATTTAATGGAAAGAAAGGTGTTTCTGTTTTTGTCTGGTAATTATCATTATACCTTTCTAACGACATCTTGTGTTGAAAAGGGGTGCTTTTAATTGTAGTTTATAGATTTTTTTGTGATTACTAGAAATATTTAAGAGAATTCAACAACGCGCCAAATGTGAGATTCAATATGTAAATCGCGCGATAGTGTGAATCTTTAAAAAGGCCTTGGCACGAAATTTAAAACAAAAGGAGGGGAATGCTTCACGACATCGCTCGGCACCATGCAACTGGTGTCCTTTAAAGGCAAATTAAGCTTCCTTCCCACAGCCCACACTTGGACAGACCAACTACCATATCTATCTGCACATAGTTGGAAGTCAGCATTCTCAAAGAGATGACGACATAAAAAGTCATGTGAAGATATTACTGTCATCACTAGTGGGCACTTTCTTTGGGGAAGGTAATGGTACAGCATCTGTGTAAATTATGTAGTAAAGTAGTTTCTGTTGAGTATTTGTGGTCTTTTCTATCAGAAAACTCGTGTATAACCGGTGGACATGCGTCCAACAACTATGAAACGTAGACAATCACTTTATCGTATCGTCTGATTATTGCTGCTGTTTCTTACGTGACACAGTATGTAGTACGTATATAGTATTAAATTCAACATAACCTTAAATTCGCGTTGTTGACAACTTTAATAATTATCGAATTCCTTTTAACTTATTACTTTTAATGCACTTTATATACCTCCTTTTATATAAATTAGAACTACTTCCGTACCTGTATCATAAAAGCAGAACACCGTGAATTATTAAATCAATTATGGGAAATGCAGTTTCGCCTCCTGTAATATAGAGCAGATGGATACAAGAACGATAGCAAAAGGGACATAATTTCACGTAAAAATATAATAAAAAGAAATTGAAAAATGTAGTGTGCTAACGTAAGGTTCATTTAGCACTATTAAGATTGAGAAAAACTGCAAACTTCATTAATAATATTGAATGATATATGCGGGTTGGACGCTCTTTTATTTTTTATCCGCTATCTCTCTCTCCACATTGTCGGCAAAAGGAAAGATGCGGATAAGGATCTTGTAAGTTAGATAAATGGTGATAATCATTTGCGCACTTCGAAATTGAATATGAAAGACGTTTCAAGTTATGTTAGAATAAGAATATTTGCCACTGTGTGGTTCAGTCGAGGGAATACATAAGAAGGTTATTTTCAAAAGGGGGATATTAGGCTGTAAAAACGTGAATAATAACAAATGTATTCAGATCATTAAATATGTTAAAATCCAATTACTTTTTCGTAGAATAATTTTGAATATGTCACTGACAGTTATACATGAATGCATATACATATATGAATGTATCTTCTTTTTTATTGATTTATATTTTGCAGTTATTCTATAATATACAATAACGACCAAAAATGAGCATGCTTTACGTACGTCACAAACTAGCACGCTTCAGACTTCAATTTTATCATGCTAACGAAATGGAAGCAAAATTATACTTTTACGTTTTCGTTTGTTTGTAACTGTCAAGTACATTGCCTTCTTTCTTTCATGTTAGTAAGTAATTATTGTTTTGCTTTTGGATTTATCTCTTCTGGTAGCCTTCTGGTAGTAGAAAGCAAAACGTCGGATCAACATTCTGCATTTTCTGATTTATGCCAGAGAATAACTGTCAACGAGAAGCAACAGTATAGTCGGATTCTTTAATGTCTCATGTCCCACTTTCGCTTCGTCGATTTGAGTGATAAGCAACTAAGTACACTACAACCATGGACAGGTGAAACCAGGACGTACCGCTTGGCATTGGTGGCAATTACAACAACCAAACTCGCTCCGTCCACCAAAGGAACAGAAAGATACTTTAACGTGTTTGTCACTTGTCACTTATTGTTATGCTTTGGCTGTAGTTAACAGAATTGACGTACCTGAAAGATGAAACCACGCCTCATCAGAGAAAAATGTCAAATTCAAATGTAAGTTTTTCTTTACAATTTCCTGGCATGTTTCATAAGAAAGTCCAGTCCTTTGAGAAAGACGTTCCAAAGGTTTTGTGTTTCAATTTCCATACGTTGACGAACACAATTTATAACTTCTTCCGAATGAACAGTTGATCTGTGATATCTATCCCTTGTTAAAGGGTTGGACGCTATTAAAATACATATGAATGTTGTGATGTGCTTTAATTCGTAGTGGACAACTACATATTATATTAATTACATTACTATACACTATGTACACTACTCTTCTTAATTCTCTTCTTAATGTTTCATGCTTACTACTTAATAGTTAATACTGACAACTGAATCTGAATCTTCATCAGTCTTCCCTTTTATAATAACTATATTAACTCAACATATTTCAGTGAAGGATTGTTTATGTATACAATAAGTAGTTTAGGTTTATGTACATAGGCCTTGTCTATAAAACGAGACCCTGTGAGGTGACCTTCTGCTACTTTTGCAATATTTCATGTTCTACATACTACCAGTACGTGATTTATGGCCCACAGAACCAGTCTCACGAAACGAAAAACACCAATACAATTGGAAAGGCAATTATAAAAATTTTTGGGAATAACGGCTAACTCTGGGAAGTGCTTTCTGAAATCATGTACACCCAAATTTCATCAATTCCAACTCCAGTTCGAAAATAAGCTTCAATCATGTACGTTTTTTGCACTGTATTGTAAACCAGATTCGAATTTATTCAAACTCGATGTTCAAACTTGCTTTCAGCGTTCTAACACATTAATTGATGACAGTTAATGTCACTGTCAAAATAATTTTCAAAACCGTTAAGTTATAATACCTGAATTAAGCTCACACATATATTTTCTATTTCAATACCATATACGTCCTAGAAACTTTATGATATCACGGTACGGACATACTAAATATCCATATTCCTTATTTACATAAAAGTGATGTTTTACTGTTTTTGACAAATTTTCTTATGTAAGGTATTCGATTTCTTATACTGCAACTTCTGGAGTTGATAGACCTGTCAAAACCACGACAAGAATAAATACGACTGCAGAAATCTGCACTTCAAATTAATAGGTCGATATTTAAAGAACTCATTTGTGACGTAATTACTTTTAAAACACTCCTATAGAGAGTGCTAAAGTGTGCTCTCTCTAAAGCATCACATGGATAACGATGACATGAATACAGATATGTGTATTCCAACCCAATGCATTCGTCATGCGCATTTCTGAAATGGCACGATTAGGGCCGTCTAGGTGGATTCCGTCTAACAAGCACACAGCTATAATAATATACACTAAAAGAATACTCAGTCATGCAACCTGTATATACAGGCTTGTTATAAAGTAAGGGATATACTTTACCTTATTATAACTTTTTAACAAATTAAGTTAATAGCAAAAACTAAACGAAATTTAATTGTTTAAATAATGGGATTTTGTATGCCCAAACCCAGTTACCGCAAATGTTCAATATGTCCTCCATTTTGATCTTGTAAAATCAGCAACCGTTCCTCTGTACACTGCATTTCTTAACATTTCTGGTTGAATTGCACCAATTTGCTCCGTAATATTGTCTTTTAATTCTTGTAGCGTTGTTGGTCTTCTTCTAAACACTAAATTTTTTAAATGACCCCACAGCCAGTAGTCCGCTGGGTGGCCATGAATTTGCAAAATGTCTGCTTAAAACGCGATCTTGAAAAACGTTAGTTAAAAATTCTTTAGATGGTCGGAAAATGTGTGGAGGTGCTCCATCCTGCATAAAAATCATGTTTTCAATTCTGTGGTGCTCGTCTTGCAGCTGTGGAATAACATAATCTCTTAACATTTGCAAGTATCGTTCACCGTTAACAGTTACAGATACGGCTTCTCCATTCTGTAGCTCTTCGAAGAAATACGGACCAATGATAAAATCAGCTGTAAAACCGCACCAAACGGTGACTTTCTTGTCATGAAGACCTTCTTGAACAATTACTTGTGGATCTTCTGCAGACCAGATTCTACAGTTTTGAGTATTGACTCCACCATTCAGAGAAAAATGTGCCTCATCTGTCCATAAAATACGGGATAACCATTCGGGTTCAATTTCCATCTGAGCCAATAATCGCAAAGAAAAATCGTGCCTACTAGCCAAATCTGCCTCCTTTAATTCAAACAGCATTTTGAGTTTATATGGATACATTTTTAGAATTTTGCGTAAAATTTTCCAGACCGTGGTGTACGGCATTTGCAATCGCTTGGATATCGCATTTGCACTGCTGATTGCTAGTGGATTACCTCTGGCTATGTCCTGATTTTCGTGAAGAACCTCTGCAACTTGGACATCACTAATGCTTGGTCTTCCTGATCTCGGAAGGTCAATTACCGAACCTGTTCTTTCAAATTTTTGTATCAAATTGCGGTACGCTTTCATACGACAGGGCCCCGCTCTCAAACCCATTCTCGTGCGAAACCTTCGTAATCCAGCTGTGTAATTTCTGCCGCATTCATAATAACACTGAACTAAACCAATTCTTGTTCGTAGGTCCATGCTATTACAGTTTGAGTCGTTAAAACTTTACGTTTACTTGAGTTTTAATTTGAAAATAAACTCCAAATTGAATGATTTACTTTTAAGACTTGTGTCAACAACTGTCATGACAACGCTTTTGTTTTCCATAGATACAACAAATCCCATTCCTTAGGCAACTAGATTTCGTTTACTTTTTGTTGTTAGCTTGATTTGTTAAAAAGTTATAATAAGTTAAAGTATATCCCTTACTTTATGATAACCCCATAGATTTTCCCCTTTCAAAAAATCGGGATAATGTTTGTTAAATACGAATTGTATTTATACATTAGGTACGAGGTAGGCGCCAAGGCGCCATAAATTATCGGATTGATATACAAAAAATAAACTTGAAACAATATAAGAATTTTTATTTTTCAATGTAATCTCCCCTAACACTGTCGTCATTAAAACTACGTCCCCTAGGGTCTTTTTTTTAAATTAGAAAACAAACAAAACTCACAAGGAGCCACATCCGGAGTATACGGTGGACGTTCCAATTCTTGAAAGCCACATTCGCGGATGGCAGCTTGTGAAATGGCGGTAGTGTGGACGGTAGCATTGTTGTGCTAAAATCGCACACCTTTGTCAATTTTCCACGACGTTTTGCACGAATACTATCCCTTAATTTATGCAATAAAGACGCATAATATGTACCGTTCACACTTGTATTGCGCTCTTTAAAGTTAATTAGCAAAATGCCCTCACAATCCCAGAATATTGTGGCCATCACCTTTTTCGTTGATTGATCGACTTTCGCCTTTCTGGGACGAGGTTCATCAGGTCGTCGCCATTCCATGGACTCCCTTTTCGATAGAGGATCGTAAAACGGAACCATTGTATCATCCTCTGTGACAATGGACTCCGCAATCGGTTTTGGGTCGTCTCCACATATGTTTAAAAACGACTGCGCACATTCGATTCGACGTTCACGTTGGAGAGCAGAAAGAAGTCGCGGTACCATCTAGCACTAATTTTATTCATGCCCAAATGGTCATGGAAAATTCGGCGAACATTTGTTTCGGAAATGTTTGTTATCACTGCTAATTCCTTCACTTTCAAACGGCGATCTTCTAGCACTAAATATTCAATAATTGAAATTTGTTGAGGCGTTATCACTTCAATTGATCAGCATCTTCCAGGGATTCTTGTCCCAAACGGAAACATTTTGCCCACGTTTTTACAGTTGAATACGAAGGAGATGAATCACCGCAAACGCCGTCTAAATGTTGTTTAATGTGATAAGGTCTATGACCTTCTTTTGTTAAAAATTTAATGACCGCTTGGTACACAATTTTCGTTACTTCAGACATTTTCGAGCGCTAGTCACAGTGGTTGGCTGGTTACTAAAAACTGCTAGGCATCGAACCGTCATATTTATAGTGTACACCTCACGTATGTGCATGCATGACGTGACGGAGCTTGAACACGTTTGAACCTGTATAAGCCTGTCAGGCCGAGAATTTATGGCGCCTACCTCGTACTTTTCCTCAACACTGTAAAATATTGGAAATATCGCTAAAAATAAAATAAAATAAATAATATGTATTATTCTATTAAACAGTAACTATATTCAACATTTATTCCAAAATTTAAATACAAATGCGGGTTTATTTTGTAAACTAATAACTTTAACTGGTCATAATTTATTTCATAAGCTGAAACAAATGAAATGTTTTTAACTAGGATATTTAAAATATCAAAACTCATAACGCATCATGACAATAACTGTTGTTGTAATTATTTTATTCATATTGTTAACGCGATTGCAATCGACAAATCCTTAATTTACGTCCTTTGCAGTAATTTACCAATACAAAAAAAGAGAATTACTTTTTGCTTTTCATGTTTTTATTTGTAAATTATTCATAATGATTGCTTTCTAACTATATTTTAAAGTTATAGTAATATTTTTTATTTTATACAAGGTGGTAAAAAAGTATGAGCATTATTTTGAATCCAAGATGATATGCACATATTTCCACGAATTTAACAGTTTTAAAAGTTGAGATATTCAAAACAACATGCACATATAGGATAATAAGAGGAATAGGTAATTTTAAGTTCTTAATAAGAAATAAAATTATATACTTACTTGCAGTGTAAACTGATAGATTAAAATTAACAAAAATTAAATATATTATAGACCCATATATAAGTTTGAAGAAATGGATAATATGCCAAACTTCAAAACTGCTGTAAAAAGGCAATTAAGTATACTCTGCAAAAGACCTCAAATTCATATATGGAAATACGTTGAACAGATTGACAGCTGTACTTTTTTTTTCTTATGCGTCATTATTTCGCCTACTTTTTAATATAAAATAAACAACAAGACAATCGAATAAATAGAAATCAATGTTAAATATATTAATATCTATTATGCCATAAATATTATTATAAACATAAAAGGCACTGGATGAACAAGAATCAATACATTTAAGTCTATATATAAATCAACACGGTCAGGAATTTTGATTCGTAGAACGATAGACAGAAAATCAGTATTCAAGCAAACGAGATGAAGTATTTGAAAAGAGCGAAAGGGATCGCCAAGATGGACACATTTAAGTATCAAGGCATGAGTAAGAAATTCTAAGTTATGTTCATCTTACATTTTCATAAAAAGGTATGAATACGTACTATTTTATACAGCTTTTAAGGTTTTATAATTGTTCCTTATAGACATTATTCATTATTTCACAATCAAGCCTCCAAATTTCTCCTTTAAAATGATGTTATCATCCTTAGTTAATCAATTGTATTTCTATCACTGCGGATAAATAAATTAACAAAGGCGTGTAACACCTTTTGAGTTTCAATGTTTTTAAGTTATCCTGCTCGTATTTCTTCGTCAGAGTTCAGATAGTAAATTTGTGTTGTATAGTATAATAAATTAGATTTTAAAAAGAAAGTAAACGAGGAATGAAATGGCTATCTACCAATTATTGGAAGAAGATATTACAATATTACTAAATATAAGAAGTTGACAATTAAATACCCAGAATATATTACGTTGGCGTTTTCATCAGACAAGCACAATATAGAAAATGTTCCGATCCTACATCCTTTCTAATTGGAATTATCCACAGCAGTTGGTATGCTAGTATAAATATTCCTATAGTATTAACATCTAGGTAACCATCTATCTTCGTATATAGAATACAGTTTTTGTAGAAAAGTTAAATATTTTCAATAATAAATATTTATAGTTCATTAATACTACGAGTATAAAAGTATTGCAAATTTCAACTCATTGATAAATATTTCATTTGCACATTTTAAAATAGAGAGCTAATAATTAATGATGAATATAAATATTTATTTGTATAATAATATAAAATTTATTATTTTGATACATATACTAATTGTTACATATAAAATAAATAAATATTGTTTACATATTATTACGGTCAGTTATATTAACATTATTGGTTAAAAAGTTCGTTTTTCTTTTTCGTTCGTAAACTTAATTATTCAGAAACGGTATATCATAATTTTAGTAACATCATGTTAATATAGAAGGGTTAAATGTAGGTGTATATGTTAGATTTTATCCCTTACGTAATAAAGTATGCATATGTAGACAATGAAATTGACTCAGGTGTACAAATTTGGGCACGATTTGTAAGTTGAAATGCAATTTGCTTCTCAAAACAGCCATATGTTGATATAACCATAAATGTTCTTAATGTATTTACTAAAATAAATCCAGGAAATAATGTTAAAATTGTAAATAACCTGCAAAAGCAATACATGAATATAAATGTAACGCTATTTTATCTGTGTAACATCTATATTCATTTATGGCTAACACGGTAATAACAAATAAAAGTACCTTGTACAAATGGATCTGCATAACACAATGTCAAATTTACATTTCATTTGTCCTAAATAACCCAACACTAGAGACAATTATAAATATATAATATCGATTATCTCAAAATACGTAACCTGAAAGTCCTGAAACAGAAAGTAATCTTCAGTAGTATTTATAGAGAAAATAAGAACAAATACTTAGTTGCAGATATGTTAAACAACTGAGTCGCCGATTATTGATAACTAATTCTTCATATTTATAAAAGATAGTTGTGGTGTGAGCATCTATTGAAGATCGAAAACAATATTCGGTGATAATATCACAATATTATTATTATCAGTATTATGGATGAAAGAAGAAAGATTTAGATACGTGAGATAGCGGTACGATTTGTGGTTGAGGGGTATCGCTGCAGATATATAGGTGGAGTTCAGTGTGAGAGTAATATAATGAGAAACAAAATTTTACTAAAATAATGGTACAATTTCTAAATTAATTTTGAAAATTGAAAGTATTAATTTTAGCATGGACAAGATCCGTACAGTACAAACAGTGGCTAGACCATATTGAAATAACATTTTCATGATTTATTAGCATAAGAAACTTAATATAGAGACAGAATGTAGTATTTAAATGTTGACATGTAATAAAGTTGAGAGATACATATATTGTTTCTTCATTTAAAGTTAGTATTTATATGTTCTGAGTGTAAGAATTTACATTTTAGCAGAATTAAAATGAAATAAGATAACCGTTAACGGAGAAAGATTATAGGATTCTAAAATTTAAAATCAATAAAAGAAAAGATCATGTAAATTGAATTAACAATATATCAGATTGACACTGAAATATCTGAGTTAACAAATAAGTATGCCATGACGTTTAGAAAAATAATAAAGCCAAGCCATTGAAAAAGAAAAATGTAAAATGGTCGCTGTAAGAGAGGCTACTGAAATTTTTTTTGGAGCAATCGCCACCTTACTTTCTGGGGGATGTACCAATGGCAACAAGAAATGCAATGTGGTTATGCACGATGGTGAGCTAGCGCATTTTAGTATGGTTGCTTGTGAGTTTTGGACAGAAACATGCGCAGATCGCTGGATTGGTCGAGATGGACCTCACTTATGGCCTGCTCGATCCCTGAACTTAAACCGTTGGATTTTTTCGTATAGGGTCACCTAAAGTCATTAGTTTACACTACTTCACTGGGAAAATGTGGTACATTTGAGATATCTGATAATTGCTGGGTGTAACTCAATAAGAAACGACCCTGGGGTTTTTCAAAAAGTTCAGCAGCTAATGAGGAGAAGATTGGATTCTTGCATCCTAGCTGGAGGTAGTCATTTTCAAAAGTTCTTGTAGATTACGAAGCTTTATGTGTAATTTTTGATAACGAAATCTTGTTTTCGTCGAAAACTTTTTTCTCGCTCTATATCTTCGCAACAAAACGACTTTTTAGAAATTATCAAAGGGTAAAATATTCTTAGAATAGTCCAGGGAATAACCCCTTGAATTTTTGCCCTGCGTTTAATAAACATCCTGTATATTATATATACATGAAACACATTAATGTACAGGGTGTCCAGAAACTCTCCTGACAAACGAAGACCGGAGATTTCTCAGATAATTCTAAAACAATTTAATCCAATTCACCCTAGTCCGAAAATGCTTCCTAAGGGAGCTAGAGCTCTTTGAAGATGGCGCCTTGTAATTATTTTTTTTTAATATCTCCCGAACGCTTCTATTTAGAAAAACAAAAACTGGTATGCTTATTTATCCTCCAGAGATGAATCAATTCCATCAATTGCGAATTTCTAGTACCGGTCATAGGCGTCCGTTTTGGGTAGGTAAACGGTTATTTTAACGCATAACTTTTTTGTCTTTAGCTTTTAAGCATTTGTGACACTAGATTATTAAATTTTCAGATATTCTAGTACTAAAAGGTACTCTTGCTTTAAGTCGGTAGGATACACCGTTTTCTAGAAAAATCGATTTGAAAATTGTTCGTTTTTTCGTCATTAAAATTCAATTTATTATGTACCTACTTATTTTTAGCGACGAAGTTGGCTAGGACTATCAAGGCATGGATGAAAATTAATTTAATAAATCATCTTTTGTTTCAATAAATGCGCACACAATTCGTAAAAAAAGTTTGGGAAAAGAAGCAAAAATCAATTTGAAACAAAATTTTAGCTGAAGGTTTTTAAAAACAAAGTATTTATTACAATGGAACGAAACTAACAAAAAAGAACAAGTATCAAAGGTAGATAGTTACAAAAGATGCTCGATGTGGTGACCATTACTCTCTATGCATAAATTTACCCTTTTGCTTAGAGAACGCCGAATTCTTGCAAAAATTCCAAAGTTATTTCTAAATTCGTTGCAACAAGCATCTTGTATCCTTAGCCAGAGTTGTGCACGATTTTGTATCGGAACGGAATAAACAAATGCTTTTATGTATCTCCAAACACAATAATCGCAAGGATTGAAATCCGGCGACCTTGCAGCCGTCCTGTAGAAACCATAAGTTTTGCCAAATATTTAAACACACCTCATCTAACAAATCAGGTAAAATATTCTGCAGGAAATGTAAGTAATCAACACCATTCAAACGAGCAGGTAATTCCACAGGTCCAAGTAGATAATCGTCAACTACTCCAATCCAGACGTTTGTGCTAAACCTATGCTGATGCTTAAATTCTTGAACAACGTGGGGATTGTCACCAACGTACGAATAATAGTGTACATTATGTACATTAAAAATTCCATTTTTTGAGAATGAAGCTTCGTCACCAAACAAAATGTACCTGAAAAAATCTTCATCTTGATTTATCTGATTTTGTAACCATCTAGCGAATTCTACACGAGCAGGAAAATCTCCGTCTAGCAGTGCTTGCACCTTGGTAAAATGAAAAGGATATAAATTTTCTTTGTGTAAGATATTTCCTACGGAAGATTTTGAAATTGTGGGGTACATGGCAGATAGTCTTCGAACGCTAATTTCTGGATTTTCCTCAACTTCCATTAAAATAACATCTTCATGTTCTGCTGTTACATCATTATGTCTCCCTGTTGCATTTTTTTTTTGGGACCACTGAACCTGTTTCTCTTAATCGTTGATGAAGAGCTGTAAATGTTGAGTGAGTGGGATGCTGACGATTGGGAAATATTTCAGCGTATCTACGTTGCGCTGCTCGAGCGTTACACCTCATTTCGCCATAAACTAAATGCATATCGGCGTATTCTTCATTAGTAAAAACCATTTTTTTTAAATTGAAATCGTTGTGTTTGAATGCTACAAAGTAAAAAATTAAAAGATAAACTTCGCGAACTGACAACAATTTGACAATGAAAAACGTAGGTTTTATTTCTGTTGGCAGTTCAGAGCGAACTAGTGCAAAAAATAATAAATTAAATTTTAATGATGAAAAAACGAAAAATTTTCAAATCGATTTTTCTAGAAAACGGTGTATCCTACCGACTTAAAGTAAGAGTACCTTTTAGTACTAGCATACCTGAAAATTTAATAATCTAGTGCCACAAATGCTTGAAAGTTAAAGACAAAAAAGTTATGCGTTAAAATAACCGTTAACCTACCCAAAACGGACGCCTATGACCGTTACTAGAAATTCGCAATTGATGGAATCGATTCATCTCTGGAGGATAAATAAACATACCAGTTTTTGTTTTTCTAAATAGAAGCGTTCGGGAGATATTAAAAAAAAACTAGTTACAAGGCGCCATCTTCAAAGAGCTCTAGCTCCCTTAGGAAGCATTTTCTCGGACTAGGGTGAATTGGGTTAAATTGTCTTAGAATTATCTGAGAAATCTCCGGTCTTCGTTTGTCAGGAGAGTTTCTGGACACCTATATATGCAGACATATAAAAAATGAACCTGAATTTAAATTCTCAAAATATGTATTCGAAAGCATAAATGCAAATGTGTAAGAGTACCAATGTAAACAATTTTGATGTTTAAAATCGAATCAGATATACAACAAGGGTTTATAGAAAATAGATGTTACAAATTTTCCATACCACAACATATTTTTAGTAAATCAGATGTAAAAATATATTGCTTTCACGATTTTCATTTAAGCTACAGTTTATATCTTTCACTTCAGAAAATTTTTCAGCTCAGTTAAAGAGTTTCTTCCTTACAGTTAAAGCAACATTTTAAAATAACGTTTCGTTTGCGTAAATAATATTGTAAGAAAAGAAAAATTAACACGTACTTAAAAATCATTTCTTAATATTTTATATAGGTACTTTAAAGAAACAGAGTAATTTTACTTTATTTTAAAATTCATTCACCAATCAATAAAAGTAAGTGTGAAACATCTAAATTAAAACCACTTGAAAAAAAGGGGGAACTCTCTGCGAACCGTAGTATATTATATAAATCAAGTTTACTGTTTTAACAACGGATAAGAATTGACTATTTCCCACGTAAGGGTGATTTGAGCAGATCAAGCGTAGTTGAAATGCATAAGCCACTGTAGGCAACAAAACTCCAGGCAGGATCAATCGATCCACAGTAGCCGAGAATAAGGATAGCGTATTTGCCATGCTTAGGTAGATGAATCTATTTACAAGTCGTTCACCTCTCATCAACACTAATTGTAGCAGTTTTAGAGTATACATCCATTCTATTTTCTATTTTTTTCTGCATTATTATTATTGTTATAATTTTCGTTTATAGGCTAATCTAGCTGGAAGATGGAATGATTGCTTATTTCTTTTCCAATGCTACATCAGTACATTATACGGCAGTGGGTTCTTTTTAATTTTGTATTAGAAGAGAAAAGTATATATACATGATTTTAGAGTGTTAGATTGCATTCTTACACATATATAGTCGTTTTAATTAGGAAAATAAATAAGAAGTAAATAGCCGGAAAATATTTTAATATTCATTATTAATACCGTGAAATGGGGTTACTTGATATATGGAGGCCACTTACATATTTACTTCAGCGCCTACTTGCTTTGATGTCATCAGGACGAGGGGGGGGGGAAGTGTATGCCAATTTAGTCAGCGCAAGTGTTACCATACTGCGTAAGATTGTTATTTATGTATATTACGTTCTACTAGCTTAAATAATTTATACTTTTCAATTGATTCCCTCCACACCCTCTTTTTCAACGACTTAATGTAGTCAAATAACTTCGAGTAAGTGTAATAATGTAAGCCACAAGTATTGAGTCATAGAATTACACCTGTTGTCAATCCATAACCCAAATTATTTGCTTTAAAACTCTTATAAGTTTTTCGTATTTAAATATTATTTGCCGAGGGGCGACTTTGATATACTGCCCGGGGCAAATTTAAGCAACCAGCATCTGATTAATCTCGTCTCGCTAATGGTATCAAACTAACCCCATCTCAATATGATAATGATATTTTATAATCATTCAGATGGTGCGAAAATGCGTGAAACCACTTCATTTCATAGAAATACGAATGCTAGCGTAACATTATTTAGAAAGAAAAGGACGCGTAGTACAAAAATTAACAAATAAACTTCCTGGTAAAGATTGGACTTTGGGTCTTTTTGCACGGCACAAAACTGACGTTGCACAACGTGTCTCCAATAACATTAGTAAAGCGAGAGCATCGAGGAGTACTTTATTAACTTAGAGACTGCATTAGAGGGAAGTTATCCATCTAATATTTTCAGTTATGATGCAACAAAAGTTGGAGGCGATTCTAGAGCAAAACAACTAGTTTATCGTAAAGGGGTTAAATATCAATAAAATACTAAAAACCACTCAATGTCGTGTGCCACAGTCATGGTATGTGGATCAGCCGATGGAAAGCTTCTTCCACCATACGTCACATATAAAAGTGAACACTTATACAACATTTGGAGGAAAAGGGCATTCAGGGTAAGCTCTTTTTGTCTAAAATTATGCTGTCTGTTAAGGTGTCGATTTAATCGTATGGTTGGATGGACACCTTTACCCTCGAAGACTGGTCCCAGACTTTGTTTTTCCTCATGCCAGAAAACTAGAAGGCAGAAAAGAGCTAACAGGAGACAATTATGGTCACATTATGACGATGGTATAAGATCGCGTGAAAAAATTCTTCCAGAAGCATTTCGTTTCATCAAATATGTGCCTTCGACAATAAACGCTACTATATTTATAGATACGTGTGTAGAATAGGAGAATAATGTTCAAAACACAAATGGACTGTTGTTGGTCTAAAATAAACTAATGAAGAATAAAACAGTTCTAAACTGGTTGAGAAGGATTTCTCCACCGTTCCCATTGCTGATATTATTGCTGTTTTGCAAGTTTAAACGCAAGAAGACAACCATACTTTCATATTAGAGCATAAGGTGTATGTGTTTGAATTGTAACTTTTTCTTGAAATATTTGTAATAAAAATAATAATTGTTTGTAACAAATGAGTTAGATACTTTCTCCAAAGAGAGTTATCAAAGTCAGTCCATATAAAAAATTATTAGCGGCACTAAATGGGCAGAACCGATTTCAAAATCAAGTAAGGCACTTTCAGAGCATGGATCAAACACGCTTCATTTCAAGTAAAATCTTTATTAAAACAATATGAACAATTATATATCCATTTCTTTGGTAGTTATTATAAGATTCTCAAAACAAATTAAATAAATTAAATTCATGTCAATAGAACTTAGTTGAGATACCAATTGTTGCACAAGGCACGTTAATTTGAACACTTTTGAAGTGGTATGGTTATTGAAAATTAACCACGTATATACTCTGTGCAATCGTACATAAACAAAGTCATCGCTGAATGTTGTTAATGTAAATACTGACATATTCTGACAGCATCATAATATATACCGGTTGACCCGGAGTAAAATTGAGTTTCGAACGTTATAGTGTTTAATTATTAAAGTATGGTTGGCGGGAAACTGCTTGCATTGGACAGTTACGTACTTGCGAATTTGTTAATAACCATGGAGCAACGACCATGAGAGCACCGTATGTTCATAATCGAAGCCTACTTCAAAACGAATGATTTATATATAACCGCGCAAAGACAATCCTGTAATTATTACAGAACTCGTAGGGTGGCTGATGCGCGTCTACTAATTTAGTGAACTGTGGTTAGTAAAATTTAGAGGAACGAGATCAGCAGCAAACCAGAAGCGTCCAAATCGCTAAAGAACCATAAGTGATCCACTGTGCAGTAGTGCGTTGTGAGGCAGCGCACCATCCAAAACGTTCTGACTGCTTCAAAATTTGTATTCATCAAACTAGAAAATATCTACAAGAACGACTAAAAGGGCACAAGTATGCTAAAAATCCGACATCACTCAAGAAACACAATTTCGATTTCAAGAATGTTAAAATTCTTAAAACGGAGAAACAACGCCAAAACTAGAAACATTCTTGAGATGAATGGAAAAAACGAAACAACAATGTCGATAATGATAGGGGAGAAATTGATCTACTTTCCTATTTTATAATATACTTACGAATGGTTTAAAATTATCCGGTATTGGATAAAACTATAAACAATTTATAAATAAAAAGCTAACCACACGACAGAAAACACTCTAATATAAATAATACACGTAAAACATATCAACATATAGAATATGACTGGTTGTGCGTTCGGACAGTTTAATATATTTTTCAGTATGACATCTGAATGAATTGTGACAGTTAACACGGAGTTTGGTTTAATTTCGTTTAAATAAGCACACATCTTAAAAATACACAAATCATTCAATATGCAATTACAGGGTACCATTTAAAGAACCATGTGTCTGCATGGGTAAAAAAGAATGCAATTTTAAGCTGAGTTTAGAAAGCGAGGCTAAAATACGTAAATTGAAATTTGTATTTTTACAGTTTATGTTCGTTTGTGAGGCTCTGCGAAGATTGTATGATATACATATACATATTTTTTGGGAATGTGTTGAACACCGAAGAAGACAATGGAATAAAATTGTCGAAACGTTTAATATATACATGTAAAACACACATGTGTATATATACATATATGTGCGAGAGATTTCTTGTACATAGCGGCATTATATATGAAAATTCGAAAATTACTTACACTATATTTATAAAGTTAATATATATATATATATATTAAGCTCCAGGAAATACGTTAATTACGAAGAAATGAATATGAAGGTTTTCCTTCATATTCATTTTAAACTTCTGTATTTATATGTTATTTTATATTTGTTTTATTTAATATTAATATTGTATTTTATAAAGAAACTACTACTTGTCCATGCCAAAATCCTGAATTTTCTTTTAACAAATTTATTTTGTTTCCATACCTTCTATTGTCAAAGTAGCTAATCAAGACAAACTTTATACTTCTAGCTTGATATAATGATTTTGTATTGTAGACTGCAGTGAAATACATTCATGAAATTTACAAATTAAATTTCACAAATGATAATAAATTGTATATTTTCTCCTGTTAGTTCTATAAATTATATAATAATATACGCATTACACTTGTGTTACGGATCGGTCACTTAAAAGAAATTACGGACGAATTTAAAATATTAAACACCTCTCAATATAGAGTAATTGTCCAGCTCTCTTATATATCTATATATATATCTATATAATAGTACGCTGTCGTCGGTCTTAGGATAATTATAACAAAATAAAACTGACAATTACATGTGCAACGTTTCGTTTATTCAATTAATAAACTTCTTCATAGCTAAAACATAGAATAAAAATACATATAATTCTGCCTACAAATTCTCTTAAGTTATCATTTACCTCTGTAATTTCTTTCTTATTGTTAAATACATAATACTATTAACAATTACATGGCATCAACAAACAATTTTGCTATTCACACGTGTGTGCGTCAACTACGAAGTGTCTAATGGGTTAGACACACCTGTGTATTTTATACTTTTTTAAAAAACACATCAAACACCAACAAAACCACAACGTTCCTTTTTATAGTGATAGGTACAGTACTGAATGTATACGCATATACATATACACATACACACACACATACATATATACATATACAGCGGCAGCCAAAACATGTAAAATGTACAAAAATTAAAAAACTAATACAAACTTAAGATGACTGGAAGAATACAATTACTATCTTATTATCCCTGCATATATGTTCAATATTTGTAATGCTGAATCGTCTTTGATATTAATAGCATTTTCAGACTTATATATATATATTTTTTCGAGAAACAATCTCTTAGTGAGATTATTTTCTCTATCTAAGATTCTGGGGTTTGCAAAATCAAACCCATGACCAAATTCAAAATGATGCCTTGATAAAGCTGTTTGTTCTCTTTTATTCTCATTCTTATCAAAACAATCCTGTTTATGATTTTGTACACGTCTGGACAGGTATTGTTTTGTTTGTCCCACATAAATTCCTTCACATTGTATGCAACTCATTTCATATACAACATTAGATCTATATAGTACTGGGACGGGATCCTTCAACCTTGTAAACAGATTCGCAATGGTTTTGGAGTTGTAAGTGACTAGTTGGGTGTCGTTATTTTTCAAGATTTTCATCAAACTAGGGGTCAAACCGCTTATGTATGGCAAACTAAAATATCTCTTATTTACATTTTTTACACACTGAACAACTTCATTCACTTCCCCACCCATAACAGCAAGAGCCAATCCGTCAGCAGACTGACGGATTGGCACATGAAGGACATGAGCTCGGGTAGAGTCTTGAATTATAACTCACAACACAGTTTCCATTACAAACGTAATACCATTTTGGAATTGAAAAATAGAGTAAGTAGGTTAAGCCATGAAAGATTTCGCAGAAAAAACTATGATTTGATTACTGATATTCTCCAAAAGAATGGTTATCCTAAAAATTTTATAAATAACATGTTATACAGTAATAATGATGGATTTTCAAAAGCTCTTGCTGTTATGGGTGGGGAAGTGAATGAAGTTGTTCAGTGTGTAAAAAATGTAAATAAGAGATATTTTAGTTTGCCATACATAAGCGGTTTGACCCCTAGTTTGATGAAAATCTTGAAAAATAACGACACCCAACTAGTCACTTACAACTCCAAAACCATTGCGAATCTGTTTACAAGGTTGAAGGATCCCGTCCCAGTACTATATAGATCTAATGTTGTATATGAAATGAGTTGCATACAATGTGAAGGAATTTATGTGGGACAAACAAAACAATACCTGTCCAGACGTGTACAAAATCATAAACAGGATTGTTTTGATAAGAATGAGAATAAAAGAGAACAAACAGCTTTATCAAGGCATCATTTTGAATTTGGTCATGGGTTTGATTTTGCAAACCCCAGAATCTTAGATAGAGAAAATAATCTCACTAAGAGATTGTTTCTCGAAAAAATATATATATATAAGTCTGAAAATGCTATTAATATCAAAGACGATTCAGCATTACAAATATTGAACATATATGCAGGGATAATAAGATAGTAATTGTATTCTTCCAGTCATCTTAAGTTTGTATTAGTTTTTTAATTTTTGTACATTTTACATGTTTTGGCTGCCGCTGTATATGTATATATGTATGTGTGTGTGTATGTGTATATGTATATGCGTATACATTCAGTACTGTACCTATCACTATAAAAAGGAACGTTGTGGTTTTGTTGGTGTTTGATGTGTTTTTTAAAAAAGTATAAAATACACAGGTGTGTCTAACCCATTAGACACTTCGTAGTTGACGCACACACGTGTGAATAGCAAAATTGTTTGTTGATGCCATGTAATTGTTAATAGTATTATGTATTTAACAATAAGAAAGAAATTACAGAGGTAAATGATAACTTAAGAGAATTTGTAGGCAGAATTATATGTATTTTTATTCTATGTTTTAGCTATGAAGAAGTTTATTAATTGAATAAACGAAACGTTGCACATGTAATTGTCAGTTTTATTTTGTTATAATTATCCTAAGACCGACGACAGCGTACTATTAATAGAAAATTTTGAAGGATACGACTGTTCTTTTATATATATCTATATATATATATAATATATATTTGTATTTTTATGTCAGTATTCTTATGTATATATGCATAATGCAAAACGAGCATTGCTTATAAAATTGTATGCTAAAACAGTAAAGCTAAGATCTTTCTCTGCTCAGAAGAGGAGAAGCCTAATGGAAAAAAAAACTTGAAAATTACTCCGCCGCGAGAAAAATGTATATTTCAAGTAGTCGCCGTATAAAATATTATTATGCAAAGTACTTCATCAGTATATCTAGACAGTTCCATGTTAAGCTATACACTTTTTCTTTTAGTCCTTGCTAACAAGTGGGGGAACAATTTTACATAAAGACATATACACACAGAGAGAGAGAGATGATATGTTTGTATGTATGTATATATATATAAGTATATATACGTAAACTTTAAATAATGTTTAAATTCGTGTTTCTTAGCATAGAAATGTCTAATATGATTTTTCATGTTTGCACTGAGGAATTAATTGGGTAAATTTGGAAAAAAGTTGGAAAAATTTACCTAGGTTGAGGTTCGAACCCACTCCTCCCAATTGCTAGTCAGGTGCGCTACCACTACGGTACCTGGGCAGTCAGTTCGAGTTTTCTTAATCGTTATTACTATTATATATTTTTATTATGTTATTAGTGTCACATGGGTCTTAATGCAATTACACTAAATTATGAATTTATTATTTTGTAAATATAATTTTAATTGATAACTATTTTAAATAAAATAAAAATAAAATAAAACTCTTGAAAACTTTCCACAATTTTTATTTAGTCTTTGCGACATATGTTTCGGTATTGTTCATACCATTATCGAGCGCCTGATTTATCGGTAAGTTTAGTTCTTTCCTTGTTATTGACTAACATAGCACCTAAATTGTTTTTATTTATGTTGACTGTTTTGATACCTATTTTCTTAAGTATTCTGTTAATTTTATAAGTAATATGTGGAATGTATTGTATAATGTGCCATTTGGTGTTGTCTTTTTCTATTATTTTAGGATAAAAGTGTATTTTGAGTTTTTCTCTTTGTTTGTGTTTAATAATGTCATCTACTATTTTCTCTCTAAATCCATTATTTCTAGCTATGGTTTTAATTATGCGTAATTCTGTGTTGAAATCTTCTTCACTTAGCGGTAAGTTAATTAGTCTGTAAGCGAAACTATGTAGAGCTGCTGTTTTTGTGCGCCAAGATTGTTTGGAATTAGCTGGTATGATTGTATCGGTGTATGTAGGTTTCCTGTATATGTTGAATTTTAACTTTTTGTCGCCTTTTTTGATAGTTAAATCTAGAAAGTTTAGTTTTGTTTCTTTTTCTATTTCTATAGTAAATTGGATCTTTTTATGAACAGTGTTGAGATAAGTTAGGAAGTCGCGTGCCTGTCTTTCAGTACCTGACCATATACAGAAAATGTCATCTACATACCTGACCCAATGTTTTATTTGTTTAATGTATTTAGTATTACTCTTAAACAGCTTTTCTTCATAGTCTGCCATAAATATTTCCGCTAGAAGAGGGCTTAGTGGACTCCCCATCCGTAAACCATTTATTTGTGTATAGACTTGGTCATTGAATTTAAAGTAATTTTGATCTATGCATAAATTAAGAATTTCAAGAGTGTGTGTTTTTTCTTTATCTTCTAAATCGCTGTTATTAATGAGGTTTTCTAAGATTTCTTTTATTTCATTTGTTGGAATTGATGTGAATAAGTTTTTTATGTCAAAAGAAAGTAGTTTTGTACTGCTATTGATTTCAATATTTTCTAATTGTTTGACCAATTCTATACTGTTTTCAATGGCTTTCTCAGATTTAAAATTAATTAATTGTGATAGTTCTTTGCTGAAATATTTACAAAGTTTGTATGTGGGTGCATTAATGTATGAAACTATAGGTCTAATGGGGTTGTTTTCTTTATGTAATTTTGGTTGGCCATAAAGGACAGGTGATCTTGGATTCATAATGAGCAGTTTTTTATCTTTCAGCATTACGTTATCTTTTACCATTTTGTTGATATTTATTTGTGGGGTCTATTTTAAATGTCTTGAAATCAGATGTGGCAAGCAAATTGTTTATTTTTTCTATGTAATCATCTCTTTTGATTATTGTAATAGTATTACCTTTGTCTGCTTTCATTAGTACTAGGTCATTTGTTTTTAATTTCTTTTTTATTGAATTGATGGTCTTTTGTTCATTTAGTGTGGTCTTATTGATAGGATCTGTTTTTGACTGGTGTTTTGTACGATCTTTATTATTTGTTCTACTTCTAAGTTAATGTCCTTTTTTGAATTTAATGCTAGTTCTAGATCTACTATTAAATTGTCTATTTCTTTTTGATTATCTTGTTGAGGAGAGTATTTAAGACCTAATTCTAGTAGTTTGATTTCATGTGGTTTGAATGTAGTATCTGTTAGATTAACTATTCTTGGATAGAAAGAGTTTGTGTTATTGGTTGTTGGTGCTATGTTTGTAATAACAAGAGAAGACTTACGCTGTTTTAGTTCATCTATTTTCTTCTTCTGGGTTGTGTAGTGCTTGTAACTTATTTCTTTAACCTCTTCTCTGATGTCCCGGTCTATTGCGTCGAATTCTATAGGATGTAGTTGAGCTGCCAGCTTGGTATGTATTATTTTCAGGTGTATTTTCATATTATCTCTTCTCATATACCATTTATTTGACTCATTCTGCAACCATATCCTGTAGGATTGTTTTATTGTTTCTTGTGCTTCTTTCGATTTGTTGTGACATGTTATATCTCAACACTATTCATAAAAAGATCCAATTTACTATAGAAATAGAAAAAGAAACAAAATTAAACTTTCTAGATTTAACTATCAAAAAAGACGACAAAAAGTTAAAATTCAACATATACAGGAAACCTACATACACCGATACAATCATACCAGCTAATTCCAAACAATCTTGGCGCACAAAAACAGCAGCTCTACATAGTTTCGCTTACAGACTAATTAACTTACCGCTAAGTGAAGAAGATTTCAACACAGAATTACGCATAATTAAAACCATAGCTAGAAATAGTGGATTTAAAGAGAAAATAGTAGATGACATTATTAAGCACAAACAAAGAGAAAAACTCAAAATACACTTTTATCCTAAAATAATAGAAAAAGACAACACCAAATGGCACATTATACAATACATTCCACATATTAATTATAAAATTAACAGAATACTTAAGAAAATAGGTATCAAAACAGTCAACATAAATAAAAACAATTTAGGTGCTATGTTAGTCAATAACAAGGAAAGAACTAAACTTTCCGATAAATCAGGTGTATACAAAATTAGTTGCACAGACTGTAAAGCTATCTATACCGGACAAAGTGGCAGAAAGATCGAAACTAGATTAAAAGAACATAAAAGATCCATATTGCATAATATTAGAAATACAGGCCTTGCCGAACATTGTATAGATAATCTCCATTTTCCCGATATAGATAGTTGTAAACTTATACATAATGTAAACAAGGGACCGAAATTAAATCTGTTAGAGATATTAGAAATTAAAAAATCAATTCAAGGAAAAGAGAAAGTAACGAACACACACAAAGACTTTTCAAACACACATACACCCATAATAGACACTTATGTAAAAAGAGACAATAAACACAACGACATATATAACAACCCTACACAAACTGACCTGTCAGTGTCCGCTCGATAATGGTATGAACAATACCGAAACATATGTCGCAAAGACTAAATAAAAATTGTGGAAAGTTTTCAAGAGTTTTATTTTATTTTTATTTTATTTAAAATAGTTATTGATAAAATGTTCCACCAAGAACCGTCTGCTAACTCAATTAATAGAATAATTTTAATTGGTTACAAAAGTAATATTTATCTATATCCAAATTTCAGTTTATGTGGCCGTGAAACAAAACCAAACAAAACTATTAGTTATGTTTATGTTATCTCTTAATGATATATCTTCGAAAAATTTATTTATTATAGAATAAATAATAATACTACGAACTTTAAAACATGATTACATTAACACAGCAGTTATTACCATACATAGACATTCAAAATTAATATAAATAAATTAATCTTTGTGAAATAAAGCAAATTATGTTAATGTTTTATTATATTATTTCTTGCTGAGTGAATATAATATATTTCATTCCTTCAAATGTATATTAATCAAATATTTTAACATATCAAAAGAAAATTAAATTATTAAATATTTTATTAGTACACTTCGCCAAATTGTATTGGTACAACAATATCACACTTGACTTGTTTCAAATTTAATCTTTAATCGAATTTTATACATTACAAAGGGGACTGGTATCTATATTAATTATTTAAACTCCAATGAATTGCAAATAAATGTTGAAAGAAAACTGACTTCCTTAAAAATATATCTGCTCCAAAGGAAAAGACGTAGCAGCAGCATCTCCGATTCATCTTTCTCTCAAGCACGAATTAAATCTTTACAGCCATATTATTATTATTAGTTACAGACAGATATTCGAATCTCCTTTTCGAATTTATTACAGTAAAATGAACCTTATGATGCTTTACGAAACGCTGAAATGACTTACGCTTCATTTGAAGTCGTTAAATATTATTCAGTTTCCAAAATTTAGCACAATATCGAAAAGCAGGTACTTATTTGAAAGAATACTTCTTTATATATTACATACACGGTCTGTTGAGAATACACAGAAGAAAACCAATAATTTAACTAAAGCACCTATATTTTGAGCGCCGTAAAAATCTAAAAATATTTTAACAAATTTTGCAGAAATATAATCATTTCATTATTTGGTATCATTTTCAGTATTTAAAATAAAACCATGCAGTGTAACACTAGAAAAATAATTTTGACAAGGATGATAAAATAAATCTTGATAGATAAAATAATAAGTTAGATAGACGTGAACCCACAACTACCTGATTTTGATGATAAAACTTTAGAATTTGATTATGAAAATTAAATATTTGGTATTGTCATTTATTTCTCAAGACTTAATCCAAAACACTAAATTACTAAGAGTACAGTTTTAATATAATAATAAACAATAGTGTCCGGAATTTGTGCAGATGGAAGTTTTGTTTAAATATAATGTTGAATTGAAATATAAGTATTGTAGAAATAGGAATTTTACATAGTAATTGCAATCATTATTTTGTGTCAGTAGAACTTAATGTTAGTAAGCTTCAAAGGCGTGGTTATAAAATAATCTAGACTTTTTTTTCTTGTAAATTTGCTGTTTTATTGTACTTTCATTTTTAATTTTGACTGAAAATAATTGTGTAAATAGGTCGCTTATTCAAAAATATTTGAATTTGAAAAACGACCCCAAAAAAAGAAATCAATTTATTTGATTTTGTATGAACGTTTTAAAATCTTTGTATTTTACTTTTTTGAAGAAATGTTTTATGGCTACATGGCACCAAAATTTATTTTTTCGTATTTTAAAATTATAGTATAAACTAGAAATGAAACATTCCTTTTTTATGCCTTTGCTAAATATATAAAAGGGACCAAAAGGATATAAATAGCCATGTTTTTTTGTTGCGAGTTCTGTCACCTTGACATTTCAAGGATCACACAATTGGTGTTCACCACCTAGGAAGAAATACACGCAAAATATGATGGAACTGTGGCTTATTTCTGCCAGTTAACAATTTTTCTACATAACATAACATTTCATCTCTATTTGTGTATGAAATAATTTTTAAGTCATTTTTGTATAAAGCCAACAAACACATAATTATCTTACAAGGTGAAAATCGCTTTTCTTACAACGAGAGAACAATACGATCAGAATAGTAATTATAATTTTCTGCTTTGGAATAATAATTCAATTAGGTAAATTTAATAATCAAAATTTACCGACGGATGAGATTCGAACTCACAACCTCTCAGTCGCTACTCGGGTGCCTTTATCCACCGGGTCCAATAGGGAATTATAATAAACTTTTATAATTAACTTTCAATTTGCAACGTAAAAATCTAATATTATTAAAACTAAATTGAATCCTAAACCGAAATCTTATTCTTGAATATTATAAAAATAGAAATTTCATCTAAATAATAACAAAAAGGATGTTAGTTCACCTGAAATTCAGGAGTGCATCTGGAATATTCTTTTGTAATCGAATAAGTTAATTGTGGTTATGCATAAATCATGGGCGTCCTTCACTGAATCTACTCAAACACATACACAATGTTTTGCGTAAGCTTCAGTAATAATTTGAAGAGAGTGTTGATGTTCTGTTTAACTTAACTAAAAATGTTAAACTGACACGTTTTATAACTATAAAACTGATTATTGTATAATTCCGGCACATAACAGTTAACAAAACTGCATTAGACGATGAATCCAGAGAGTGTTGTAGTAATTTTCGTACAAGTTTGGACAGGCTAAAACCACTCTGTCAACAAATGCGCCCATCAGTTCCCACTGCTTTGTTTAAGAAGTAGAAACGTAGTCTTGTTATTTTATAAATGGAATTTGATATTATATGCAGTTTCAGGTAATATTGTTACCGCTTTTCAAATACTGTGTGAAAATAATTAACAAAGCATTCACATTAAATAATATTCTGAAAATTAACACGATTCTGTATTTGTATATTATACCAATTTCTTTCTAAACTTTTTCAACCTGTCCTTGTATAATCGTACATGCAAGATTCACTTCAGAAATTTCTGTTAATCAAATTCATACTTGAATAAACAGTGAAGCAAGGACTAAGTAGTAATTCACATCGTCGAGAAAATTCCACTGCTTATCTCGTATTTAGTAAGCAACAGAATCTTAGGTTTTATTTCTTTAAACGCTACAGTTGTACCCTACACTTAGAGACAACTTGTCATAAAATTTCCAGTTCCCCAGCACTATTTATGATTCGCGAAACTGTAATTTAACGTTTATCTTCCTTGGGCATTTCGCATATCAAACCGTTGATCAACTTAGATACCGTAAAGCACCGGGGTGTGTCATAGTTACAGAGAAGTAGTATACATTATCCTCGTGCGCGCGTTTGCTGAAGGTTGAAGCCGTGCATTGTCAGTTAAATTGACAGCATGCACAATTACGTGTAATCGTTAAACGTGTGAATTTCGATTTCTTGATATTCTATATACGTATACACAAACGTTGCGTGTCAAATTTACTCCGAGTTAATTCGGATAATAAGCAGTCTTTCGTTCGTTGTATTTGCCTTTTCGCTCTTGAATGCAGTGAAACAATTGATACTGTTATGGGAATTTTATTGAGTTTAACCATCTATTGTGTTCACTTCTATTTAATATTACACGATGAAGCTACCAAATATGACATAGGTACGAAATTTACATTTGTAATATCTGTAGAATTATTTTTTTTGTAATTATTTTTATTATTAACGGAAAAAGTCGAAAATATTTCTTATCTGCGATCTGTGATTATATGAAATTCAATTAAGGAATCCTAATATTTTGTGATTCCTTCAATAACTTCATCAGGAAATAATAGCTGAAAAATAAAATCAAAATATATTTAAATTATTGGCTCTAATATACACTGAGTCACAAAAAAAGTGGCGCACTCTAGTTTTTTCTTATTATGTTGTTATTCTTTGTTTGTAAAGCCAAATATTGACACAGATGGCTATGACTTGTATTCTGTCACTTATAATTTTTAGTATTTGTCAATGAATTTTCTGACAAGTCTTATTTTACGTTTAAGTTGTTATTTTTCTTCCCCTGTTAAATCATTATTTTCATTGAGAGCATATTTCCGTTAAAGTTTTTGAAGCATTGCTGTTTATGGTGATTGCTTGCTTGTTCTTAAATATTTTTCTTTTCAGAAATGCAAATAACTTCCGATGAAGTTGCGGGGGTGATGGCTTTAGTGGCAGATGGCCGAAGTGTTCGATATGCTGCTCTTGCTATTGGAAAACCGGAGACAACTGTAAGTCGAGCACTTCAGAGACACCCGACGTCCTGGTTCCGGTCGTCCGCGATCCACATCTGCAAGAGACGATAGGTTTTTGTCGCTGCAGTGTCTCCGAGATCGTCACCAAACCGCGGTTGAACTGGCTCAGAGGCTCAGAGATGTGCGTGGCACAGCTGTATGTGCTCAGACAGTTAGACGAAGACTGGTAGCGACTGGTTTAAATGCATATAGGCCGAATCGAGTACCTTTGGCTTACACGACAGCACAAGCAACGGAGAATGGAGTTTGCTAGAATGTGTCAAAATTGGGAAGAGCGTGATTGGAGACGAGTTCTCTTCTCGGATGAATCACGATTTTCTTTGCGATCACCGGATGGACGCCATAGAGTCTGGAGAAGACAAGGGGAGAGATATTCTTCAGCCACCGTTGTTCAGCATGAACATTTTTGGGGAGGGTCTGTTATGGTTTGGGCGGGAATTTCGCTAGAGGCAAAAACTGACCTTTTCATTCTTCAAGAACGATTTAAATGTAAACAATTACATTAGGGACATTCTTGCAGACTATGTTGTTCCTTTCGCACCATTTATAGGGCGCGAGTTTTTGTTTATGCAGGATAATGCAAGACCCCATACCGCTAGGTGTATTTAAGTAAAAAAAAAATTGTTTTTTATGAATTAAATTAGTAAATATTCCGTTTTAGTTAGTGCGCCACTTTTTTTGTGACTCAGTGTATTTGTTTTTACTGAAAGTTGGCTCAACTTCTATTGCAAGCAATGAAATTACAGAAAAATTTTCTGTTTGTCAAAGTGACAGGAAATTCAACTTGGTAAACCTCACCACCGGTGGAGGCGTCTTAATTGCCTTAAATCAAAACATTAAGTATTATGTGATTGATACTTCTTATCTCACGCATAGCGTTCCTTTGGTTGATGTCCTAGTATGCAGATGTCACTTTGCTGACTATGTACTTTACATTGCTGCTCTATATATTCCACAAAATTTAAGCGTTGATGATTTTAATTTAGTTCTTGAATTTCTTGAACTTTCATTACTTGATTATCTTGTGCTTCTTGTTGGCAATGTTTTTGAATGTCCCTAGTTACTGTTTTTTTAAACATTACTGATCCTAGGGTTAATGCGCTCACTATCTTTGCTTCTATTCTCAATTTAAATCAATTCAATAATATCACCAATGCTTAATGGCAGACTTCTTGACTTAATTCTTTCAAGTTCTGCTTCCGAAGTGTTAGTAGACGTGAACCATCGCTAATTGTTCGTCATTATCCCGCACTTTCCCTACATTTTAAGATTCCAGTAATTCATAAAGCCTCTGAATTTCCCTCTAACAACAACTTCCGATATAACTTTGGTAAAGCGAATTATATAACTCTTTATAATGATATCCTGTCAATTCACTGGTCTGAATTAAGTAAATGTGATGATATTGATTTGTGCGTTGACATTTTTTTTTATAGTAAACTGTTTTCCACATACGTGTACTAATGAAATCAAACTGAATCTTAAACTTAAAAACTATTATCATCGCAGATGGGGAGCAACCCAACAAATTTCCTTTCATTGTGAGTTCAGTAGGCTAAGAACAATCACTAAAAATCAGATTCACGAGTCTTACTTGAGATTTTCCTATGAAGCTGAATCATACCTAATGAGTGATCCAAAACAACTTTGAGCTATATTCACCTCAAGGAAAGCACTTCTCGTATTCCGTCAGTAATGCATGACGGCGACCTCAGCTATGACGACCCTGCCCATATAGTTGAGGGATTTTCTTATGTGTTTTCTCAGGTTTACCGGAAAAACTGAAATTTCACTGCTTCTGAAAACAAAAATCAGCTATGAGATGCTGATTTTTGACCATAACATCTCTGAACGAGGAGGATATTTTGTCTGAAATCAACCCTGACTGCTGGTGACGATCAGATACCGTCTTATCTAATTAAGAATTACGCGGTATTTGTACCCCCATTAAGAATTATTTTCAACCTTGCGCTACGCAGAAATATTTATCCAACCAGATTGAAGATAGCTAGAATTAGCCCTGTTCTGAAGAGAGGTGATTGGAGTGACCTGAGGAATTATCGTCCGATGGCAATTCTCTCCAACTTCTCCAAGATTTTTGAGCAAATAAGTACTATACAAATCCATATATGCTTACTATCACAGAAGAATATATGCTATTCAGCATGGGTTCGTGATTGGTCGCTCAACGACGAGTAATCTGCTTTGTATCAGACAAGATAATAGTGCCGCTCTTGATTCTCGCTCTCAAATGGATGTCATATGTACAGATTTTGTGCGCGTATTTGATACTATTAGACATAGCATTTTGCTAAGGAAATTTGATGTATTAGGATTTCATGGTAATCTGGTTAGTTTTCTGACGTTATATCTTCGAGAAAGGATCATTTATGTGTACTACAATGGATTCAAATCTGCTGAATTTGCTGCCCCGTCAGGCGTTCCACAGGGGTCTAATTTGGGCCCTCTGCTTTTTACACTATTTATTAATGACCTCTGGGAATCGCTTTCTTGTGATGGACTGGCTGATGATTTGAAAATCGTCGTATTGATACTATCTCAGATGCTCTGCCTCTAGAGTGTGATTTAGATAATCTCTATGAATGGTGTCAGTACAAAGATCTGACACTTAATATCAATAAATGTCATGTTATGAAGTATTCTAGGAGGATGAAACTCATTGACTTCGATTTTAGCATTGGGGGACAAGTATTGGCCTGCGTGCAGGAGGTAAAGAATTTCAGATGCTATTTGATCGACAAACATATTAGTAATGTACACTTGGTTTTGTTCTTAGGAATTTTGCTACCATTGAATTTCTTTATTTTTCTCTCGTACGTAGTAAGCTAGAATGCGCTGCTATTGTTTGGCATCCAATTTATATCTGCTATAAATTGAAATTGGAGAGCATCAAGAGACGATTTTTAAAGTTCTTGAGCTTTAAGGCCAGTGGCGTTTATCCCTGTAGAAATACTGACCATGCAGTTTTGTTGGAGCAGCATAATTTTGTTCTACTGGATACACGTTGTGAGATTGCTAGTGCCAACCTTTTACAAGGTTTAGTGCATAACAGGATTAACTGTCCGTATCTGTTGGGTTTGATCCATTTCAACGTGCCACGGCTTTCTGCCAGAGGTCAAGTTACGTTTTTTACTTCCATGTGCAAGACAAATATCATGCTGAGGCCCCTATAACAACAAATGTGCCGTAATGTTCCCCTTGCTTGTTGTTGGTGTTGGGTACAAAATAAAGTGTTACTACTATTACTATTATTTCAAGCAGAGTTAGTCGCTCGCAAGAAAACATAATGAAATTACACACTTTAAGGCGGTGCACATATACCGGTCGTGTCAAATATCATTAACCACAGGAAATCAATGTATACGTATATACGATGTATACGTCGCCGGCATTAGGGCGGACAGTAGATACTGGGTAGGCATACATATACATACGTATGCATGAGATTCTCTATGGCTAATGATATTTGACACAACGGACAGGCTAAACGCTATATGTCTGGCATTACGAACAGTCATATAGTTTGTTGCATTTCACCGCATGCGGTTACTATACATATACAATGACAACTTTGGAAAATTTTATAACAATAACGATAATAATATTTATTAAATGACCCAACAGGTCACCCCAACACAGAAAATATACGTAAATAACACCGATAATACATACGTGAAAAATTAATAGGAGCGAACATTTCATAAAATAGCTTACTTTTATGAATTAACACAATACAAAAAGTATAAAAAAACATTAAAAGAATAGCAACTCGTGAAAAACGTCTACAGCCAAGTTATTAAAATTCTTGGCAGAATGAACCTTTTCATCAAAAGTAATTTCGATATCAGTGGCATGCGCTTTTAGGTTGATTTGCGATGTTGTCAATAGAATAATTGGGAAAAATATGTATTGGATTTTCTGGTAAAAGATAAAAGCATCATGTGCCGATGTTTAATTTGTATAAAGAGCAACAATTTGTGACTTGATCAGCTTCTCTTGAGCACCATCAATTCGATAAAAAATATACGTAAGTTATTAAATAATTAACGGAGATGTTATATTAATAAGGTTCCAAGATTGGACCCCTGGGGCACTCAAGAAGTATAAACATACATCTTTTATTTGTAGCCATTCTAATATACGAAGTTATTGCTTTCAGTGAGGTAAGAACTAATAAGTGTTAACAGTGAGTTGATGAAACCAAACAAACTCATTTTTCCCAGGAGTGCAGCATTGTCAATGGTGTCAAAGGCACGAGAAAAATCCATGTAAATAGCATACATCTGCTCCCCATTGCCCAATGCTTCACGTAAAGTTTGAGATAATGTGGAATGATGCGAACTAGTAAATCTTTTAGACATACCTTTCTTATTTACAGTCTAAATTCCCATTCTTGTAAAATGTATTTGTCCCGTACAAACGTCATTCTGCTGTCTTCATGATTGTTGACAGGCAAGACTTAAATCGATTTATTCAAAGCTGTCCAGTGTTTTACTTTTACCTTATCGATTATTAACATATGCCGAACATTCATTTTTTGTGAAATTCTATGGGAAGATTTGATTTTGAGTATCGAAATATAATGAGCTGCGTAATATGTGGACTAAATGTAGTTGCTAATTTGGTGCAGGACTACTACCAAGGCACTTTTCAAGTACCTATTTGCACATAAACTGCATACAATAAAGCTGTCGAACAATTGTGGAGCGATTAGACACACCAAATAAAGCGATTTTTCATGTAGAATGAGCTAAATTCCTCATATTACTAAAGATCGGATAAATAGAAGTTAGAATCAAGATAAACATGATAAATCGTATAGAAACAGTGTAATAGTAGTGACATCTGACGGGCAGTTGGACTACTACAAGTGTAAGTTAAGACATTAGACACATGTAAACAGCATGTATTTATTAAAATAATAAATAGTGATTAAAGAACCTCTAGTGGTTATTATTTATGATTGTGTTATAATTATCTTCACCTGCTACCTACACAAACCATATTACATGGCGCAGTCAACACTAAACTAAACTAAAAAAAAAAAAAAAAATTTTTTTTTTCGAGTTTAAGAATCACAGTATAAAAATGGATTCGTTTAAAACACCTAAAAGTTTGAGTTTAAATGATAATGTTGCAGAAAATTGGAGAAAATTTCGACAAAATTTTGAAATATATATGCTAGCAACAGAAAATGAAAAAAAAAATATGGAAGTAAAAGTAGCAATATTGTTGAACATTATAGGTGAAGAAGCGGTTGAAGTATTCAACACATTTGATCTCACAGAAGAACAGAAAAAGAACTACGATCTTGTAGTAAACAAATTTGAGGAATATTGCATTCCAAAGAAGAATATAATTTATGAAAGATATTTATTTTATACGAGGTCACAAAAAGATGGTGAATGTTTTGATCACTTTAATACTGAGATAAAGAAACTAGAAAAAACATGTGAATTTGGAAAACAAGGAGACTCTATGTTTCGTGATCGTATAGTATTGGGAATAAAAGATCGAGAATTGCAAGAAAGAATGTTGCGAATTAGAGATTTGTATTTAAATAAAGCTGTAGATATGTGCAAAGCTGCAGAATTATTGAAAACACAAACAAAGGAGTTGCAAGAAGGTAGTAGTGTAGACATAGTAAAAAAGTATGACAAAAAGAATAGTGTTAAAGGTGAAAGTGATAAAGTGAAACAGACTACTGACGATGAATACATGTGCAAGCGGTGCAATAGGAAGCATAAGCCTAAAAGTTGTCCGGCATATGGTAGAATTTGCAGTAATTGTGGAAAATACAATCATTTTGCAGTGAGTTGTCAGCTAAGAAAGAGAAAAAAGAAAATTAACAACATTCAACAAGATAGTGAAGAAACAGATAATGAATTTGTAATAAATTCTGTTATGAATAGAAACATTAATGCGGTAAGTTGGTCTCAGTGCATACAGGTTGAAAATAAACTAATAAAATTCAAGCTGGATACGGGTGCTGAGATAAATGTAATTCCTATGAATGTACTTGATAAAATTAATTATACAAGTAAAATAAGAACATCACATGTAATTGAGGCTTACGGGGGTTTTAAGTTGAATCTTCTTGGAATTATAAATTTAAAATGTAGTTACAAAAACAGGGAATTCTATGAAGATTTTGTTGTAGTTAATAATAAAGCACAGCCATTGTTAGGTTTGGATACATGTGTTAGGTTAGATCTCATTAAGAACGTTAGTGTTAATAATTTAGTAAGTAAGTCTGATTTTATCAGTAGGAATCTGGAAGTCTTTTAGGGTCTTAGTAAATTTGAAGGTAAATGTAAAATTAGTTTGAAAGAAAATAGCAAACCGGTAGTAAGACCTCCTCGTAGAGTCCCACTAACTTTGCGGGATAGACTTAGAGATACACTTTTAGAATTAGAGAGAAAAGGAATAATTTCTAAAGTAAAAGAACCCAAAGGGTGGGTAAATAATTTAGTTGTAGTAGAAAAAAGAGATGGTAGTTTAAGGGTATGTCTATATCCACAAGATCTGAACAAATGTATTAAAAAAGAAAACGTACTGATACCTACATTGGAGGAATTGACGGCTCATTTATGTAATAAAAAACTGTATACTGTGTTAGATTTGCGTGAAGGTTTTTATCATATTGAGCTTGATTCTAAATCAAGTGAATATTGCACATTTTCTAGTCCATTTGGAAATTTATATTATAAATTTAATCGCTTACCTTTTGGCCTGAGTATGGCTCCGGAATATTTTCAAAAATTAAATTCAAGTAACTTTTCGGATTTGCCTGGAGTGTTTGTGTATTTTGACGATATATTAGTATCTGGAGAAACAGAAGAGCACGATAGAAATTTGCTAAAAGTTATAGAGAGAGCTAAAGAGAAGGGTATTAAATTTAATAAAAATAAGGTTCAGTATCGCGTAAAAGAAGTTACTTATTTAGGGCATAGGTTTTCAAGGGAAGGTGTTAGACCTGATAATAACAGAGTCAGTGCAATTATAAACATGCAAGATCCTAAAAATAAGAAGGATCTTCAGAGATTTCCGGGTATTGTAAATTATTTAAGACAATACATACCAAATTTATCAGAGTTAACCGCACCATTGAGAGAGATGTTAAAGGAAAATAACATTTTTCAATGGTTACCATTACATAGCGATATTGTTAATAAGTTAAAAAATATAATTAGCAAAGCGCCTGTGTTGGCAAATTTCGATGAACGAAAAGAGATTACGGTACAAACCGATGCTTCAAAGGACGGGGTAGGTTGCTGTTTGATGCAAAATGGCAAACCTATATGTTATGCGTCCAGAAGTTTAAATGATGCAGAAAAGAATTATGCAATGGTAGAAAAAGAATATTTAGCGCTTGTGTTTGCTACAAAGAAATTTCATAACTTCATTTATGGTAGAGTAGTCAATGTATTAACGGACCACAAACCACTTATTGGTATATCCAATAAGGAAGTTTCAAAAATTGCGTCATCTAGACTTCAGCGGATGAAGATTAAATTATTGAAGTATAATTTAAAAGTTAAATATTGTCCAGGTAAATATATGTTTATAGCGGATGCACTTTCGCGTGCTTATCTGCCAGAAGTAGATCAAGCAGATGATGAATGGATTTCTGAATGTGTACATTCTTTAAGTTTAAATTTGAATATGTCAGAAATAAGAAACGTTGAATTTAAAGAGGCTAGTAAAAGAGATCCAACGTTAATTCAAGTTATAGATTATTACTATAGTGGGTGGCCGAATAGCATTAGCAAAGTTAGGGATGATGTAAAACCATTTTTTAATATTAGAAATGATATCACTGTAGAAGATGATCTAGTGTTTTTCCAAAATAGAGTTGTAGTGCCTTCATCACTAAAAAAGTTCATTTTAACATTGTTGCATGAATCTCATTTGGGAATTACCAAAACTCAAGCCAGAGCTAAACAAATTGTTTATTGGCCAAACATAAACAATGATATCAAGGCTGTAATCATGAGTTGCAAAATTTGTGAGCGATTTAGAAAGGCAAACACTAAAGAACCACTCATTCCTCACACAATACCTGATTTACCGTTTAATAAAATTGCGTCTGACATATTGGAATTTAAAAATAATAACTATGTTGTAGTACAAGATTATTATAGTAAGTGGTTAGAAATTGTACCAATTAATAACAAAACTGCTGATGAGATAATTAGGGTATTTAGAAACATCTTTTCAACACACGGCATTCCGAAAACTTTAATATCAGATAATATGCCATATAATTCCTATTCATTTAGAAATTTCGCGTCTGATTGGAATTTTGAGATTGTAACCAGTTCACCGAACTATCCTCGTAGTAATGGATTGGCAGAGAGAGCAGTCCAAACTGCCAAGCAAATGTTGAAAAAGTGTTTTTATGATAATAAGGATTTAGATATTTGTTTATTAGAATATAGAAATTCACCAATAGCTGGGCTTGACGCTACACCATCGCAATTATTAATGTCACGAATTACAAGAACTAAAATTCCTGTAACCGAATCAGTGTTGAAACCAAAAATTGAAAATAATGTTGAACCTAAGCTTCTTAAAAATCAAGAAACGTACAAAATGTACCATGATCAACATGTTAAAAAAAGGGATTCCTTTAAACCGGGACAAAATATTACGGTTAATAATGGTGATGGTTGGGAGTCGGGTAAGGTTTTGGGACCTGCTGACACGCCAAGGTCATACAAGATTTTAAATGAAAAAGGGAGAGAAGTGCGTAGGAATTCGCTACATATAAGAAAGTCACTAAATCAATACTCGCCAAAGGCAAATGGTAACGATTGTGATTTGGATGTTACTCAAAATGCGTATGAGAGTCACAAGTCTTTGGATGACAATTTATCTGTAACGAATTACACAACGCGAAGTGGTAGAACCATAAGGCGACCGCAAAAATATGATGACTTTGTTTAGAAAAGGGAGATGTAATAGTAGTGACATCTGACGGGCAGTTGGACTACTACAAGTGTAAGTTAAGACATTAGACACATGTAAACAGCATGTATTTATTAAAATAATAAATAGTGATTAAAGAACCTCTAGTGGTTATTATTTATGATTGTGTTATAATTATCTTCACCTGCTACCTACACAAACCATATTACAAACAGTAATCAAGTAATGTAGACGAATCTACAAGAATATACTTCAATTATATATTTTAAGGAAAGCAAGATAAATCCACTTGAAATCAAAATATGTTTGTACAGATGACACTAGCAATCTGTAATTAGCTGTTATAAATTATGAGAAGTGTTGAGCTGCGTGTTTCTACGTGCTCAACCTGTAAAGTGTGTATAAAGTTTGTTATGGTGACTTTTGGTGTGTTTACCTGTTAATTGCATGTTCTGTCCTTGAATTTACAATTGACAAGAAAAGTCTATCGGTCTTTTCCGAGTTGGCAAAGGAAAATGTTCCGAATTCAATTACGTTATATTCTGATATGCAACAAGTACAGTACAATATCTTAGTGTTGTCTGGAAGCTGTACAAAATTAAGGATGCAAGATAATTTCAAACAAACTCATGGGTTATCTAACTACAAGCGCATATTCATACAAAAGGGGAAGAATAAACAACGACCGAATACTGTGAAAATGCAATGGTACCACAACTTTAGATTCATCAGCAGGAATGAAACGCCATAGTGTTTGCTCAACAGAGAAAAGTCATACCAAAAAAAAATTTGAAAGGGATTAGGTTGCTATCTTCCCAATAAAGATAAGACTAATACTCGTCGTCATGTGATTAAAAAATAGTTTGGTACAAAGTGGCAGATAGAAAAAATCTGGAGTGGTTCAGAAAAACATTAATGCTGCAACACTAATGTGTTGCTCTAGATCTTCTAAAACAGTGCCCTGAAAATAATTCTGGATTTGGCAATTTCAAAAAACACGCAATCTCTCTCGGAATTTTAAATTTATAATATTAATACCCACTGGACTATTAATACACTGGCCATTGCAATAAGTCAAGAGAAATCGCTTATGACTAGTATTAATAGGCCGTAGGTTATAATATTTCTTAATTAAATCGATCCGTATTGTATCTGTAATTACCAAGAATCCCGGAGTATTGTTTTTTATTTTAGGTACCGAAATAATGATGGTGTGAGACTTGTAGTCAATGTCGTCTACAGACATATTGGTCAGCTCTTCTCGTCTACAAGCTCCGTTGTAACCTATTATCAAGACCCTATAAATTAATACCATTATATGCAAAGCTGCGATAGATGTGAAAAATGTATTTATACTTTCATAGCCAAATATATTGTATTACTGCTTCTTGTATAAATTTAATAATATCTAGTTCTTCTAAGATTTTATATTTTTTTTTGGTAGGTAACCTTGAGATAAACGATTCAGGAAAGCCTTTCATTTCTTATACAGCGATATATCGGCATCCTTATATATAGTTAAACATGACCTCAGCATAGAATAAATTGTCCATAAAGTAGATGGTTTATATTTATTGTGATTTAATTGAAAATAGGCAATTAAATTATTTCACCATCCTTCAAATTTCATATACTGCTTCTCATAATTGCTACGAGATTTAGTAGGAAGTAAATTATTCACTGGATATTCAGCAATTTCTCTAATTTCAGGTGGTGTACATGAAATATTTACACTCATTCTATATTTTAAATTAAGAAGTATCAAATATTGAATATAAAAATCGCGATAAATTCAAATTTTCTATTTACGTCAAAAGTCATAACATATTGCCAACCACCACAAAAATTACTAAATTTTGAATTTCATATTATTTTTATAATAAAAATGATAAAAAGAGGCAGATTAGAAAAAAAAAACAAAAAGAGCTCGTGTTATAAGACACTTACTGCACTCGCCCATTAGGACACTCCTCGCTGTGTTCGTCGTGTCCTAAAGTTGGGCTGGTGCAATAAGACGTATCTTAGGATAGTCGTTCTTTAATATACTATTACGAGAACGATTTAAAGCTCTTTATAACATCACCGAGTATATTAGTGCCGGTGAGAGGAAAATCGAAATAATCATTTAGTTTTGACTTTATAATGTAAATTTATTAAAGGTTTTAAATTATCTGTTCACTATGAAATATATCTGTTGAGGGATTTACGTGTGGTTAGAAATGTATGCTTATCGAGGGGTTGCAAAGTAGTGCAACTGAAGAAACCAATCTTATTTTCATTATTTTGTAAATGTAACATGTAATTGCTATCAGTTTCCAGAGGACAGCAATAGAATTTTTCAAATATTATATTTTTATATTCACGACAGGAGCGTATAATCGGTTAAACCCATCTTAAATAATTTAATTATAAAATTTATAGTATATGTTTTGAATATAGCATAAAAGATCCAATAATTTTATATTAATTATATTATCAATATTATTGTATATTTCGAATATTTATATTAACGTTTTTATTATTTTCATGTAGGCATGTACATACGTATAGTAGAAATATCATGAAATAAGTGATTGATTGCAAATATTAAATGTGATATTTGATATACGTTCCATATACAATATCTACATATGTGTATATATAACATGTACATTTAATATGTTCAATTTAAAATGTCACCTATGTACATCCACCTATGCGTATATATGTATATATTTATGGTCAAAATGTAACACTAAATTCAATAAATCAATAATTGTACAAATAACAAAGAAAATTTTAACCGCCGTTGATGTTATTGTAACGTATTTATAGCAAATTTTGCAAAATATAGTACTGAAATTTTACATACATACATTTACAAGCACATATTATTTATAGGAATGTCAAATGTAAAATTTATATAACTGATATTCAAATTTACATTTAATTGGAACATGGTATGTATGTATATGCATACAAATATACATACCTACATATACTCCTTCACAAGCAGGCATCAAATTTATCTTAAGATAATGATTAATGAGACACAATAGAAATGTATTTCGTTTTGTTATTTAATATTGATCATTGATTACAGTTTTTCGTTTACCATCATACTAACTGAAACTAGAAAGTACTTTTGCTAAATTCGTCGATCTCGTACATCTAATATGTCATGATTAAAAAAAAATTATATAAACAACTTCGAATAATAAATCATCCCGCTAGTTTAATCAACTTAGACAGAAAGGGAAACAAAAGTGTGTTCCAATTTTGTCCGAAAAGTTAACGAGACAGTATCACTGATAGAAGGTGAATAGGTTGAAAGAGATTTATTAAACTGTTGCCAGAATTTACACCGTTTGATTCCTTTTTATAGTCCCTTAAAAAGTTCAACTTATATGAATATGGCGAGTACTTTAGAAGAACTATATGTTCCGAGTTAGTGATGAAATAGCACAAATCAATATAAGAACAATTAACGGCGAGCCATTAAGTTTTTCCACACTGTAGGGATAATATCAATCGAAATACTAAAAGCAATTTTAACATTCCTATTTTAATATGTCTAAAATTCCATCTTTTCTCAAATATAAAAACGTTTAATCCTTAATGCACGAGAAGTCGTTTTTATATTCTCGGGCTAAATAGTTTATAATACAACTGCAGTGTTATTAATATGATTAAGTGTCAATTTATCTTGTCGTCCATTATTAATTTATCAAAATAAATAAAACTGAATAGTTTTGCTTTTTGTAAAGAATGGAAAAGATATTTATTTGATAATATAACATTTAAAGAAGTTGTTCAAAGTGGCCACAGTTTTGTTGAATGCAGCATACAGCACCACGGATCCATGCTTCTTTGGCACTTCGTGTAGCATCAGGACGATTCTTAGTAGTTGCTGCAGATTCCGATACCTAAGCTCTCCTTGTGTGCCAACAGACTTCATCGACCCCACAAAAAAAGAATTAACGTCGTTAGATTGGAAGATCTTGGTGGCCATCGAACAGGTCCGTTAAATAATCGACGACAATATGAGAATAGTGAGCTCGAGCATCGTCATGCATAAACCAAAGCCCATGCAAATTGGCAAGTGGAATATCAGCAACAAATGAAAATAAGATATTCCTGAAAGCCTAAGTGGCAAAAAGAATGAGCCGATGAGATTGTCGCCAAGAAGACCACACCAGACATTATGTTGGTAATGTGTAGTACAGTATGAGGGTTTTCTGCGGCCCAAGTACGGGTGCTTCGAAAATTTGTAATTCCATTATAGTATTTCTTTGTCAACGTTTACAGTTCGTCGAAATCTTTGTCGACCGGCATTACTCATAGGTTTCAGCGTTCTATATCTTCGAACAGCAGCCACACCATTTCCATTAAAAGCATGTCTGTTTGTTATGCAAAAGTGAACAAATTTGTGGTGTCTCCCATAATAACTTAAAATTGAACTGTCTCGCAGGTTTCATTCACACGAAAATGCACAGAACTAATAACACAGATGAGTAACTTACATAAACAGTATTAAATACTAATTTACAGATTTTTAATCATCGTAAAGTTTACGAATAACAAGAAGCAGAAGCAGACAGTTATCGCAGACCTGAAGGTGGAAAGTGTGATTTTACCGAAACGTCGTCTAGAAACCAGCACCAGGAAGAAAATCTGGAATCCAGTGACAATATATATATATATAGTCAAAGAAAATAGTGGGTAAACCCGCTGTAGAGCAACCGTATGTTGTCCTTAAATAATCGACGACAATATGAGAAGAGTGTGTAGTTTCTTTGACTAAATTATTTACCCGCACTATTTCCACTTTTGATTATATATATATATATATATATATAGATATATATATATATTGTGGCGATGTTGGTTGTTGTCCTCGAAACCGAGGATCTTCCAACTGAAGCTACAAATGGAGGTCTATCGCCTGATGGTCTACCGTTTATGCTTACATCTCCAAGGTTATCCCACTTTATTCCTTGGCTACACCGTACTGATGACGACCAAGGAGTCAGAAACACGTGTCTGCGGTTGCTCTACAGCGGAATTACCCACTATTTTCCATGACTAATTTATTAATCCGCACTATTTCCATTGATTAACTTTCCAGGGTCGGTTGGCACGCAGGTTGACAATGTCTTCCTCGTGGCGATGTTGGTTGTTGTCCTCGAAACAGAGGATCTTCCAACTGAAGCTACAAATGGAGGTCTGTCGCCTGATGGTCTACCGTTTATGCTTACATCTCCAAGGTTATCCCACCTTATTCCTTGGCTACACCGTACTGATGACGACCAAGGAGTCAGAAACACGTGTCTACGGTTGCTCTACAGCGGAATTACCCACTATTTTCCATGACTATATATATATATATATATATATATATATAAATAAAACAATCACTAACATATTCAAGGTGTAGCAATTAAATAACGAGAATTTTTTTCCCTGAAGTCTTTATTTAGTAAATTACATGGTTTTAAGTATTCATCCCTCACAATGGTCTCCCTCGAGAGTGGTACACTTGTTGCAGCGGTTCTCCCATTCCTGGAAGCATCGTCGAAAATCATCTGAAGTAAACCTCCATCGTGCGTCTTGGGATATCTTCAATCGTATCAAAACGGTGGCCTTTCAGCGGAGTTCTCATGGGAGGGAACAAAAATTCTTAATTTTTGGGGAAGTACACTGTAATGCTAAAGAAGCTAGCCGCCATTAAATTATCACAATCGTCGCCAACTTTACTATCCCACATTCATAACACTTCATCAGTGAATTAAGAATGATATTCTGATGGTTATGGGTACTGCTGGTCATCCACAAGTATTAAGATCGGCAATTGCTAAAGAATGTTCAATCAAAAGAACCATCAACTAGTACACGCGCAATTGCACATGAACTAGGCAGTTTTTAATTAACTGTATGTAGAATATTACATGAATTGTGTATTTAAATTCTGAACAGTAGCTGCTTTAATTTTGTATTTAGTTATCATGTATAATCATTTTTACTGACATTAAGTAAATCAACTTTATTCCCAATAGCAGAATCTAATCTTCATTTCAATTTGTTGTTTTCTTTAAAAGCACGCTTTCCAGGTTTATTCACACTTTCTGCTTTATTTTAGCGAGCTGAACATTTTGGACGCCTTTGACAAAATATTTTTGACTTGACCTGTATATATGTATACACGTTTTCATTTCAGGATTTATTCATTGTAAATATTCTTTTCGTGACCTATTTATATCTCTAATTCCTAACACACTAATTATCATCCTTGGGGTAGTGGCCATAAATTATTAAAAAATATGAAAGTAAATTAAAACCCATCTTAACGTTAAATTATAACAACATGGAAATTATAAAATTGTGTAAACCAATATAATTTTGATAAAGACTACTTAATTAGAGTGTCGAAAAGTTAAAATTATTTATTTATGTTATGCAAGAGATTCTGAATTCCAGCACGTAATTTAATAATAATAAAGCCTGTACAATTTGTAAAAATTATAGATAATAGTACGTTATTAAATTATTTATTTTCTAGAAAAATCTATGAAAAATAGATGGGTGAAGTACATACTGTTATGTAGATACATATTACAACAATCTTATAATGTGGTTGGTTATAATTAAATATAGATTAACTAATAACTCTATGACCGATAATTGATTGTTCTTACAAAAATATGAAAGAATGCCTGTGACGCAGTACTGAAATTACAGCTGTCTTATCTAAAAAGTGACATTTTTGTGCAATAGAACTTCGCTGTACATTAAAATTAAATTACTTGGAATATATTCACATTGGAAAATAATTAAAAAGGTAGACACTATTGATATATACTGAGATTAATTATAAATTGGTATCTCGAATATATATCTAATACTGGATTATTTGTAGAATTACTAATTAGAATGTCAGGAAAGGGTTAATTATTGTTAGTGTTCTCTTTGAATTATTCGTTCTATCCGCCCAGAAAATATTAGTTCTACATGTAGTTTGTTCAAGTTTATTTGAAAATCGAATTAATTTTAGAATGTTTAAGTGTAACGTCTGCAATATTTTTAAATTTAAAAAGAATTATTATTCTTAAATTAGTTTATAGTGAACTCTTAATATCATAAGGTATATTGTTTGATTGTAATCTCAAGATTATTAAATAACTATATTTGACATACAAAATTGTTTAGGCAATTTTGGTATTTAATCAAAAATCACACACAAACTAAGTTTAGACATTTAATGGACTTTCGTGTTTGTATTAACGATGTACGAATAATTTTAGTTGAGTAGATGTAAGAGGACTTACACCTAATATTAATTTTCCCATCCCGCAGACTACCGACGAGTTGCTTGTTCTAATGGATTTATTGAATATTTTCAAAATGTTTGTTTACATTTTCATCCTCAATATAATTGGAAAAAATATTTGGTACGGTATTGTTTGCTATCAGAAAAGGATTCACTGGATCAATATATAATATAAACGTAATAATGGTTTATGACAAAAATGCTTCTTAAATCTGCGATGTAAAAACTAATACATACTGTATTTGAAACATTTGTGTAATTTTGTTTTAAAATATTGTTATTTACTAATCCCGAGCTAAAATGTTGTTAATTTCCTTATACTTTTGATATAATTATACATATATTATATATATGTATATTTTAAGTTTACTATATATTCGAATGAACAGATATTTATAAAATCTGCCAGCGTTTGATAACTTTCAGAGGCAAATACCTAATATACATACATATACCAATGCAATTGTACAGACAGCTATTTCAAATATTTCAACTAATAACTTTTAACTTATTATTGTAGATGGCACTTAGATGTGATCTTAATATTTACAATAAGCACTCATTTTGAAATATACTTATACTATTTATTAAAATTATAAATTTAGTTGTGTTTACAAGAATATACGTAAGAAGCTTACGTTGTGATGGAACGATATCTCCTGTCCTTATCTTGCTTAAAATAAATACGGAAAACTGTATAAGATGAAATTGCTTTTCCAATTTTGATCTCCCTTTGCCTATTTAATTAGCATTTCTATATATAATACATAGTGATTTGTACACAGTGAAATATATTTATATTCCTTTGTTCTCTGTGGTTCATGTCTCTTCCGTGTCTATTCCCTTTGTATTCTAAAGTAAAATTGCTTTTTGCCAGCAACCTATTCAATAGGATCGTACCTACCTTCAGTTAGAATATCAATTTGATCATCCTTTTTTTCGGGTTTCGTTTTCATAAAGTTATTGATTAAAGTACTACAGAGAACGCAATGAATAAAAAGCTTCTATAAATATAGAAAATAATATATCTCAAACATTTTCGTAGAAGAAACATATATGAAAATTTGTATTAAACAAAGAAAGTCTTGGGTTTGACAAACTTTATATAGTGAACTGTTATTATTTAAAAATGCAATATATAGTAATATATTGTTAAATCCTTTTAATATTGGCGAAACCTATATATAGTGGATTTGTTATATTATGTAATTTACTAGAAGTGTTCATTTTAAATATTTTTTTAAAGAAAATCTCACAATCTGTCTGTTGGTTATCTAACCTATCTATCGGCAGCAAGAGGGTGTACAGTGTGGTATGGAGCACAATAGGCAACTATATTAGATGGACAATGAATTAACCGTAAAATGTCACCTGAAAGATTTTAATAATACTTATTAATAACTTAGTACAGAGCATACCGTTTTTACAATTATATTCAATATACATGTATTTATGAAGAACACAGGAATAGATTTATTTATTTCTATATTAGTTTTTTGAATACATATAATCTTCGCTCAGTGCCTCAACAGATAATATCTTCTAACTTGTACTTTCACGCTACTAATATATTGAAGTTATCTACATAACAGAAAAGTCAAACATTGTTTCAGAAAACTTTCTAAATCATTAAGAAGCAGGTCATAACGGTCTGCCATGGCCTGCTTCTAATCTGATAATCGCAAGTATCTCCCTTTCCTGACGTTGGGGCAATTAGTAAAATTATGCAAGTATAATACAAAAAAGGTGACCGATGTAAAATCGCAGATTATAGGCTTAATAACATTTTAAGGAACTTTGCCTAGCTGTTGAGTTTGTCCATATATCAGCAGATAATAAATGCCTAAAGTATACTTTCACTGCAACTCCATATCTGAATAACATGCTAATAACATCACTAGCCTTGCAAAATAATCAATGGACTAGATCAGCGCCTTCAAAAATACGTTATTTAAATTGATTTTGCAAAAGTTTTTGATAACATCGATCATTCACTATTCTAAAAAACTTTGGGATTACAAACCTATTTTTCTGAATAGAATAAGACACAAATGTTTATTATTATTAATGACTTTGAGTGATTTATTTATATTTTGTAGGTGATTTGTGTAAATATATAGAATGCGGTTTTTAATAAAAACGTAATTTATTTATGTTTTTATTGAATATCGTATATAATTCTCACCGTATATATTTCAATGTAACCCTACACAACAAAGCCTAATTTCCTAAATGCAATACACATTTCTTAAACTAACATATTTTTTTTCACGTTCTTTGTTTGCATATGTTAATTTTCAAAGTGGCTATAGGTATAGTATGCAAAAGCCACAAACTTTGGCTGTTTAACGCATAGAAGGGATTATTTAAATGTGTTGTATCTGGCTTTAAAATGGACATTTTAGCTGGGCGTCTTACATCAAACGGAAATATTCCAACCTGTGGGAACTTGAATTCGCACTATTTCTTGAAACAGACTTTATATACGTGATATGGTCAAAAAATACAGTCAATATGTTCGGTGCAGTAGCTGTTCTCGCATTATACCTTATATAGAATCCGAAAAGATGGTATTTTCTAATATGTATAAAATGTTAAACATAATAAACGATTACGTAATGTTGCCCAATAGTAATTAAATGTAGGCGTAGAATTTCGCGGTCATTCCTAGATATCGGTTTTTGGGTTGGAATCACATCAAGTTTGGCGTAAATGTCGTCGTTTCGTCCACTGTTGTAAGGGTTATCTTCAGGGATGCACGAAGATGTTAGTCGATTCGTAGTAGCTTGAAAATAATAGGACAGAGACTGCGCTGAGGTGATATATATATAGGTGGCTTACTATTGGCTGGACTCGTCGAGTCAATAGCATGCGTCGATGGGCATGAGATTTCATAGTGGAGTATAATAGAGCTTGCCACGTTGGATGTAACGTATAAGCCATCTTTTCTATTAAGATAACAGTGATGTTTGTGAATTTCAATTGATTCACGGATTTTTCTAGGGAAATAATACGATTCACGGGTCATATTTGAATAGAATTTAATGGCCGCAGTTGAGTTTGTGTTCTGCCAGTATAACAGTCCAGTACAATGCTCGTGTTCACACACACATACGCTGACCGATCGCTTAGTTTCATCAATATAAAGAATGACACGCGAACACGGAATGCGATACATTCCTTGCGCTTGGACCGGAGATATTTTGTCTTTAACTGAGGGTAAGAGATCCGAAACTTTGGAATGGAGTATGAAAACGGTTTTGAGTTTATTTTAATTAATTATGTTTTTTGAAAATCAAAACCGCTTTCAGATCCCATTCCAAAATGGGGTCTGAAAACCTGATTTTTCTAAAACGATATTTTTGGTATCAGGTGACTTTACAACGTGGACCTGCAAAAGTCTCGAGGTCAACAATTTTTAACATCTATACGAGGTAGGCGCCATACATTCTCGGCCTGACAGGCTTATACAGGTTGAAACGTGTTCAAACTCCGTCACGTCATGCATGCACATAGGCGAGGTGTACACTATAAACATGGCGATTCGAAGCCTAGTAGTTTTTAGTAACCAGCCAACCAATGTGACTAGCGCACGAAGATGACTGAAGTAACGAAAATTGAGTTTTGCGTGGTCATCAAATTTTTAACAAATGGGCATACACCTTATCACATTAAGAAACGTTGAGACGGTGTTTACGGTGATTCATCTCCTTCATATTCAACTGTAAAAAGTGGGCAAAATGTTTCCGTTTGGGGCAAGAATCCCTGGAAGATGCTCATCGGTCGGTCCGACCAATTGAATTAGCAGTGAACATTTCCCAAAGAAGTGTTCGCCGAATTCTCCATGACTATTTGGGTATGAATAAAATTAGTGCTAGATGAGTACCGCGACTTCTTTCTTCTCTCCAAAGTGAACATCGAGTCGAATGTGCGCAGTCGTTTTTAAACATATGTGGAGACGACCTAAAACCGATTTTGGAGTCCATTGTCACAAGGGATGAAACAATGGTTATGTTTTACTATCCTCTATTGAAAAGGGAGTCCATGGAATGGCGGCGACCTGACGAATCTCGTCCCAGAAAGGCGAAAGTCGTTCAATCAACGAAAATGGTAATGGCCACAATATTCTGGGATTGTGAGGGCATTTTGATAATTGACTTTAAAGAGCGCAATACAAGTGTGAACGGCACATATTATTCGTCTTTATTGCATAAATTAAGGGACAGTGTTCGTGCAAAATGTCGTGGAAAATTGACAAAAGGTGTGCGATTATTGCACGACAATGCTCCCGTCCATACTGCCGCCATTTCACAAGCTGTCATCCACGAATGCGGCTTTCAAGAATTGGAACATCCACCGTATAGTCCGGATATGGCTGCTTGTGATTTTATTTTGCTTTCTACTTTAAAAAGGACATTAGTGGACGTAGTTTTAAGGACGACAGTGAGTTGCAAGCAGTTGTTATAGAACATTTTGACAGAAAGACTTCAGATTATTTTTACAGGTATATCGAATTATTAATTAATCGTTGTAATAAATGTATAGAAGTTAGTGGAGATTACATTGAAAAATAAAAATTCTTATATTGTTCCAAGTTTCTCTTTTGTATATCAGGCCAAGAAATTATGGCGCCTACCTCGTACTTCCCTATACTATTTATAAGAGGTTAATACTTTAAATTTTTAGATAATTTATAATCTTTTTCAAGTTCTTGAATTTAAAATTTACTTATATTAACGTGTATATTCAATAAATATTGCTTAATTGATTGTATGTAATGTTTTTGTTTACTTTCCATGTCATCTAACTTATAATTCGTAATAGAATGTTCCTCTTTTAGCGAACTTCTAACAATGTTACTGTTATGTACACACACATATCTCTCTCAACATCATTTATTAAACCATATTTTATTGTTAGAAATTGTTTTGAACGTGTCACATAAATGGGAAGAAAGTATTAAAACTTAATAATTCCTACTATGTTTCAATTATATTGTACAAACTTTACCTCAACCCACCACTACTTTAATAATAAATAGATTCACGGCTGACATATTAATTATTCAAACTATGCTATCTAATATCTATGTAATATATAATATATGTAGAATGTTCACGTATATAATGATCATTTTAAAGCTACACATTGTGCGAAGCAATCAAAGGTAGAATATGTATGATGTTATTATATATTAAACTAAAATTTAGTAACACTTCAAGAAGCCAATTATCTCCTTCATAAACGTTATAATTTGACATTTTTCTATTAAAACGGCACGAAAATATGGTAGATAACACACAACCAACTTGATGTTTATAATAAATAAATAATTGTGTTTTTAGTGCATAGGATATTTAAAACTAATATAATTGAGGGTGAAACTAAATCAACAAAAATTCCAATAATAACGCCAATAAAATCATAATAATTTAGATACGTATTTTGCAACTAAATTGTCATCTCCAGTAGTAAAGTTTGCAAATGTAGACTCCTTCTAAAAATTATAGTCTTCACCAAATCGTCAGAGAATAACACTGTATATATGTGAGTAATTGCTCTGGTAATTGGAGGTGCAGTATTTCTATAAAAGTTATACCTTCGCAGAAAACGGCATTAGTGGTTCTGTCTATGACTACTACTAAACGATATTTTTATGCAAACAACATTTTAAATTCTATGTATCTAAACAGTGCAGCACGGTCAGTTATAGCTGAGCTTACAAATAAACAGCGGAAACCGATTGAAAATATTTCCTTAAATATAGATAGTTGTTTGATTGATGATCATTAGAGTAGCTGATCAGTTTAACTTTTTTATAGAGAAGCCAATTAACATTGTATTTGGCGTTGCCACTACGTGCTACTACTATGCAGGATACTAGTAGTGATGGTTGTAATTCCATGTGTGCCCTTCCTTTGTCTGAGCATGAGATGGTTAATATAATAAACAAATTAAAAGACACAGGTATTTTAGGCCCAGATCATGTACCTTGCAACGTGCTGCATCGCGTTGCTGTTGCATGTATTCGGCAAATCATTATTCTATAGTGTGAGAGAGACTCTTTTCCTAAAGTCCTTAACACATCAATTACTAGTACAATTCATAGGAGAGACACTCTACACATGAAGTGTCTAAGCAAAAACTACTTGAGTATGCAATGGTGTTGGCAGACAGTTTGGTTTCAGGGAAGGTTTGTCAACTGTAGCTGCCGTGACTGCCTTTATTAAAGAGGTAACTGATGGTTTGGATCGTGGACCCCTGCTGGAGTATTTTGAAGAATAACATGACTAGAAATTTCTATTTCTCGGTTTTGCTTGTGGGCCTTGGTGTGCCACAGGGATCGGTTCTTGGCTCAGTATTGTTTTTACTTTTTATTAATGACCTTGTATCGTTCGTTGATGTTCCACTGTACATTTATGCTGACGATTCTACTGCGTTCGTTTCGGATTCTGACACTGCAAGCGTGCGTGACTCTGTTATTGGTTTCAGAGTAATACATTATTTCTGAATCTATCAAAGACACATTTTGTGATTTTTCATACGGTGCAGCCCAGAGCGGTTTTTGACTTGGATATCGCTTTCCTGGATACTGGTATTAGTCATCAGTCTAGTGTTAATTTTCTTGGCATGACGCTTGATGAGTGCTTAGATTGGAGAATCCATTGTGATAAGTTAATTTTCAGTATTAATTTCTCATGTTATCAGATTAGAGTACTGAGGCATTCATTATACAGGGTGTCCAGAAACTCTCCTGACAAACGAAGACCGGAGATTCCTCAGATAATTTTAAGACAATTTAACTTAATTCACCCTAGTCCGAAAATGCTTCCTAAGGTCACAGGCGTCCGTTTTGGGTAGGTAAACGGTTATTTTAACGCATAACTTTTTTGTCTTTAACTTTTAAGCATTTGTGACACTAGATTATTAAATTTTCAGGTATTCTAGTACTAAAAGGTACTGTTACTTTAAGTCGGTAGGATACACCGTTTTCTAGAAAAATCGATTTGAAAATTTTTCGTTTTTTCGTCATTAAAATTCAATTTATTATTTTTTGCACTAGTTCGCTCTGAACTGCCAACAGAAATAAAACCTACGTTTTTAATTGTCAAATTGTTGTCAGTTCTGGAAGTTGAAATGACGAAAGATGAATTGACGAAAAAACGAAAAATTTTCAAATCGATTTTTCTAGAAAACGGTGTATCCTACCGACTTAAAGTAAGAGTACCTTTTAGTACTAGAATACCTGAAAATTTAATAATCTAGTGTCACAAATGCTTAAAAGTTAAAGACAAAAAAGTTATGCGTTAAAATAACCGTGTACCTACCCAAAACGGACGTCTATGACCGGTACTAGAAATTCGCAATTGATGGAATCGATTTATCTCTGTGGATAAATGAGCATACCAGTTTTTGTTTTTCTAAATAGAAGCGTTCGGGAGATATTAAAAAAAAACTAATTACAAGGCACCATCTTCAAAGAGCTGTAGCTCCCTTAGGAAGCATTTTCGAACTAGGGTGAATTGGGTTAAATTGTCTTAAAATTATCTGAGGAATCTCCGGTCTTCGTTTGTCAGGAGAGTTTCTGGACACCCTGTATACTGAAGACCCAGTCAGGTTCTATTACGGGCAGGTTTTCTCGGGCATGGCATATGGAATCATCCTTTGGGGATCATCTTCATATGCTAATCAAGTATTTCTTGCGCAGAAGCGCGTAATTCGTTCTGTTGCCGGTATTCATTCAACTACATCTTGCAGGCCATATTTCAAGCAATATAACACTTTGCCTTTGCCTAGTGTATAGATTTTAGAACTTTTGATGTATATTTGTAGAAACAAAAGAGATTTTAGAAAAAAACTATGTAATACAGGCATACAATACTAGGCAAAGAAACGATTTCAGGTTGCCGAATAATAGATTAAATATTGCAAAGAGGTGTCCATGGAGCTGTACCCCTTTAACAAGTTGCCAGATAAGCAAGTTTTGGAAATGCCCAAGAGCTCAAACGGAAACTGCGCCAGCTTCTTCAAATTAATTGAATCTATTCGGTGCAAGGATTTATCGCTCTTCCTGAGCAGTGACACGTTTGGTTATGTTGACATGATAATATCTAACTGTGTATATGTTATGTGATATGTTGTTTACGTTTTTATATATGTAATTGTATGTATTTATTTATTTGTGTATTTTGTCATTTACAATGTTTTTTCATTATATATATTATTGCTTATTTAAGTTTCTGGGGTAGTACATCAGGTTCAAACAGGGCGAAAGCTCTGCCTACTAAGGAGTTGATGACTGATCGTTTTTGAGAAGGGTGGTGATGGAAGTAGTCATTTAGGTATATGTCATGTGTGGGTTTGTTGTTACGGAATGTCCTAGTTTGTCATCTGACCGACGACGTACTAGTACATCAAAGAAAGGAAGGGAACCATTAGTCTCAACTTCCATGGTGAACCGATTATAGATGTGTTGGGAATTTAGAAATGAGAGGAAATTGTGAAAGTAATCCTATCCATGTGGCCAGATTACAAAGGCATCGCCTACGTACTTGGACCAGCATTTATGTAAGGTTATAGGTTCATAATAATTGTTTTTCAAAAGTTTCCATTAAAATATTGGCGACTCCTAATATTTCTACATTATTGTTCTTATATTTTTTATTACTTTAATATCTTCGATATTTATTGAATCTTGTCCCACTGAATATTATTATTGAGACAAACTTGTATTATTATGCGAATTCCTATTGTAAATAATTCGAAATAATAAATAAAATATAAAGTATTAATATGTTTTAATAAGACAATTGTAAATATACTACCACACAAATCATATATACCAGGATTTCCACTTATATCTTGAAAAATTATTTTGTTAAAATTATCTCTTCTGGTAACAATACAAAACCTAACTTTTTCAATAATATCTAGGCAATAATAGGTTATATTAGAGCATGAGTGAAAATGTTGTTTATAAGTTAATCTCAAGAGCTCGGTGTTTTTTATAACCCGTTATCATAAATATTTACCCATTGCTTTTTTCTTTTCCATCATGAAATAAAAAAAAAATCAATCTTTAGAGCAAATAAACCAGGGCGAACTTCTATTCTGCGAGAGATCCCGGCAATTAAATAGAAAATTAACTATCAAACATTGCAAGGTAGTCAAGTCCTTGTGTTAACACACATACAAAAAATGGTAAGTTAGCTATTTCGAAATTAAAGTATACGTTGAACATAGAGCAGATGGGAGTAAAAACTAAAACTACGTATAAGTATGTTAATATTAATAATAAATTCAGTACACCTGGATATTAAGGGGATACGGAAATGCTTACTTTTTTGTTCTTGTTTAAGAATATTTTTTTTTTCACAATTTCGGGGAACATATGTTCAGTCCCTAGAATATATTTCAAGGGTAACAGATCTCTATGAATATATACAGACGGTGACAAAATTAGGTCATTTCTTTGGTAGTAGAAACAAGAAATACAGAAAATAAATTTTAAAATATCTAGTGAAACAATCAGCTTCTTTTGTTTATATTATATACATTCCTAGTTATACAGTTTCCTAAACCATTTTTAAATTACCGACTAGGTTAGCTAGTATGAAACTAGGACATAAAATATCTATTCAAAGACGTGTAATCGATAATTATAGCACTACTGCTGCAATTAAGAAGTGAATTATACAACAGATACGTCAATTTAATACTAAAGCAGAAGTCACTTGTAGTGCGATGACATTCTAAAACGCTACATTTATCTGGTATTAAATTATCGATTTGCAAATTACTCAATTTTAACTAGTCCATGATATGAAAATATTAGAATCAAATTGAAGAAAATATTTCCTGGATATAAACGTATTAGTCCAACACAATAATGTCGTTATTGTGTATTTTTTTATATTAAAGTATTCTTAATAAACACAATTGTGGATTATTTATAAAACGAAATTATTTATGGTCATAAAGATTAAAAGTATTAAAAACGAGTTAAATAACACCATTAGCAAATCAGGTTACTTCATTTTAAGAAAATTTCGGTAGAAAAAATAAAAAGTTTAATAATAGGGAGCCGTTACAGTTTATTTAGACTATTTATTTAGTCTACCTTCTGTTGAATTGAAAACATACACAAGAACTATAGCAAAAAAATAATGAAGCAGGTGGCCCTTATATGATCAAATGACAACATAATCATGGTGAGAGATTTAATTGAAAGGGCTCAGGAAACAGGAAGAAAAATATACCTGGTATATATTGATTTAGCAGCATTTAACGAGATGGAAAAAGAAGAAATTTGGAAAGGAATGAAGCCACTCAACATTCATAACAAACTTCAAAATGTTTCTAAAAAGCATATACAAAAAACAGACTATGGTCAGAGATATTCGAGATTAATATGGCTAATAAAACAAGTTGGACGTTTGGACAGACGAAATTGAGAGACTAAAAATTAGAAAAACATAAACGTAAAAAAGGCAAGATAAACAATAACATATAAAATGGAAACCAAAAATAACTGCAAATAAAAAACACAAGATTTGGTAATAATTTATGAAGAACATCAAAGCCAATTCGAAGCAGTGGAAATAAAGCGAAAGTGTTCTAATTAGTTATTATTGCGTGTTTCATGTTCGAAGCAGCGGAAATAAAGTATCTGCGAAGAATTACAGGAAAAACAAATGATAAATTGACAAATGAGGAGATGAAAAAAAAAGTAGAAGGCAGCATCATTGAAACTAAAAAGGAGACAAATGAACTAGGTCGGTCAAGTGATGAAAATGGACACCAATAGACTTACAAAAAAAATACTAGAAACCGACAGAGAAAGGAAGAGGAAGAGGGAAGAGCTAGAACATTGGTGGAGGAGAATTAGGAAGATAGGAAAAATGAGAGGAAAAACACTAAGTGAAATGAAGAGACTAGTGGGGAATGGTAGAAATGGTCTAAGTGCACTAACTGAAAGCACAAATCCGACGCCCTGAGGGATAATGCGATTTTCATGAAGAAGAAGGAAGAAGGCAATAGATTTATTACACAATGAGTAATTATTTCTTCTTTATTGACAAATATATTTTTTTATTGAAATCTAGTTCAAGTTAAGAAGACTTTTTGTAGGAAATATGTATTTATCAAATTTTACTCGAACTGCAAAATATATATATACACTTATAGACAGATTGCAGTTCATTCTGCCTGTTCTGTAGTTCAGGTCAGAGCATAACTCAAGAATCGAATCTCTAGCGACTTGGTAGCTGATTTTGAAATGTACTCGTTATATGTATGAACGGAAGTTATGTGTTTGCATCTCATTTCGGGCGAATCAATGTTGTATTAAAATTTCGCTTTAATTAACACTGTTTAAGTGGAACATTTTTATTTTTCAGGTATAACTAACAATACAAATATTGAATACACATTGTATGATGAATGAGTAACCATAACTGTCGTGGTAGTAAGTTGGTAAAACATCCGGCTTGTAAATGGAAGCTAATATCGGGTAGGAATTTTCCATTAGCTAACAATGTTTAAAGAGAAAATCTGTCTTTTTCAGATATTTCTAGAACTGTAAAACTTAATTACATATTATATGTCTATTTGAAGGCATCAGAAGGTGTAGCAGTATTTTTATGCTTTTTCTATTTTATATATTTATCTTTTACTTTAATGCAAGGAAATTTGGTTTATTTAACATCTATACAACATAAATAAATAAGAAGTATAATATTTATTATTTCCAAATTATAGTATATTATATTCAGAATTCGCTCTTTGTTGCCCTGAATGAGTATTATTAATATACTTTAATTGAATATCTAATAAGCAGGCTTTATTAATCTAATGAGACAACCCGAAAGTTTTGCCTACATAGTGCCTTTTCTTGAAACTACAACTTCTCTACTACTATTTCTATTTTTTGTTATACACTTACAGATATAAGAAGTTGTATACAGATACATGGGTATATCTATATACATACTTATAGACATATAATTTTAGTACGATAAAAATAAAAAGAGGAAATGGAGAGAATTTACGGAGACTTCAAAGAATCATAGCGGAGGGCTGATGTAAAATTTATTTCAATAGCTGGGCATATGTACATGTCCTTAGGGTCTTGGCAAAGGTAGCGTAAGAGTGTCGTCAAGTGGCTCCCTCAAGCGATGTTCCGATATCGAATGCCGGTCCTGGGTTTACCTCCTGAGTGACACATTACAGTCCGGAATACATAATATCCGGGACTCGAAGAAGCCTAGATACTGTCTCCGCACCATCTCGAACTCCAATTGTGATGAAACGCATTCGCTTACCACTAATATTTTTGTTTATTTCGGCCTCTTTTTTTCCGGTGCGTTTGCCCTTTTTTGAATAAAAATGGGGCGGGAGAACTTTCAATTAATTTGGTTTTTGACTATTCCGCAGATATGACAACATTTTGACGTACGTTTTTAGTTTAATGTAATTATTTAAAATAAATGTTTAGTATACTCTTTTGTAACATACTATGTGAAAAAAAAACTGAATCACTCAGTAAAAGTAGATATTTTTTAATAAAATTTTGTAAAAATATTAATTAATTAATTAATTTCCGTTATTTTTGTTTTCTCAGTTTAATATAATTTATTGGAATAATTTGACAATTTTCTATTTTAATCTTCAATTACTGTAAGTGGGATTGGTATCATTTAAAAAAATTACTGGACAATGTAACGCCTATTAGTTCTTTTTCTTTCTTGCGATCTTGGAGTGTTAGGTTGCTTACCTAATGAAGCTACCAGTCTAACTAATTGCACATTAATTAATTATCAAACACTTGTTAATTAAAATGTCTTTGTTTGTTGTTAAAAATTTCCTTTTAATTTGTAGGGACTTATTTCTTTTAAATTTCGATTATTAGGTAACATTGAATTCCTTCGGAAATACCTTTTAATTTTGAGGTACCAGACCACGTGGAAGCATTTTTAATTTACTTAGACTTCGGAGATACTTTTTTTTTCAATGTTTACGGTAATCTTAATTTCTAATACGTGATGGTTTACTTCTTATAGGATTTGTTTTAATGAGTGGGTGTCGTGGTACTTAAGGGGGTTTACGCAGAGGTGCCGACTAACTGCCGTGAGGTAGGACGTAAGGAGGTGGCGCCATATGCGTCAATGTAAATCCGGCGATGTAAGGTGTTCGTTAAAATAAAACAAACAGCAGACATTTTTGTTTTTCTTATTAGGTTTTTGCATTAAATTGAATAAATTAATTAAATTAATTTAGGCTTCGTTAGGAGTACTTTCTTATAATTCAAATTATTTACTCCTACACTTCACTCTCAAAGTTGGCAAAATTTACAACATCTTAACACAGTTTCAAAAACTTTATTTTAAAAACTAATTCCAGTCGAGCATGCATTGACCATTTGTTTATTTGTGTTTTAAATTTCGTTTTGATATTTCGTAAATAAAAGCGGTACTATTGTTTTAGCGAAACCTTGTAAGGTTCAGAATTTACATTAGCGCATATGGCGCAACCCCCTTACGTCCTACCTCACGGCAGTTAGTCGGCACCTCTGTGTAAGCCCCCTTAATATATATGCTGGGACCTTTAATTAGTTCTATACATTGAGTGACAAATAAATATATACAACTCCGGTTTGTACAATGAATAAAAGAAAACAATTTACAATGCAAAATATGTTAATTAGCACGGTAATCTAAACTTAATCAGAATATGAATATTCGAAAATTGAAACGGAAAAATATCTGTATATGCAAAACTAAAATCAAACTATTAATTGTCAAAACAATAAAATGTTTAGAATAAATATCTTCGTAATTATAATCTACTAAAAATAAGGCAACAAGATAAGATCGGAATTCCAAAGCATTACAATAATAATAATATATCTTTATGAGCAATACGCTATTTACATACACTTACATTAATTTATATAAATTTCTCTAAAATATATGACAGTTGTCTCTTAAACCTATTTATATTATTACAGTGTTTTATGTCATACGGCAGGCTGTTAAACGTTTTTAGCCCATTAACAAAAACATTATTAGCCGTTGATGACCTATTTACTTTTTCTATAAAGAAATCATTGATGATTCGTGTATTATATTTATGTGTGTCATGTATATAAATCAACTTCTGACTAATATACGATGGCAAAACACCTTGTTTACTCTCGTAAATGAATAACATTGTTTTGTATGTTATTCTTTGTCGCACATTCATTAATTTCAATGTACTCAGCATTAATGCAACTGGTGTATATTTGTTACACTTTAAAATTGTTCTCATAGCCCTATTTTGTATTTTTTGCATTTGCTGAGTTTCATAATTATTTCAATTATTACAATGGCTTATAAATTGTGATTGCCACAAATACAATTCTAAAAGTATATTAGAATCCTTAAATCAGAATTACTGACCAGCAAGATAAAAATGTATCTTTGTGAAGCAAAAGGGGACTGGTAAACTGTCTCCATAAAATCATGATTAATGAACTATTTCAAGAAAAGGAATTCGTAAATTTGTTAATAAGAAAAATTCCAAGAAAAGGTTTACTTGAATCGCAAGATCTAAATTGATTACAATAATTAATTCAATTCAATGTAACAAATTGAATGCTGTCGACATATATGTATATACTATAAATATTATATTACAAAGAAGACGGTATCAACTCTACAAAATTAAGTAGACTATAACATTTAAAATGAAAAAATCTTGTATCTGTCAAATATATTGCACAAATTCAGTAAAATAATATATAAGTATTCCCAGATATCACCACGAACCTTAAAAAATGAAAATAAATGTACTCACAGATGTTGGCTAAAGATAACATCAATACTTGCTTAATGCATTCAAGAATTATGTTCGGACATAACCAAAATTTCTTTTGTTGACAATATACACCATCTGCATGGAAGGTATTCTAATATATACGCCAGTGTCAAATCAAAATCAGTGTGCCCACCCAAAGATATATATCACACAACATAGCAACACACGAAATACAAACACAAAATGACTATAACGTTCCACACTAGTAGCTATAATTTCCACCTCTGCGTAAATTCAAAGTAACTGTAAAATTTGACAGACACTAGAGTGCTATAAGCGCAGTATAAAGAGCTTTCGTGGCTCATCTTTGAAAATTATCGACATATACTAATCAACTTTGTAAATTAAGGATTTAGGCAGAGTATTGGCCGTAGAATAAATGAAGGAAGACGTTTTCATGTTGTCAATTTAATAAAATATAAATACCGACGTCGCAAGGCGCATCTCAATTACAGACACCTATTAGATTATTAGATAATTATTCAAAGAGATATGGATGAGGCTATTAACGAATAATGTTCACATGGTCAATCAAATTCAACGGAAATAACAAATTCTCTCTTGTCAAATATCGGGCAACAAATCATAAATCTCAATCAATTTATGGCGCCTACCTCGTACCTGGGTAAACTTCTACATACAGATGTATTTTAGTATAACATAAATGACTGATAAAAGATTACGTGCATAAGGAGACGAGAGGACTCAGGGCAGGGCCCTGTGGTACACCTCGTTGCAAAACAAGTGGCTCATAAATCCTCCCCCTGATTTTAACACATTGAGACCTATTAGATAGAAATGTGATGTGATTCGCCGTATCAAAGGCCAGCAACATGAGAACAGTGACCAGACAGTGACTTGATCTGTCGCACGTAGAATGTCATCCGTTACACATAGTAATGCCCTGGTCCAACTGAATCCCAACCCTAACGTCGACTGAACACTCGGCAGAAGTTTCACATCCGACACATACCTCCTCATCTGCAACTCCGTAACACGCTCAAAAACTTTAGACAACGGAATGACCTCTTCGCCCTTGGTGGTATAATAATTCAGTAGTATGGGGTGCACAGTCGAATCATGCGCACATCGATGCCATCGTAGCCCACAGCGATGAACTTGATATTATTTATTATGCCGGATAATGTTCAGTGTCCACTGTCGAAAATGAGAATCCACAGAGTGTACTTCACGACTCTTCAAGAGATGGCGCTGCAAACAGATTAATTGAAGGTATATCAGTAACAATTTAATTGTTGATTCTATAAGAATCCGAGAGGTGCAGAGGTACATCGCAACCCCCCCCCCCCGGGCCACATATTCAAGTGATTCTGGTTCAGCAGATCCCCATTTAAGTACCTACCCTCTTTTTTCCAGGATAAATGTGCGGTTAGTTAAGTTTTTTTAAAGATTATAGTAATGCTAGTCCCCTAGACTTCCCGCGGTACCTTTAAACTTATTCCTGGCCTGATCGCGAAGTGATATCAACAGTTTCAAATTATCTGTCAGCTACGGAATGTACTTTTTCGTGAATTTTCGTGTGACCAGCAGCACATGTTTGTCGAACAACCGTAAAATATTGTACTTGTATAGCATTATTCTTTCCTCTACATCCCCCGCGACCATTACACATCAAACAAAGTTAATCTGTATAGCAAATTATGATCAAAAACATACATATTTTCATCCCTATTCATTCCTTTACTTTTATATATCTACATTTTTGTATTATTTTTATATGATGGGAAACATTCTGTATACTGGTATATACCAGACATATTATTATTATTTTACAAAACATAATTATTATAAAATAAAGATTGTAGATCATTGGTAGGGGGCGTTAAAAATTGTAATATAAGACGAACATACTGTCTTTCATATATACATATTTGAATCACATACTGACTTTGTACTCCGACGTTTTCAATCGATTTTTCTAACTTTACTTCTTCAACAATGGCAAATAAAAAGTATAACTTTATTTTAAAAGTACATATTCCATAGATATGGACTACTTTATCTTTGAAAGCTATGATGTACATTCCATGCATTTAAAAAATTTACAATGCGACAGCGGCGCATTATAACTTTTATGCTAAGTATTTCGAAATGTCCGTATGTACATACAATAGATGTGTACAACACACATGCAATGGACACATTTTCTTTTCATTTCTTTTCTATTCTGTAATATTTTAAATTTAAATATGTGGAATCCTGTATGCATCGAAAAAGCTTTTACTCACTATTTTTTATTTACAAAGTAGCAGGTAAACAGAGGAGCGTTGATTATTTGTATTAAGTATTGACTGCCAGAACACAAAACTAATCGGAAGTATGAGAAAAAAATGCAAAAAGCTATAAGTGAAACAAGCATATGAATTAATAGATAAAAAATGAGGTGTAGCCACCACATGACTTTCTTATACGTATGAAAGTGTTACTTCCGGTCCGAATTTTGAAATTTCATATATACAAAAAAAATTGCAAATCCAGTTCTAAATACTTTTGTACTCTTGATAAATATATATAGAATGCATAACTTACGACATATTTGCAAAAAATCGCTATTCGATAAGAGTAAAAGTGGTACTTCCGGTCTGAATTTTGAAATTTTTTTTATATAAAAGATATTGGAAATTATGTTTTAAATACTTTTATACTCGTAACGTACTTGTCTAAAAAGCATGACTTGCGAGATATTCGCAAAAAACTGATTTTCTATAAGAGCAAAACACCTACTTCCGGTTGGAATTTCGAAAAACTTTTTTAAGACAATTTGTTTCAAACTTAATTCTAAGTACATAGGAATTCTTTATAAATTTGCTTAAACTTAGTAATTGACGAAATATTTGCAAATTTCGATTTTTTCACTGAAGTAAACTACTACTTCTGGTATGCCGATTTTGCTCAAAATCTAATCAGTTCTCAAGAGTGAGATTATATTCGTAAATACAAAATTTGAAATTGATATCTGTAGCGGTTTGACCGCTATCGTTGTCACAGACAGACACACAGACACAGACACAGACATTTTTTAAAAACCACTTTTTTGGTATCAGGGGACCTCGAAACGGAGACATCTGCAAAAATCTCGAGGTCGAAAATTTTCATCATTACAATACTTCCTTATACTACGTATAAGAAAGTAAAAATGGAAATGCTTGGGAAATACAATAAAATCGGTTGCAGAACAAGTAAACAGAAAGACGGTTAAAAAGAGGAAATATTGGTACAATTGAGAATTCGAGGAGACTGTGGAAAGGAGGAAAAAGCCAGGATGGTTTTCCTAGAACGAAAAACAGACAGCAGTAGGAATGAACTAAAAGAACAAACAAGGAAAGTTAAACGAATATGTCGGGGAAAAAAGAGACAACTTGAGAGAAAAATGATAGAAATAGAGGAAAATTACAAACAAAGGCAAATAAGAAATTTCTACCAAGGAATTAAACACGAAAAGAAAGGACACTAACATAAAAATGTCTACTGTAAAAATAAAGAAGGGAATATTATTATGGATATCGAGCAGAATTCCGAATGTTGGGCGGAATACTTCGAAAAGCTGTTGAACAGGCCAAAAATATTAGACGCATAGAATGTAACAGAAAACTTAGACAATGAAACAATCCAACCACATTTACAAAGACAGAGGGAATTAAAACCACCAGATATTGGCGAAATAAAAGGAATTATTCACCAACTGAAGAATAACCGAAGCCCTGGTGAGAATCAAATTGCTATAGAAATTATAAAATATGGTGGTCAGTAATTACTAGAGGAAATAACGAAGACAGTACAGGTATGTTGGTGACAAGAGAAAATTCTAGCCAGATGGGAAAGAGCGTTAATATGCCCAATTTATAAAAAGGGCGACATGTTTTGCTGCCATGAAAATGAACCACGTCTCTTTGTTCATAATTACGTCATTTGTTACAATTATTTTGCTGTATTTTATCTCTTAATTGATAATTTTAGTTTTATCGATTGAATACTTAATTTATCTTCGCTATTTCGGGTTAAATAAATCATCCTTCTGACTCCTTCTGCCATCTAGGGGAGAATTTCATAAGAGTCCTATCGCCGTACGTTTTCATTATCTCATGTGTGTAATGTATATGTGTTGACAGGTAGATGGCGCACTTGTTTTATTTAGTGGTTTCGGCAGTTTTAATTAGTTTCTAAGTAGTTTTGGGAGTTTCTTTTGGGCCAGAGTTATGTGACAATTTAATGATAATTATTTTCCACTTTTGTATTGTCATTTGAATCTACATTTATGTCGTATGTTAAAATATCAGGTTAGGTCGTTCTGTTATTAGTTCACATGTTCGTTGTTACGCTTGAGATCGGTGATTGACAAGTTAGAGCCTTTCTCTTTTGATCTTCGACTATCTTAGAAGAAGCACTTAAAACATCACAAGAGCAGATGCATTATCTTTAGTCCCTACTTGAGGAATTAGTAGAATGTTAGAATTTTATCGTATGTAATCGCTAGCAAAAGGCGGATGTTATGGTATTTCTCAAGTGTTAATGTGGATATGGCGTTATGGTTGTAATCTTGCCGAGGATATTGTTTTGTCGTGGCTTAAGAATTGTTTAACTGCTCTGCTAGTGCATGGCAAAAATCTCATTAGAGCACTTTTCGTTGGGTAAAGTTTAAGAACCACGTGCCTGATGTATTTTATAATTCCAAGGGGATAGATTATGTACCCTGCGGTGAAGACATAATTTAAGGTGCAGATAGATGTAATGCTGTAGCCTTCCTACACTGTTCTCCTGAAGATGTCGTTAACCGAGGGTATGTGAAGCAGTTTCCCTTTGTAACGAGTGTTATTTGTAGAAGGTATCGTGTATTGTAGCTGTGGATGTGGAATTTCAAAGGTACTGTGTCTGTGTTTGATTAACTGTTATTTGCCAATCAGTTTTGGTAACATCAAGTCAATTCCGAGTACTATCGAACTGTTAATTGTAATTTTCTCGGCTTAACTAATCGTTCAAGTCATCGTAATTTCATTATTTAACTGCATAGTGGCCTGAGTGCCTTATAATTTGAATTTATTCAATTAACGTAGTTTTATTAATAACAGTGACTCCAGTTGGGGGTTACTTTGTCAATTTTGGAGACGTTACGTAGCCTTTTTTTTTGGATTTAGAATTTTGAACAAATTTTGGATGTGTATTGGCGTTGCAGCCTCACATCTGTATGGTGTAAATCTATTGCTTGTTATTTAATATAATTAGTCACCTTTCAAATTTATTATTGTGGAATCTTGTAAGGAATTATTGAATTTAATGTTGATCACGTACTCTTATGTAAAGCACAGTTAATTAGCGCTAATATTTTTAGTATTAACCTTATAACCTAGAGTCTGCACTCTTCTGTCGAACAGATTGTCGGTTGCCTCTGTTTTACAGAGTGTTTCATTTGGAGTGTTCTTGTGTTGCAATTTACGGTCAAACTGTTCGACCTTGGAAAGACTTTCGGCAAGTTGCCTTATAATTATATGCTTTTGTAAGAATATTGTCAGGTAATTAATTTAACTTTAAGGTTGTCTCATGTGTTTTCCCTTTTTTGAATTTCTTTAACTTTGTAATTATATGTCATTGGTAATTTGAAGTTGTGGATCACCTTGGGTGGCCATTTAAGACTTTTATTCATTCCTTCAGAAATTTAAATACTTGCAACTGGGTTGCGCGTATGTAATTCATATTTCAATGTTTTTTTTTGCTTCCTTTTAAATATATTATTGAACTCAATTTTTAACGAGCTACTAACAACGATTGACTCAGGATATTAGTTAGCAATAGCTGTTTTGTTCTGATTATTTGGTCTTGAAACATTTTGGGTGTTTAAAATTTAGAATAAACCTGTTGTTGAATTTTGAATGTTTGGTTCTCATTTTGTTACCTAAGTGCTTTTAATTGATCATTCTCTTGGGTCAATTCACTTTGGGATAGAGATTAATTTTCAAAGAGATGGCGCCGGGTACTCCATCCACCTCTGTCTCGACAGAACTTATGCCCACACACGAATGAGCTAGCGGTATAATCTCTGTCTTTGATATTCATCGCACTTGGGAAGCAAAAAGGTAAGGTGTCTGAAGGTGGTCACACAGATTCCGAAACGTAATTTTAAGATTTATTTGTGGATTAATGCTAAAGTTGATTCAGTTTATTTCGACATATCAAAATTACCGCCGGATGGAATTATAGTATGCGTATGCGCCATATTTGACTGCGCTTCTGGCCTATTTGGTTCTAGGGCTAGTTGTTCCGTTCACAGGCACGGGCGTAGCACATTGTTGGACCACCAGTACAATGCAATACTTGAATTGTTTCTGATTGTTTTCGTAAATAGGAGTGTATTCAGTCCTGTCGTACCTATTAGTATTCATTTTCAAAAATGTCATATAATCTCTGATTATATAAAATATGAAAAAGTAATACAAAAACAAATTTTGCAGTTTTTTTCCGGTAAAATATGGTATACATATATAATAGAAACTAAGGGTATTGCTGTATATTTCGTTTGACTTAAAGAAAATAAATCTTACTCAATATATGTAGTTCTCATTTCAGGAATACTTTTCATATTGTAATTAAATAAGCCCACAAAAAAAAAAGAAGCAGACGTCCGGGCGACGACAAAAACGTACCGGTAAACAAGTCGTAAATCAACTGCACTAATATACTACGTCAGCGACAGAAAGTCTGGAATATGGTAGAAGAGAGCCAGAATTTGCTAGACCTTTTGTCAGCACATATAAATGCCGCCGGTGGGATAAGGAATTCATTCATTCAATAATAGTCGGAATTCATTCATTCAATAATAGTCGCGCGCGGTATTTACTGAACAGTTCAAATAAACATAAATAATGTGAGTAGTGCAGTTTTATTATATTTCACAAAATACATAAATATTACTGACATAAATAGTAGTGATAGAAATAAATACGTGTGTTAATTTGTTTGTAGTAGTTTCAAGTGCGATACATTTATTGCATATAATGATGTCATCATCATAAATAAACATTTATAAACAAAAAATATATATATTAATTTCAATGTGGATGATTGGCGGTTTAAAATTGTATTATTACTAAATGACACAACCCAAAAATAAAGATTTTACGAAGAGCTAAATAATATTAAATCTATTATATTATATTGTAATTTTATGTAAAATAAACCTATGGATTGACTTTTAAATTAATATTTTAAAAAAGGGGCACATTTTTTATAAATATTAATCAATCAATTAACTTTATTTCACATTACTTCATTAGTAGACCAATGCTGGTAGTATGTACATAACGTGTCTCTGCAAACGTGGGTGTTGAAACGGATTAAAGTTGCATATAGCAGAAATTCCATTGCATATTCAAAATTACCACAGAACCATTTTATGTAAATATATTTCAGATATGCAAATTTCTCATTCGCCTGCTCAATGAAGTGGAAATGGGAAGGTGTAAAAACATTTTTTTTCTTTACGTTACCAATTGCAACTTTTATATGCCCCTAGAAAATCTTTTTTTTGGAAAAAAAAGTTTTCATTTATGTTTTCCTTTAGCTTTTTAAATACCTTATTATCTGTTTTCAAGTTTTTGCTTACACAAGATTAATTTGTTCGTGTGTACGTAAGTCTAGAAGAGGAATATATATTAGAAAATTATAATACGTGTAATAATATACATCATAGAAAAACATCTATTTCTCACAAAAATGTATAAACTAAATAAAACTATTTTTTTATCATAGAATTGTGAAAAACATTGACATACAGTATTACCATAAGAAACTTCTTTTACAAAGTCAGTATTTATAAGATTGACATTGTCAATCTCTCTATATTTTTTGTCCAAATAAGCGTTTCTTTTTAAAATACGCCCTTATTTTAAGATAAGTACCTCTTTGACAGTTTAACAATGCATTTAAAAATTGATTTATATTGGATGAGGATTTAAATGCATTATACCCTGTCTTAGAATAAGAGGAACTGATTCAAATATTCTACCAAAACCCGGAACACAAAGCTTAAAATGTAGTAATTATTTTGATATGACATTTCAACAGTTGATTATGTAGTTATTTGTTAATAATTTATAATTCCATTATATGTAAAATTACTCAAAATAAGGATTGGATGTGATGTTTGACATAACCTATTCTGGTGAACTCTACACTCGAGTATATAGATATTTAATGAAATTTTCATTTAAACATGAAAGTCATATGGCATACATTATAAATTATTGATTATTTTTAAATTTATTATAAAATTATCTGAAAAATATAATTTCCAAGTTATAAATACACAAAAACTAGCTACAAAAATTAGTATGATTCACTGGACGATAACAAGTCACTTTCACTATCGCTATTTCCAACACAAATAATCAATGGTCCTACGATATCAACCAAGTCGGAAGCCTTTTATTCTACGTCAATGATATGATGCATTGTCCATGACTATTTCACCATTATCTGACAATACAATACTTGTACAAAGTATTCTTCGAAAATAATTAAATTGATTTCACCATCGTAGTCAGCTGTTTTTATACCTTGGAAGAAGTTGCCGTATAGTAGTATTTTTAACATATTTATCAAATTCTACTAGTTTCAAATGCCTGTCCACTCTTTCTTTAGGAGATCTTTGCCTGTTCCCATTTTTTAATTATGCGATATACTGTTGCTTTTTGCCAATTCTATAATAGATATATATTTATAATATATTATAAATGAAATAATATCTGTAACTTGCTTAGTCTCTTAGAGATGTTCATTACAATTACTGTTGTTCCCATGTTTAGAGTTTGTAGCGCTAACATTTTGTACATATTTAAAATTGTTTTTCGTCGTCTAAAGTGTAATAATAGTTAACACTGTTTGTGTAGTAAATTTTACGGTTTGATCTGCCTGATCACTAATGTTCATGACGTTCTTAAACGTGCAAATTTTATTTAATATCACAGTAAATATAGTAAACCAAACCAAAGGTATAAGAGAATGTTTACAGGTAAAGGCTTAGTTATGTTATAAAATATGGCGGATACTGCACAGTTATTTTTTTATATTAAATTTGCCTACGCAGGAGTAAATTAAATCTTTTAAAAGTATGTACTATTTTGGAAAGATATTTGAATCAGGGAATCATCAACTTTCTCAGGATGCAAAGCAAGTAGACTAAAAACTAAATTCAGAAATCTAGTTTATTCTTACTCAGTGATGATCAACTGGTATCATGGACAATAAGTCGACCTGGACTCTAAGTTTATAGCCAGATATCAATTTTAAACGGAGTAAGGTGCCATAAGAGCACCATTCTCAAAATGCTATTACCTGTGAGTGGGATTGCTAGTGTCATCACGTTTCGGCGTAGTTACTCTACTAAATATACCTCCATTCTGCAAGAAAAGAACTCTATGACATCTATATAACACAATGATTTCGTATATGTATAATAACGACACCGACAGCATTTTCAAGCCATTAAACATCCCTCTCCTAGAAACAGGATAGAAAACGTTATTTGTGTAGCCCGAGTAGTCCTAATGCAACCACCCTTATATCATTGACCAGATGTTTTGTTCCAATAAGGATGTCACTTTAATATGTCATTGAACTCGCTAAATAATTAAAACGAAAATCAGAAACGTTGCCCCTGTAACTCTTTAGTCGGTGCAAAAGGTCGTGGTTCTTAAGCGCCACATGTTTTTATTTACCAAAAACATGAAAACAAGGATTAGGACTTAAGCGAGAGCAATTAAAACGCACAAGATCCAATTAATAGTATAATTAATAGTAAATAAAGTATATATGAATGAAAACACAGCTACTGTACAACATAAATACATACAGACTGTCGAAAGGCAGTCACATAATGAAGATAGTTCTCAAAAATCCTAAGCGTACATGATCTGGCTCCTACCAGCTGTTAGAGTTTTCTCTATCGACTTATACATAACCCACATAAGGCGGTATGATATGCGTATCACTTAAAACAAATATAATGAACTACAATGCCTCCAAAATACAACAACGCTCTTGTTGACAACAAAGCTAAAGAGATGTTAATGTCAACTTATTTCGGAGTCCTTGCATTCAACTACAAATACAAAGAACTTTTGAACAACAAAGCTAGAAGATGTTAAGATATTAATTGTGGAGCCTTTGCATTAGATATAGTTAAAACTACCCATCTTAACATCTGCACAAGTGAAGGTCTCCTCTCAAGAGGATGCATTGCTTAACATTATTAACAAATATGATGCCTTGAGATTATAATTAAATGATATTAACAATCGAGCTTACCCTAGTGTCTTATGAGGCTTCACATTTAAAAGGAAGCTAAAATTCTCTGGACCTCACATCTATAGGCCTGTCAAATTAAAAAAGAACCGCATGAATATAGTTGTTTCAAAATAACCTCGGTTACCACACATGCTACTTGCCACACAGGCAACAATGATTGTTACTGAATCATAACAGGTATTTCTAACTGTTACACTAAAAGCTCGCCCAAATCTGAACCTTAAGATTTACAAAAGAAAATATAATGGCATGTGCTGAGGTATATTTTCTTAAATTTCTTGTACAATTTGCCATAGCAAACTCCATAATTCAAATCTAATCTCATTTAGATGAAATATATAACATTATATAAATTTTGTAAAAGAAATCTGAACTAAAATAAGTAGTCTACAGAACAATATTTCCACTTGAAAAATGTTCATTAACCATAAGTTATACAAAAATTTATTTCCTAAAAACTGACAGAGCATATGCATCTGTTCTATAAAAAGTGACAATTGTTGTTGTTTTTGGTCGCAAATCGAACTTTTTTTTGAGACGCTGCAATTTTCGATATTTTTTAGATTTTGGAAAAGTATCCGTAGGTGTTGCAGCTCTATCATTGTACCAAGAGTAGGTTTTTCCATTAATGATGAATTCAGTTGCCGGAATCATATAGCCGGCCGAGCTGTGTGGTGATTACAACTCTGTTTAAATAAAAATAACTATATTATTCATGTATATTTTGCAACGGCAAATAAACTGTAACATGTTTACTAGGTACTATATATTTGCCAATGCTCAATCTTATAATTCCAATACCTTAGTTAAAAAATATTGAAAGTCAACCTGTGTTTCTAGTTTTTAACTCCAAGGTTATGCATTAACTCAAGCAAAGATAAAGAGTTAAAAGTTAGCAGAACTACAGTTCCTAATTTCTGTGTTCAGTTGAACACTTGAGGTAGTCCTATTAATATTTGTGAAGCTTTCTAATACCATCAGTTGGAAAAGAAGTAGTAAATTATTGCTATGCAAGAAATGAGACATGTACAGGGTGAGTCATTAGTAGCCGCTTCCTTGATTGCTCCTTTGTGTTTTAAATAAAGGAAAAAACAATTAGTGGAGGATCGATGGTTGCTAGTGGCGCATATTGTAAAACATTTTTTAATTTTTTTAAATGACTCACTCATTTTTGGATTTTCTTGTACTGCTATAAATTGCCTGTTCTACTGTTTTTTCTTTTCAAAATTGAGCCAGTAGTTTTTCAGTTATTAATTTTTTTTGAAAATCTTTGACCAAAACACGTGTTCAGAAAAAAAATATTTTCACATTGTTTTTAAAAGTGAAAACATTAACATTGGTGGTGCTTGTAGCCAAGAAAATTCTGCATCATTTGGTAAAGTTGCACTCGACAATACCTCAAAATACTTTGTTTTTTCAAAGCCTACTTCCTGAAATTTTCACATACCAAAAACTTATTTTTTTTAAATGGAACACCCAGTATTTTATTGAGGCATTTTGTTCCTTTTTTTATTCTCCTTCATTTTTGTTAATAATGTCCTATACCTATCTTTTGTAATTTCTGAGATAATCACTATAGAAGCAATTAGCGGACAATTAAAGAACTACGAGTGCTGTTGTTCTATGCACCAAAATATTTGTTCAACCAATGGAACGCAGGAATGGCGCCCGACTTCCTTGGCGAACTATCAAACAAAGTAAATGTTAAATCGAGCTATCCCAAAAGTAATAATTTCACAGAATGAAGAGCATCGCATTTCAATTTTTTAATTCCGGCAGTATTTCATTTTTGACACTGTTGGTTAACATCGAAATAAAATAAAGGTTATGTTTACTGACATATTTAAGGATGTCTTCAAAAAGTTTTGAAAATCCGTCCATAGATAGCGAAGATACTCTCCTCCACCAACATTTTCATCAAAGAAATAAGGTCCAATTATGTAACTACCTACTATTCCTCCCCACAGTTTTAATGACCAACGATTTTGAAAGTTTACATGTGTGATAAAGGGTGGGATTTTATGTGTTATAATAACGGAAATTGTGACGATGAACGTATTCACTTTAATAGAAGGCGTTGTTGGTAAACAACAACAAAATTGAGAAAACCAGGATAATTTATCTGCTGCCAATTGACAAAAATTTAAGCGATTCTGAAAATTTCTTTCATCTAATCTTATGTATGAATATGCTACGGGTGAATTTCATATTTCCTAATTATTCTGGACTCTCAAATTTGACTTACATCTAACTGACGACTAATTTTCGTAGTACTAGTATGGGTCTGTTCGACTACACTCGCAAGTACCATACACGTCTTATCCTCACCAGGTATTGCTTTTTCCGCTCTTTCTTTCATATTCAATACTTTCTGTTCACTCAAACCGACCCTTTATACTTTCGAAGGTTTTCTGCCTTCAGTTGACTTCGACCAGGGATCGCTGTGCATAGAGTCTGGATGCTAGCAAAGAGTTTCTTTCAGATTCACCCAAAACGTCAATCATATCTATTAACTCTTCATAAGAATAATTCATTTGGATGAACTAACAGCGATGCTTTTATAAGTTTGACATAAATGTATACCGAGTTTCTTTAACAGTTGACTCAGGCAGTCAGCCGCATTCCAGCCTTTACTGGACGAATATTTGGGTGCATTGAACAGCGCCCGTAGTTCTTTAATTGACCGCTAATTGCTCGTATAGTGATTATCTCAAAAATTACAAAAGATAGGTATAGGACATTGTTCACAAAAATGAAAGAGTATAAAAAAAGGAACAAAATGCCTCAATAAAAAGCTGGGTGTTTCATTTAAAAAAAATAAGTTTTTGGTATGTGAAAATTTCAGGAAGTAGGCTTTGAAAAAACAAAGTATTTTGAGGTATTGTCGAGAGAGTTTACCAAATGATGCAGAATTTTCTTGGCTACAAGCACCACCAAAGTTATTGTTTTTACTTTTAAAAACAATGTGAAAATGATTTTTTTCTGAACACGTGCTTTGGTCAAATATTTTCAAAAAAAAATAATAACTCAAAAAACTCTTGGCTCAATTTTGAAAAAGAAAAAACAGTTGAACAGACAATTTAAAGCAGTACAAGAAAACCCAAAAATATATAGGGTGAGTCATTTAAAAAATTAAGTTCCGTGCATTTCCGGTGAAACCGGAAGTGCGTCAGAGCTTAAGGTATTTTTACAATGTGCGCTATAAGCAACCATGGATCCTCCACTAATTGTTTTTTCTTTTATTTAAAACATAAAAGAGCAATCGAAGAAGCGGCTACTAATGACTCACCCTGTATACATAAATGCTATAAAAAATTGTTGGTGTAATATTTGATATATGAATTTGAACTTGAACTCAAATAATGAAATGATAATTTACCGAAGAACAACTACAATTAAATTATAATAAAAAATACTGCAGTGATCTTGAGTTAAAATTAAGTTGCATATAAGTATTCTTAAGATCACGATTTGATTTAATTAATTTAATTTTATTTTTATTGTTTTATCTTACTTTGAAATCAAACAATACACACTGTATATAAATATTTACTGTAAAATTATAGGTTAGGATGTAGTAAATTTATATTATTTTAAGTAAAACAATGTAATAATTGGAATAATCCCTGTATAACAGGTGAATTGGTTTTATTATTCGTGATGAATTAAGATATTGCAATAATTCACGTTTTCTCATACTTATATATTGGTTTTTCTTTGAATCTCGTGTATTAAATTGATAATCATATTGATATTTAAGATGCATTTGTTTGTTTAAACTTTTCAAGCAGTAAAATATATACACGCTGCTAGGGACGATGCCATTAATGTACTACATCTTAAAGAGTAGGAAGAATCTCTTAAATAGACATGCCTGAGTTTTTTATCTTAGGAGGATTGTTATAAAAGGCCGTGCAGGGCGATTTTCAATGGATTTGGATGCCGGTGCAAACCGCTCTAAATACAAATAAGCATTCGGTGTCTGTATTAATAATTTTAAATTTGAACTTGTAAAATTGTTAAGAAATATTTTTTTATTTTGAACTTGTAAACTTTTAAAAAATAATTTTTATTTTGGACTTTCTAATAATAAAAATAATGGAATTTCTAATAATATTTGTGGACACTTTTCAAAAAATAATTTCATGGAGTTGTAATAATTTCTAATTACAAATTTTTATTCGAACTTAGAATATTTTTTCGAATTAAATAAATATATTTAAATTATAGTTAGGAGATATTAGGATATTTGTCAAGAACCGGAATATTTTATTTTAAAACATGATGGTCATACGCTCCATGTCACGACAAAAGATTCTGGAAATTATAATAATTATTTTTTTGAGTTAGGGTATTTTGTAAAGAGTTTCATTTTCTTTGAATAGGAGTACAGACACTCTTCTATATAATATTTATTATATCTCATAAACACTTGTAATTAATTTTTTTTTCAATTGTGAATGATTTTCATTGCTTCTTGTGAGCATTAGAGATCGGACATGTTATTACGTGAGTCAAGGGTGCAATCAATGAATTAAAGGACAAATTCATAGGGTGGAACCTTGACTGACTCCTTAACGTGAATTTGCTATGGGAATGTTGTGTAGAAGCGAGAAAAGACATTTGGACAGGATTAAAATCAGAGCAAAGCCCATTTTCTAGTGTGTGCACAATAATAAGAATAATATTTTTGTTTCATAATCATAAGTCGTTACACATTATAATTAATGATGAGAAATTTTCTTTTGTTTTGTTGATAGCACAAAAATTTGAAACTAAGCACGTACTCATGTGTTATACTTGATTTTGATTTATACTTTAGTTTATATACACTATTATATGCTAATGTCATGTATGGTGGCTTGTAAATAAGTTATTTAGAATAGTTCTTTTGTTTGTGAATACATTTTTTTTTATTTTATTATCAGTATTTTCTCTTAGTATGTTTAATTAATTATTTTGTAAGATATTTCTGTATTTTTATTTAATGTATCTGACCTGTTACAAACTTAAGAGTACAGTCCTTTGGAGAAAGAATAATTCTGCCCCTGAGATAAAAGATAATTAGAGATACCATTAACTGAACTAGTGAAGTGCGACATTGCCTAACCCACAATTTTGCAGAAGAAGCAAGATCTCAGATTTGCATAAGGCTAATTTCCTGGGATATATGCGTGAACCTTCATAATTTTAAGAATAAAGAGTTTTAATAATTTCATTACATTATTAATTTGCAAACGTCACAGCAATATGTTGCTTTAATAGAAAAGTAGAAAAAGCATCTAGACTAAACAGAAATTAAGATAAATGGTCTGTGTTCTACAGAGCAATTATTTAATACATAATACATTTTCCTATTTTATTACACGAGGAAGCTTGGAATATATTAAACGTATCACGCTTTATATATAAAATAGTAGAAGTTTCTAAAGAAATAACATTAAAAGAATTTACACAATCCAAACAGTTTGCGTAAAGCATATGAAAGAGAAAGGCAGTAAACCAAGTCATAGTCAGTTAAAGTATGAACAAAGAGAGACATTAAGAAATACACGGTCCAATGCGGGCTATTATCCAGGTCAACAAATGGTGTAAAATTAACATAACACCGAAGCACACTTCTAAAACTTGGCTAATAGCCCGCCCTGGACCATGTATATCTTAATGCTTCTTCTTTTTGTTCCGGCATCTCGACTTAGCGAGTTTACACCTTCCTTCTGCACCTTTTCTTAAAATAAATGGATAATTTAATAACCCATTTTAATCTTGCCCGGCCGACCTAATGAAAAAATTATTAATTAATTTCACAACTTCCTATAACCGTCCGATATTATTTCTACTTAAGAACCCTCTTTAAAAAAATTTAATGTCTATATAAATGCAATTACTACGAAATTTCTTTCATTTTCCTTTACATTTTCCTGAAGAATTATAATTGATCAATTTTTACTCAATTAAGAAATACTATATATAATTAATCAATATGTCATTTAAGCTTATTGTATCGATAAAAAAACAAAAGTAAAAAGTTGTTTGTATCTAATGCAAAACTTAAGTCTTTGAAAATTATTTGTAGAAAGAATCTTTGGTAACGATGTACATACATAATGGGTTTAAAAGGGGATACTCAAGAAGTCATTTAATTTGTTAAATTATTATTGGCAGTAAATTAAATTGAAAATTGTCAAATAACGTTATAATTCACTTTGTTACGGTCAGATCTATCTGTTCTTTCGTGTAATTGTTATACGTGTCTTTCGTGAATTTGTTCATTACTTTCTTTGTTGTTCCTTATTTCGATGGACTTCATATTTAATTTATATGGAAATATGTACAGGATGGAACAATTATATACAGGCTGCCCCACCGAAAACGGAACAGATTTAATATCTCGAAGGAGAAAACTTTTTTGAAAAAACGCAAACACAGGTCGATATTTGATCCAAGGGGGACACCCTTCCATCATATCTTCAACTGTGATACGTCATCCCCTCCCCTCCATCACTCTAACCATTACAATTTAAATAAGGAAAGTACTAAATACGATACATCATTGAAAAGTACGGAGAATTCAGCAATGTGAATGGATGCGCTATTTTTGATTTTAGCGCCCTCTAGCGGGAAAAAGAAACGGTTACGTATTTCACAATCTGACACATCATTTCAAAGCTAATTTTATTAGCAATTTAATGCACAATTGAAAAAAAATTAAATAATCGAAACACTTTGCTGAGCTCTAATATTAGAAACTACGAACTTATTAGTTTACAAAAGACGCTGACAGTCTGTACTTGAGAATGATGACAAATAAATGTCAAAAATATTACGTATTTAGTTGCTAATAAAATTAGCTTTGAAATGATGTGTCACATTGTGTAATACGTAACAGTTTTTTTCCGCTAGAGGGCGCTACAATCAAAAATAGCGCAACCAACAATCACTTTGCTGAATTCTCCGTACAATTACCTTTTTAATGATGTATCGTATATACTACTTTCCCTATTTAAATTGTAATGGTTAGAGTGATGGAGGGGAGGGGAATGACGTATCACAGTTGAAGATATGACGGAAGGGTATCCCCCTTGGATCAAAAATCGACCTGTTTTTGCGTTTTTTCAAAAAAGTTTTCTCCTTCGAGATATTCAATCTGTTTCGTTTTCGGTGGGGCACCTGTATAAAAAAAGCTTTCTATTCCTAGAACTGTTAACATAAGAATATGATAACTTTTCATGGCGAACCCCTTTTGAGCAGAAATATTTCGAATAGTCCCTGTTTGCGGGTTACGATGGGAAAAGGAAAGGGATGTCCAAAAATAGTAAAAGAGTTTTCTGTCTCATTCTTTTACGTTACATGTGTTTTCATTATATTAAATAGCTTTTTAAACGGAAACCACAGAAAATCATGATATATATATTATATATTCATTTATTTATTTACTATTTTATACTATATCATGGTATTCCTAGGTTAAATAATAAGAAAAATATATGTACATGACAGGAGTCTTCTTCTGGTACATTTTTGCAAAAGACAATCACGGCATGTTTAAAATGTATTTCTATAACTAAAATTTACTATTTCAGCGCATAATAATTCTTGGTATTATTAATAAACAAATAACAATAGTTTTTTTCAATAGCAAATGAATAAATGATTACTTTGATATGTGTAGATATTTATATGTAAATATAGCTTGATAATTTATTTAATAAAACCAAAGCTAATGTGTAGCTTCTGTCTATAGTTCCACATTTATTGTAGACTAGCGATACCCGGCGCGCGTTGCTACGTCCACAGAAAACCCCAGTTTTTATCGGCATCAAACTTCACTGGAAAACTCTCACGACCATGTTAGAGTTTTACTGAAAATTTCATTAAAATCGGTTCAGCAGTTTCGGAGTCTATAAGGAACATACACACCCACCCACACACATGCATCCACTTGTTATCTAACCACTGAATAATTACAGGTGATCCAATGTAGGTAAGTTCATTAGTTCAACTTCATGTGTTAGTACGAATCTAACCACGGAATAATCAGAGGTGATCTGATATCAGTAAGATTAAATGATGGAAAATGTTTTTATTTTTAGTCCAATCGGCACCAACTTCACAGGAACACGCTCCAGACTATGGGTTTTCATGAAAATTTCATCAAAACCGGTTCAGCGATTTCGGGGTCTATAGGGAACATACACACACCGCCACGCACACACACACAATTTTATATATAAGACGAAGAAGATAACAATCATCTTCACTACATGGTAGACAATGCTAAAGTGACACAAAAGTAACAAATATAGGAATTAATAAAGTAAATATGTAAACTGAAAGTACTAAATGTGAATCGCAACTTTAGACATATGTTTCGAACTCTCAGTTATCTTCGGCATAGTTCGGCCCAAGTGCGTGTGAAATAATAATACGTGTAATATAAATCTTACCCTTGAGAATCCCAAACTTCAAAAACCTATTCATATCCAATAGTGTTCAACAACAGTAGTCAGTCGTGTATTATGTACTGTGTAAATTGCAAAATTTCAGTCAGGCATACTAGTAAATAACATTGAATTATTCGTATCAGTGTCTTAAAAAAATGTATTACATGAATGCATAGGTCATCTTGACGCAGGGACTGTGTTTGAAAAAAAATAATTGCAAAAATGTGAAATAAGAAAAGCAAAGCCATTTTGTAGCTTCTGCCGTTAGTTCCACAATTTACTGTATATAACAATCAACTTAACTTTTTAAAGCATTATCACGCGCTTCAATTTTCTAAATCAAAATTTGTTATAATGGATGATCTCGCAATATACAGGTTGCTCATTAGTGCGTCAAAGTCCAATATAGGCGTTATTAAATAGTACTGAAGAAATTTATTTTATAAAAAGTGGGACAGTAACAAGAAACACACATTTTGAAAATAATTTGAATTATACAGGGTGATGCGTTAAAATGGCACACATTAGATTTTTTTTTTAATGAAACACCCTGAATATCTTTCGTTTTTCCTTATCTACTTTAATTTGTGTTTTCATCGATATCTGGGGTTTTGGTTTTGGATGACGCATTGTTGAGTTATGAATGAAAATTATAAAAAAAATGGTCGCGACAATATTTACCATAATAATTCTATGCGGTAGTATTACGATTATCTAAGACAAAATTATTTAGTAAGTATGCAGCCAAGGGATGTGTTGAACCTACAAAATAATCAAACATTCATTTTATTATACAGGGTGTTTGTTACGATGCAATCAATTTGGTTATAGTTAAAGAACGTTTACTGATTTTTTTCAAATGGAACACCCAGTATATTATTAAATTTTTGGAATGATGCGTTAATTGCGCTTAATTTTTGTTAATAATGTCCTATACCCAAACCCAATAATTTCGGAGTTGTTTTTTAATTTTTCATTACAAACCGCTAAATTATTTGTTTTCGGTTCGATTTAGTGTACTGGGTAAACGATTTGATAAACAAAAACAAATAAACGTCAACAGACGTCAACCAACGTCAAAAATTAAAATCTTATTGTTGCTGTTAATTAGGTGTAATATTAGTGATTTCAGAAGTTTCTGCGTTTAATGTTGTTATTGTGTTATCTCTTGATTGGATTAGTGGGTAGGTACGTACTTTTCTTGTATATTTGTTGCTTGCCACATATTATTATTACGGTTTTTAGTTAAGTCAATATGCAGTTTGAAAGCAACGAACTCCTTGACATGATTTTCATTATGGGAACTGCCCAAAAGAATTGCCTATTAACCAAGCGAATTTGTGCGCCAAGATATCCTGACAGAAGACAACCTTCAGTTACAAGTTTGGAAAGACTTAAGGAAAGATTTATTAGAACAGGAAATGTGAGTTATGAAAAGCTTGAAAAGACAAAGAGGACAAGTGACGAAGATAAATTGAAAGTCTTGCTATCAGTAATTGACGAGCCCTCTACTAGTTCGTCCAAAATATCAACAGAAACTAATATACGACGATCTACTGTAAGCAAGATTTTAAAAAAAAATAAATATCATCACTACAGTGTTTCCTTTCATCAAGAACTGTTGGGGCCTGATTTAGAGACTAGAAGGAGGTTTTGCGAATGGGGACTAGAAATTGAAAGGGTAACACCTAACTTCTTCCAAAAGGTATTATTTACTGACGAGTCGACCTTTACTCAGGGTGGTAGCCCAAACCGTCATAATCTTCATCATTATGCAATAGACAACCCAAGAATATTAACAGCGATTGATAAGCAGAGGGAATGGACTATAAATGTTTGGGCTGGTATTATGGGCAACTTTATAATTGGACCACATTTCTTTCACGGACTTTTAAATGGTGCGCAATATTCCAGCTCTAAGAGAAAATATGTGGCTTCAGCACGACTGTGCTCCAGCACATTTTGCACTAAATGTCCGACACTATTTGAATCAAGTATTCGAAGGTAGATGGATCGGCCGCGGTGGTCCCATTAGTTGGCCACCTAAATCGCCAGATTTGACCAAACTTGATTTTTTTCTATGGGGGTACATAAAAAATATTGTATACCAAACACCTCCAACTACAGCAGACGATATGAGGCAACGTATAATACGTGCTTTTGAAACAGTTTCTATTGAGAAGTTGCAACACGTAAATAGGTCCTTTCTGTCAAGGCTGCAAATGTGTTCTATTCAAAATGGGTCACTTTGAAAATTTATTATAAATGTTGCTTCTAACAAAATTACAGTTTGATACTTTTAGTGGTTTATTTGTTTTTGTTTGTCAAATCGTTTACCCTGTACACCAAATCGAACCGAAAACAAATAATTTAGCGGTTTGAAGTAAAAATTTAAAAATAACTCCGAAATTATTGGGTTTAGGTATAGGACATTCTTAACAAAAATTAAGCGCAATTAAGGCATCACTCCAAACATTTAATAATATACGGGGTGTTCCTTTGAAAAAAATCAGTAAATGCTCTTTGACGATAGCCAAATTGATTGCATCGTAACAAACACCCTGTATAATATACTGAATGTTTGATTATTTTGTAGGTTCAACACATCCCTTGGCTGCATACATACTAAATAATTTTGTCTTAGATAATCGTAATACTACCGCATAGAATTATTATGGTAAACATTGTCGCGACCATTTTTTTTATAATTTTCATTAATAACTCAACAATGCGTCATCCAAAACCAAAACCCCAGATATCGATGAAAACACAAATTAAAGTAGATAAGGAAAAACAAAAGATATACAGGGTGTTTCATTTAAAAAAAAATTCGAATGTGTGCCATTTTAACGCATCAGCCTGTATAATTCAAATTATTTTCAAAATGTGTGTTTTTTGTTACTGTGCCACTTTTTATAAAATAAATTTCTTCAGTACTATTTAATAACGCCTATATTGGACTTTGACGCACTAATGAGCAACCCTGTATAAAAATTTTTGCATACAACTAGTGGAGGCAAATGAAAAATCTGATATTTTTCATTGTTTTCGTCTAAAAATTTTCGAAGTTATACAAATTTATACTGCCTATATAAATATAAAAAAAAACAATCAAAAAAGCATTTTTATCTTTCATGTACAATTTAATCTGTAACATTGTTTTTTCTTCACGAAAACCTTAACTTAGTATGTATATATATTCATAACTATCAATCATAAGGACATGCATAGAGAAAAAGGAAAAGGAACGATCATTTACGCCACTTCCCCTTTGTTTGCATTACTATTTGACGAAGAATCGAGTTAATTTTCTATGCAGGGTCTTTTGTGCTATCGTAAATATTTGATAGTATCGACCAAAATGCTCCAGTTGTCTGCACATGTGTTGTTACATAAAATTTGTTTAGCTCTGCTCCCAGAGACTGGGGTTGCGTTGCCGAAAATATAATTTGAACTAGCTATTCATGAAACCAATGTTGCGCTTAGAGGACGAGTTGTTTTACTATCAATGCTATTGTTACACCGATTTTGTGCAGATGTGTCAATTTTAGCATGTTCTAAAATAATGTAGGTAATGATAGTTAAAAATATATACAACGAAAATATGTAATGACATACTTTATATGCTGTAGATAATTCAAAAACAATTTCACGCAATAGAAATATGTATTTTCCGTAGATGTATGTATGTAATAACTGATAAGTACTAGGTGATTCACCAAAATCGTCTCTTGAAAGTTTATGAACTTTCAACCAACATCGATATACTTTGACAAAAGTTGATAGAACTTCGTTTTTTAAATGAAAATGTTTTACTTTTCATTTTTGTTTTCCGTATTCTAGGACAAATTTAATTAGACATTTTGCCGATAACTATTTACATCTTTGAAGTTAAATATTAATCTTCTCAATGCAACATTATATTACAAATATACACCGTGTTTCATGTAACTAGCACATTAGAAGTTTTTGTGCTTACAACGCGAATTTTTTCCAGAAGTTTCTCAAATAATTGACCGCAATCTTTCAAGTTAAAATATTTTTAAACTCGTGCAACTTCCGGTTACACCGGAAGTAGGCGCCATCTTTGTTATTTTAAATGTGACACCTTGTATTTTATTCGAGATTTGAATTGCTTATTTAAATAGAAGAACAGAGATACCGGGTTGGATTATGTCAAAGTCAACCGTTTCGGAGTTATTCAACTGTTTTCCATTTTTAGGGCACTTGAACGTAAATTTTAAAAGTTCTTTATCTGAGACATGAAAAAAGATAAACAATTAAAATTTGTTCCTGAGATAGTCAAAGTATTGTCCTATTCGAATATCACCAGGTTTTGCAATAATATTACACAGGGTGTTCTCTAATTAATTTACAATTATACACATTTCAAATGCAAGAAACTCAATTTTTTCAAATGAAACACCCTGTATATTTTCGCCTTTTCTGAAGCAGAAAAAAATTGTCTTTCGATCCACTATTACATTCCCTATACCTATCTCTAGAGGTTTTTGAGTTATTGGGGAGATCAGCCTGAAGGCCCGATATTTTGCCAAATAAAACTGAAAAAATAATAGATTAAGTATAGGAGGAGTGGATTAATAGTCATTTGTAAGCATGTTATGGGCATGGAAAAAAAGTCTTCTAGTTCAAAACCAAAAATTTATTAATTGCGAAAACATTTTTGATCTCACGGTATAAGTCAAACAAAGAAAACAAAAACAAATCTAAAACCAAATCACAGCAAGTGCTCAATATGTCCACCGCCTACTTCAATGCATTTATTTAACCTTGTTTGGAGCTGGTCAGTCGTTGCACGTTCAATCATTTGAACTTCAATTTGGTCAAATGCTCTTCGCACCCTATCCTCTAGTTCTTGCCTGGAGTTAACTGGTGTTGCATAGACCTCTTTTTTTATGTAACTCCATAAAAAAAAGTCAACTGGAGTTAAATCCGGAGATCTAGCAGGCCAAAGTCATGGTCCATTTGGACCAATCCACCTATCCTCAAATAGCTGGGTCAACTCTTGATATACAGCATGAGTAGAATGAGCTGGAGCTCCATCCAGTTGAAACCAATAATAGTTTTGGTGTGGCATGTCATTGACTATGTTTGCCACCACTTCCCTAATGATTCGCAAATATCTTTCGGACGTTAGCCTTTCATCTTAAATATGATAAAATACCCTTCCCCACCCTATTATGGCGAATACATTAAAACTAAATTGATATTGAAAATGGCTTACTCGTGAAAAGTGGGGATTTTCATCTGCCCAAAAATGACAATTTTTATTATTTACAACGCCTTGCCTGGTAAACTTGGATTCATCCGACCATAAAATCTTTCGTAACATGTCCGGATCTTCCTGTTTACGAATAGTTAGCCACTCACAAAAATCAATTCTTCTCTGAGCGTCTCCATTTCTCAGTTCGTGGACTTTCCTTTGTGCATATGGGTGCCATTTGTTCTTTGCTAGCACGCGTTGAATTGACGTCATACTAATATCTAAATCCACCTTTGCTTTACGTATCGAAGCATGGGGATGAGCTGTGAAATATCCCAGAATATTAATTTCGTTGTTTTCTTCACCTGTTACTGGCTTAGTACAATTTCTTTTTGTGTTCATATTCCAATGTCGCAAAAAATGTGTTTCAATTTTTGCAAATTTGAATCGATTCATCGGAGGCAAATTAGGGTATCTCTGATTGAACACACGGCAAGCTCTACTTATTATGCGATTACATTCTCCGTGTATGTAAAATAAATTAAGGATACTTTCATTTGGATAATTATTATTATAGCCTTCCATTATGCACTAATCAAATCATTCAGTAAAGTACAAAAAATATCCAAGCATCAAATTAATAACACTGACAGCGAACGAAATTTTGACAACTAAACATTTTGTTACTTCCAAGGCATTCTTGAAATTGTATGTGATAAATGGCAAAATATCGGGCCTTCAGGCTGATCTCCCCAATAACTCAAAAACCTCTAGAGATAGGTATAGGGAATGTAATAGTGGATCGAAAGACAATTTTTTTCTGCTTCAGAAAAGGCGAAAATATACAGAGTGTTCCATTTGAAAAAATTAAGTTTCTTGCATTTGAAATGTGTATAATTGTAAATTAATTAGAGAACACCCTGTGTAATATTATTGAAAAACCTGGTGATATTCGAATAGGACAATACTTTGACTATCTCAGGAACAAATTTCAATTGTTTATCTTTTTTCATGTCTCAGATAAAGAACTTTTAAAATTTACGTTCAAGTGCCCTAAAAATGGAAAACAGTTGAATAACTCCGAAACGGTTGACTTTGACATAATCCAACCCGGTATCTCTGTTCTTCTATTTAAATAAGCAATTCAAATCTCGAATAAAATACAGGGTGTCACATTTAAAATAACAAAGATGGCGCCTACTTCCGGTGCAACCGGAAGTTGCACGAGTTTAAAAATATTTTAACTTGAAAGATTGCGGTCAATTATGTGAGAAGGCAAAACTTCTGGAAAAAAATTCGCGTTGTAAGCACAAAAACTTCTAATGTGCTAGTTACATGAAACACGGTGTATATACAGAAAATTACAATGCATGTGCTTAGACTGATCAAGAAATTTGATTTATTGTTATTCTGCATATGTCCCTTAAATATACATATAAATATAATAAAAAAAGGAAAAGAAAAACACGTGTATTACAGAATCGATAACAAACAAATTAATTAAATATAAAAACAAAAGTTAGAAACAAAAAAAATAAAAAAAAAGGGAAATCACGGGACATTCACCGCAACTCCTGCAAATACACTTTAAACTGCTTTTTAAAAGCATTATAACCGACGCACCAAATCCCGAAAAGCTGGCCAAAATTAAAATAAATTCTTTACTGAGGTAAAATTCAGTACTCGGGGGTCTTTTGGGGGCGCTGATCACGAATCCGGAGATTCGAATTTTCAGAAAATAAAATGGCGGATCCAATGTGGCGTAAAGGTTTTGGAAAAATTGATTGAAACTGTGTGAAATTTAGTATTCGGGGCGCTGATCTCGAATACAAAATCGAAATTTAAAAAAACAAGTTGACATTTAGTAATGAAGTCATACACTACTTTACTTCGTCCGAAAGTGAAAGCATGTTGCAATTTACTGTTTATGAACTCTTCAATTTCCTGGTATGCTGCAGTCACATAATCGTTTAAAAATTTAAAAGAAAGTTAATCCAAAAACATTATTTTCAGTTTCTACTTCTAAAATACTTTCCACTTTGACACAGGAAAATTATTGGGAATGAAAAAGTTATAGTTTCCTGTAACATAAGAAAATGTTCAATAATAGTTACCAGGCTCCGAGAGACCTATTAAGGGAAATAAACCCTCATGTATCTTTTATTATGAATTTATATTATACGCTTTATAATAAAAATATTTTTGTCAAGTAATTTTCCATTAAAATGTTGGCCCTCGTAGAAGAGACTTATTGATAGCCAAAAATGACATGATACAAAATATTGCTATTTGAAGGCGTACAATAAAAATTTGCAATGAAAAAAGCACTGATCAGACAAAAAATGTACTTGGGCGTGAGCAATACCACGATTTAAGTACGGCCCTATAAAAATTTCAGTATAGTATAATTTTCATAGAAACTACTTCTTCATATTATGCTCAAAATTCAGAAAAATGCGTCCTTGTCACAAAACTAGCGCCAATAGCGAGTGCTATGCACATCGCCGCACTCGCTATTGGCGCTAGTTTTGTGACAAGGACGCATTTGCGGTGATGTGCATAGCATTTCTGTGGTTTATATTAGACAACTGTCAAGTCTACAGTCTCCAACAAAACTGAATGTAGAACTTATCAACTTTTCTCTTCGAGTTTACAGTGTTCCGTTGCAATTTTTTGTTCATTTTCTAATAAATCATGAGTTTACTGACATCACATAACTTATTATTTCATATTTCGCAATGCGTGATGATATTCTACTTACTTCCAGCTTTCGAATCCATTTGCAGATTTAAAATTTATATATTTTTACGAATTTGACGTCTACTTCTATAGAGCGATGCAGATGCGACTAGGAACGCGGTACGTGTTGCTAGATCGAAAGTCACTTTAGAACTGGCATACAATAGCAGGTATACGGGATCTACCTTACTAACCAACCACTTTAAAACCGGGAAATATAATTTTCATTATATAATATTCTATACTTGCTTTCTTTAGTACGCAATCTACTCATCGATTTATTAATTCTTATTTTATTTGGTAATCTACCTTCTGATGTAATATCTGTCAAATATCAAAAACTGAGTGATAAATTAAGTGTGAACTGATTTCGGTATAATACAATCATATTTACATTTCTAGCACGTAGTTTTAAAAGCATTTCGAAGTATTCAAAAACAGAGTATAATCCCGATGAAGCATCTCTTCGATATCAAACCAGACACCTATTTTCTAAATAAAGGTTATAGAATATTATGGCAACCGCATTACATCATGCCGCATAAATCAGAGTGGCAATATGCCAATATAATCTTTCATTCTAAATTATAATAAATTTTATTTTTCGAATATGTCTCTATTTTTTTTTATAACTCAATATGGAATCCCGAATTGTATATACGTAAAATAATATACTCTTGGTTTGTGTAGTTATCAATTTCAGTTTAAGGAAAAATCGATTGTCTAGATAACCATTAGACGCAGGAAAAGAGACTTAAAGAGGGGGGGGGGTTACTTGATCGGTGTAAGCTACAAAATGGTCAATTTCAACGTAGAAAATCGCAACAATTAAGGCACTTGAAGAAGTTTCCGCTACGTGCACGAAATAATCAATATTTGTTCTAGTGACTCACGATTAAAATTTGCAATTATATTAAAAAATAGTTAAAATACAGCACTTTGAATTTTTTCGTTTTATAGCGATATAAAGCTTACTGTGCTTAAAAAGTACTTTTTTGAATATTTTTATTCTGAACACGACAATGTATTTACTTTACTTTCAAAATAACCCTGGTCTCCAAAAAATTACTTGGAAACCAATGAGAATGATCACAAAGTCCGCACTGATAAATGGCAAATAGGCAACACAAAATTCAACCTCTTACTCAGAGTTTTGTAATGTCTAAAGACCAGCTATATGGAAAGTATACCTGGTCGACTGCATTAAGCCGAACATGATATAAACAGAGAGATCTTCAACTCTTTTTATTACCTTAGGTAAATAAATGTTTCATTCATATATTGGCTTTATTTTGTAATTATTTTAAGGATATTTGCGAGAATGTATTAGATATTAATTTTTCGTCTGGAAGAAATATATATTGTTATTATTATTATAATAATAAGTATACATTGAACATATTTGTAAAAGAAACTACATGCAGTTGGTATATACAGGGTGTTTCATCGGTTGGGGTATCGCGAATTAAAGTGCCTAAATATAAAAATATCGACTTCAAATTTTAACCACTTATAGAGCTTTTAAACCGCTACCAGCAGGTTAGGTTGTTTTTGATAATATTATTTTAATTAATGCGTAAATTAAAAAAAACGTATTATCAAAAATTAAAAGTGCTCAAAAAATGTTCAAATTTGAATGGTGATACGTGGAAATATCACCCATATTAACTTCACAATCAGAATTTTTATAAACGAAACCGTTTGTCAAATAAAGTCAATATTAAATAATGTCGTTTTTCTTACGACAGATTTATGGTACTTAACTTTCTAATTGTGCTGTCCGCAAACAGGTAGTCCTTTTAAATTTATGACGGATAATAAATAAAAATTTATGACGGATAATATTCAACCCTGAAGCCTTCAGTTGTTGTTGTAGTTCTACTAATCGGGAAGCGTTTCCAAGGGCATTCTGAACTTACATTTAGGTACTTTGTGATGTTAGTTGTGATTCTATTTTCACGGAGTCAACTTCATTTGTTTAAGCTGTGTTTTGCTAGTGTTTTCTGTTTTCAAAATGCCGTTGAATATTATCCGTCATAAATTTTTATTTATTATCCGTCATAAATTTAAAAGGACTACCTGTTTGCGGACAGCACAATTAGAAAGTTAAGTACCATAAATCTGTCGTAAGAAAAACGACATTATTTAATATTGACTTTATTTGACAAACGGTTTCGTTTATAAAAATTCTGATTGTGAAGTTAATATGGGTGATATTTCCACGTATCACCATTCAAATTTGAACATTTTTTGAGCACTTTTAATTTTTGATAATACGTTTTTTTTTAATTTACGCATTAATTAAAATAATATTATCAAAAACAACCTAACCTGCTGGTAGCGGTTTAAAAGCTCTATAAGTGGTTAAAATTTGAAGTTGATATTTTTATATTTAGGCACTTTAATTCGCGATACCCCAACCGATGAAACACCCTGTACAAGCAAATTGTAATATATTTTTTCTACTCCCATACTTTAATTGTATTATTAGATATGCCGAACCTGTACTTTAACGATGTCCATTACGATACAGATTTTCATTATGTTACAAGTTTATATCCAATAGGAATACAGATTTTTCATTACGATACAAGTTTATATCCAATAAATATGCGACATTCGAATATTCAAACAATATTCAATATGGCGACTGCATATCTGACAGATATACAAATTAAATAAATGTGACAGTTCTCTGCAATTTACAAGTAAGTACTTAAAATTTGTACTTTTTTAAAAATATAAACGGTAAAAATGAGGGGTAATGACAGTGAAATGTAAAATTTGAGTCCACCAGAAATTATGGAACAAGCCTTAGTAACCACCAACAATTTATTACCAGCTAAACTCGCAAAGGTGCATGTAAAATTTTAACCTCAATTTATGATATAGAATGTTCAAAAAATAATGTTTTATTATGGGGTCGTAGAAAAAATAGTGTATGCATCTCGCATTTAATGGCTATTAAGACACTCGTATTCATTACAATACTCGGCTTCGCCTCGTATTGTAATTTTCTTACTCGTGTCTTAATAGCTATCATTAAATGCTCATTGCATAATATACTATCAGATATTTTTCGGTGTTCATTTATGATTGATTACGTGATAACATTGATGCGTCTACTTTTCTTAGACATTAAAATTTTTTTTCTGTTCGTTAAATTCTTCTCACTTTCAAAATGCATTTTATTTTTCAAGGACAAGGTTCCGGCTTTATAGAATTTTAGAAATGCAGTTTTCCTCGGCAATAAATATACATTATTATTATTAATTATAAAGTTGCACGACTTATTATTATTTCTAACCTTACATGTTGAAGCTTTTTAATGATATGAACAATGTTTGTAGAAAACTCAAGTCTGACAAAAACAACTTTATATCTTTGTAAGATACAAACTTAGAAGTTTGCCGGACTCTTCAAACTAAGTGGCAGGAAGTTACACAATTTTCAGTTTCCTAGATGGTAAAAGCATTTATTTAAATATCTGAATTTGTTGTGCCTTCATGTTTTTATTTTATTTATACTTTGTATTTTGACTTCAGGATAGTTTTTAGATTTTTTTTGTATATGTGAGTAAGTAAAAGAGCATGGGCCAAACGAGCTTATAAGTTTAATTACAGCGGTTTATCAGGAGTGGCAGCAATTGTTGGATGGCAAACGAAAAAAAAATTTTATGTAGGCGTAAAAAACAAATTTTGTTGAATTTGTGCAAAATTTGGTAAATCGTATGCTATAAAAATTAGTCTTTGTCGTCAACAGTCATGGAGTCGACAATTATTGCGGAAGGTTTCTCGTGAAATGCACGGTGTAATTTATGGTAGATTAATAGAGGACGGTGATAGCATCGTTCTTAGAAAACTATGTGAAACGGCTCCTTACGGTCTCCAAAAAATTATTGAAAAAATCGAGTGCCGAAATCATATAGCACGTAATTATATAAATAAAATTAGGGACTGTTTGAAAAAAACCTAAATTCAACTCGGCCGTGACAAAAGCAAATGAACATTACAAAAGTTCGAACTTAACAATAACAAATTATAGATAGTTAAATTGCAGTGTGACATTATACATGGACCAAGATATATTTTTTGTGAACACTCGGATTGTGCTTTTTGTTTTGTCAAGGATCTAAAGAAGGATACTTGGTATCAGACAATACACATAGATGTACAACTCTGACCAGGAATGGTAATTAAGTTAGAGTAATTTTATTTTCTCGCTTTATTATCTCAAATTATGGATCCTCGTATTTTGAGAAATCGAGAAATTAGAAACGTCAAATTGGAGAATTAGTATGTACCTACTGAATGTGATACATTTAGACAAAACGCTACTTGGCCATTCTTGTCTATTTTCTACACTGTCTATACTTTTGTAAAAAAAAAATGTTGTAAAAAACATGAATTAGGCCTACTGGGAATACCATGAGAAAAAAACGCCCTTTCCACTCTACCTCTAAGGTGGTGCGGAAAGGATTGCGTTTGACGTTTTGTCTGCCAAATAACGGTTATTAAAAAATTTTACCGAAGCTTTACTGAAAAAAAAATTAAACAGTGCAAGATATAAATAAAAAAAAATTGATAATATCAATAACATTCGATTTCAAGTTGTGGTATTAACATTGGCTTCTATATAATCAATGATTAGTTCGGAGTCCGCACAGTTCGTATCTTACCCACGGTGAAATTTTAATAATTTAATTTAGCGAAATTAAATTATAAAAATTTCACCGTGGGTAAGATACGAACAATATCAGTGTCGATTGTGAAGAATATAAATATTTTTTTTACATTTTATAAGAAACACCGGCACTGTTATTACAATAGATTTTTTTTATCAGATTTTAGTTTTCTCTAAAACATTACTCATATTACAAAACCTCAACATGTAAAGTAAATACAAATCATGGTGAGAAATAATAATAAGTACAACTTAAATAATTAATAATCATAAATAATAGTAATAAAACTATATATTGCAGAATAAGATTTAATATCTAATTAATTCCGGAAAATATCATTAAAATAATTACAAATTACATAAAACGGGAGTCTTAATAAAACTAAATAAATACAAGCCAGAAGAATATTCAGAAATAGCAAAAACAAATTTCGAACAAAAGAGATGGACCAATATTTTCATGCAATAAATGCAGGAGACAAATACCCCAAATTTATTTGCTTTCCAGTTGACCAGACATCGCTTCATGTTGCTGGTCGTATACCTGCATCGTGTAAAAGGTACAGGTATATTAAACTCCGTCAATATATTCGATATATTTCAGGCAACCCGACATACGCCGTTTGAGAATTTTTCTTAGGGAAAGCCCACCCTTAAGGTTTGTTCGAACCTCCAGTTCTGAACGGTTCTAGAACTAATGAGCATGTCATTTAAAAAAGGGTTGTTCGCAAATTCTGAGAACTAGTAGTTTAGTGTTCGGTCTTTCAGAACCCGTAATTCAAGAACCGTTCGGAACCGTTCTAACAGTTCTGGATGGTGGGGTATTTGAAATTCTGATAAATCCGGAGCATGCGTAATTGTCATTCTTATCAGCTTTCGCATTTTTCTGGTTATGTTTATCGTATATATGTTGAACTTCAGAGCACAAGAGTTTGGAGTTGTTGTAGGTTAGTTTTTAAGTTGTCGTTCAAGTACCAATTTATTTTTGTTTTTTATTTTAATTTGTGATATTAGTAGAGTATTGGTGTGATTCGGTTCATGAAACTTGTTTTTAATTTTTTTTTAACAGTAGTTTTCATTCATATCCATTATATCAATTTTGTAATAGCCAATGTAAACAGCTATAAGTATATGATTAAACATTCAAATTTCATCAAATGGTGGCTTATTGTTTTAAAAGTTACTTCAGTTACTCCATGTTCTTAAGTCTAGCAAGTGATTCTTTCTCTAAGAATAAAGTGCAATGTTATGGTAGAATTATAGGAACTTGCGAACCTGTGAAAAATTAATTTATAGTTATCATATATTTGTAGACAAACTGACATATTTGTTAAACTTAGACAATAGTATTTAGTATGTAAACTAAACTTATAATTTTTGATTCGATGTGCCCTTGAGATTTAAGAAACATAAAGGGAATCTGTGATATCAATATATTAGATATCCGAACAATCTATTTTATGAAAATTATAATAAACTGCAAGTTAATGTGACCCCCAAACTTGTATGACACAAAACGTTCAGAGTCTGATTGATGTAAGTACCAAATCTTGTAGGTATCGCAATACAAACTCCCAAAAAGGCTTCAATTCTCAATATTCTCTAAAATGGATTAAAAGAGTGTACTACTTCACAGATTGAAATAATCTTAAAAAAATCTCTTGACCATAATCTTTTACTTTAAATGGAGTTGTCTTTGAACATTGAAAATGTATTGTAATATATTTGTTTATGTAATACATATTTATTAATGTGTGTGTGAATTTGATGCACGTACCAATTATTAATAACAGCTTGTATTAAAAATCCTTGTTTTATTTACCCGGTTTATCAGAAACATCCATTACAAAATTTCGAAAAATGTATTTCTTCTAAACAACTTCATTACTTCAATTTTGAGATGCAACATTTAAATGTTCATTACGATTGATATTTCTTCCCATAAGTTTGGTGTTTTTAAATATATCTATTACTAATGTTGGTAGTATAAGTTTCCCTAAAATTCCAATTTTAAAACTGTACGGACCTTTAGGATTTCGAACCGTTCTAGAACCAGGATTTGGCCGGACATGCGCATTATTATCAGAAATAATAATTCTAGAACGGTTCCGGAGCTGTTCAGAAGTCGAGTTTTGAACAAACCCTATATACCTTGAATTTGTTTGCAAGATGGAAAGGACATTGCTTGTTAAGACCTCACCTGCGCCGTGTTCACGTTATGTTGCAGCTCATGCGCAATTTCTCTTCATAAAGTGTAATTTATAAACATAATTTGTTATACATCGTTATATTGTCATTGTACATATCGTGAAAATAGGATGTGATGCACTTACGCGAAATTATTCACCATTTACTCAACTAAATGCGGCTTTTGTAAAGCGCAATCTGGAACAACAAGATTAAACTAAATAGACCATCCATCTCTGTACATTTTATCTTACAATTTGTATACTATTCAATTCTAAGGTTATATTGAATAACATACTTTTAAACTTAATTGCATAGTAAAACATATATTTACTTTCGCCTTTCTGTTTTCACTGTACCTAATTCTTGTGTTTGTATTTATTCACATTTTGCTTACTTACTTCAACTACAATACTAAATTAAAGTACATAACTAACAAATTCTCACAATCAAAGTTGCTGTAATGGTACATAGTAAAATATAAATTAATATTAATATTAATGCATTCTATTCAGTGTGAAATACGAACGATTTTCTCTTTTGCGCTGAGCCTATCTAGTAGCCGATGATATTTTGCGACAAATTTTGTATGAAGATTTCACTTGTTTAGAAGAATAGTTATAGTGACAGTTGTCAAATATACCTGATTATTTGTAAGTTACATTATTTTACAGTACTCCTTTCGCCAATAAATCATGGAACTGAACAAGGAACATTATCGAGAGGTGATTTTTTTACTATTTCAAGCGTGGCTTAAGCCGTAAAGAATGTTTTGAGAAAATCATTGGAGTGTTTGGTGACAGGTCGTGTTGCTACGCTACCGTAAAGCATTGGTACAATGAATTACAATGCAGTCGGCTTTCCTTAAACGACAATTTTCGAACTCCTAAGCCGAAAACGGCAGTTACAGGAAAAAATATTGCTCTTATTGGGAACATGACTACTACTGTCAGAAACATTCAAGCAACTTTAAAGATTGGTGTCAAAGCAATTAACATTATTTTACATAAACATTTGAAGGGCTGTAAGCTTTGTTCTCGGTTAATTCCCCACAACTTGACGTCAATTCAAAAAGAATACCGTGTGAGATAGTGCAGATCTACACTAGATTGCTTTAACCGTTGATCGTCTCATTTGGTGTACATAATCACATGTGATGAAACATGGGTATACCGCTATGATCCCGAAAAAAAGCAACAATCGACAGTTTGGGTTTTTGAGAATAAGTCGGCTTCAACAAAAGTTGTTCGTGAAAAAAATTGCGTTATTTTGTTGATATTGTAAGTTATTTCCGTGGGTAAAGGATAAATTACGAGGTTTACGTTTTACATCGGCCGAACAAGCGGTTGATGCCTTTAAAAATGAAATAAACAAACTACCGCCAGAAGAGTGAAGGAAATGTTTTCAAGATTGGTTTTCACGGATGCAAAAATGCATTGGCTGTATACATAGAGGAGAATACTTCGAAAAATTATAAATAATTGTTTTTTGTAAATAAATTGTGGTTTACTTTACCAGGCACAGCGAAAAGAGAACAGCTCTCATATATTATTCTAATATAATATTTTACTTCTTAAACTGATCAGTTTAACTTCATTTTTACGTTACTGAACAGTGGGTATCATATCTGAGACCTTTGAGATGCTGACCCAACCATTGATATATGGCCCACGATGCATTTGAATATAATACACAGATAATGTGAAAATGCACAGCAGATGGTTTAATAATTTAGGTATTTTATGAGAATATATTTTATCCTTCTGATCACTGATACAATCAATTGCTAAAATTATAATAAATAAAAATTTCGCTTGGGTGTGACTTGAACACATGATCTGGATTTCGCCAGCCAAAAAAAGTTAAAGTTTGATTAATAATTTGTTAACATTTTAATGTTTTAATTAGTTAATGTTTATTAATTGACAAATATGATACCTCTATTATCGAAACGTTTTATTTTATTTGGTTTGAGTTCATTTACAACCGCTAAACTCCGGAAAGAAATTGTTTTATCTATCGGCTAGGAAAGGATATAAATTTATTTGTATTGATGTGTTCGATTCAAACAAGTAGGTTCTTTCGAAAGTCAATTAGATTTGAATTAAAAGTCACAGCCCGTATCTTACAGCTTGTTGCCATCGGTCACGAAAAGTCCTGTGTCATCATTATAGTGAAATTTTAAATCCAAAAAGTTGTCCCAGTTGCTGTCAAATTCAATCATTATGGCCGCTTGTAGCGATGCGTCAAACGTTCCTACATTGAAGTATCACTTTTAAGTAATATTTCTATTCCACAATAACGCGAATATTAATTCGATAGTCTGTGGTTTACTTGGCCGTTGTAAATAAACGTGTTTTTAATACTTTTGTTTCTTTTATAAGTATTTCTTGGGTCAGTTGTGGTAATCCTGGTGGTCTCGATGTTATTAAATTGTTTAAAATATGTAGTGAACTAAATTTGCCATACAAAGTAAATCTAATTGAATCTTCAAAAACAAAATATATATAATAATATATATTGCTATATAACACAATACACAACATAATATAACAATTGATTAACTAACACAATGACTTTATTAAATATGTATATGTTCCACAATAAGTGTTAAAAATAGGGAATATATGACTGAAATTTCAGAAAGTCTTCCTATGCAAGTACAATGAGCCGAATGTTTGGCATTGATCTTTGAACTAATGCTTTATCTGAAAATTTAGTACAATTTGTAAATAGATTTGTATCTACATAAAAGTACATAAAAACTAGTTCGTACCATTGCATTTTCAATGCGATCACAATTTTTTCTTGTTTCGTAGTCATGCACAAATCCTTACAAAATATCGTATCTTCTAAAACTCTTGCAAGCCTCAATTTCCTGCATTAAATAAACGATGAGAAGATAACGTAACTGGTTATGTTATCATGTCCAATGTAAATTTTGTTTTCATACCGCGTTGCAATGTCTCTATTTTCACATCCTGAGTATAACATATATGTATATTTCTTATAAAACAAGTTCATTTCGCTTAGTACATGTAAAATTGACTTTAAAGAAACATTAATGTAGAAACATAATTTCTCCAGGACTTTACTATATTAATATACATTTCGTTTGATTTCTCAATTATAATGATATACATTATCCACAATGGCAGTGAATAATCATTATTCACTACTTTTTACCACTACACCCCCAAAATGCTAAGCATTGATATAACGATTGCAATTTTTTACCCATTTTTTAAATAAGCCCCAGCTGTCATCTAAAAATCTAATAAATTACTCAAACTGAAACGTCAAATTTTGAATGCAAAATAATTTAAGAAATATTATACTAAAAATTAAAAAAAATGGATTCAGAAAATAAAATGAAATGTGTTTAACTCCTTTAGAAGTGAAAGAAACTGCTGAAATTGCATTACTGAATTTATTGCCAAAAAAATAAAAAAAATGTATGACGCGTGTTCAGAATCTGTTTTGTTGGTGTATTTAATGGAACTATGCACAACATATAAATCGTCGACACTATGGACCCATTACTTAATGCATAGAAGTACTATTAATATACACCAGAGAATAAATTTAGAAAATCATACGAAACTTCGAGCGTTGTTACAGCGAAAAAGGGAAGGTTTTTGTCCTAAAAGAGCTATTACTTTCCCTGGAGAAAACATTCATGATTTTCTTACTAAACATTAGACAAAAAATACCTTGCAACAAAAGTAATCTTACTTTTTATGGTTTTTCTTCATATATTACAATTAGGTATTTATTTTTTTAAGGTTGTACTAATAAAGGGACCAATGGGTCCTTGTCGGGCTAATGAGGTCTATTGAATGAAAATTAGTGATTTACAAGACCTTGAATCCGTCTTTATAGTAAATGTGCCCAACACCAAGACAAAAATAACTCTAAAATTACCGTTACCGATAATTTTTATGAAATATGTAAAAAATACATCAGTAGTCATTCAACTTATATTTCAAGTGATTTGCTATTCTTAAACTATCGTAACGGTAAATGCACTGCCCGAAGAATTGGTATTAATAAATTTACCAAAATGGGGAAAGAAATTGTTGCATTTTTAAAAATATCAAATCCAGAAAAATCTTCTGGACAGTTTTCTCAGACCTCCTGCAACTCTATTTGTTGATGCAGGCAGTGATATAACAGCTTTGGAACGCCATGTCGGCTGGAAATCACCAGCATTGGCTGAGGGCCACATAGACGACTCTTGAAGAAACAACATAGATATCGTTAAAAAAATATCAAGCTCCATACAAATAAATAATTTAAATTATACTAGAAATCAAAGCATTTTTACAAATAATCAGAATATTAAATTAGACGTTAATTCTATACCTGCAATTAACCTAATAAATTGTTAAAATGTAACTATTAACATAAATCATTAATGTTGAATTGTAATTAGTTGTTAGTTAATGTTAAGATTATTTTTTTCATGTTATAAATAATAAAAATAATGTTTCATAAATATTTGCCTCAGTAAAAGTATTTTCATAAATACCTAATAGTCGTGGACAAAGTATAGTATCCTACTCACATATAATGGCTATTATTCACACAGGTGATTTGCCCCACTCGCTCGTGAGGCAAACTTCGCCCTTGTGAATAAAATATAAGCTATTGGTCACGGAAATACTGCCGATAGAAAGACGTGAACGCTATAAAACAAATAATTTGTGTGTTAACATATGTCTACATGGCCTACAAGCGGCTATATTTGTAAGGAGATGTCACTTATTTTGGACAAATTTGAAAGAAATAGAAGACAAAAGTGAATTTTGAGGTTATGTATACGAATTATTTACTTTATAGCATTTATTACTTGCATAACTGTACCTTAGCATATAATATCGGAAGAAACAGAAGCAACTTATATAAAGTATTTAGCACTGATAAGGGCATTTGACATTGTATCATAACAGGTGGCAAATTATGGTTTTCAACAAAGCAGGAAATGAAGGCTGACAAAAGCTTCACAAGAAACAAATATTTTGCAGGTTTGTGATTTATCTGAAGCAAGGAGAAAATTATAATTGGAATAGTAGTAAATTTCGTGTTCCGCTATGTGATTCAATTTTATATCCACGTTCTTCGCTCTTTTCAGTAATACTAATGAGAATAATTCAACAATTTTACACCAAAATAATGTTAGGAGAGTGCAATAGAGATTCCGCTTATTGCACCTTCACAGCAGGTTATTCTGAAGATTTGTTGATATTGCTTCTAGACTATGTCTTCTTATTGAACATACCGATATGTGATAAAGTGACTGTGTTGCTGAAGCAATTGTTATATTGTATTACATATTTTGTTACTTAGTAATAAATTGTTAAATCTCTGTATCAGTTGTGTTATAATTACTTGTAATAAATGAGTTTAACTAAGTAAAGAATGAGTAGTTTCATATATTGCTTGTCCCCATTCTGACCTATTTGTTTTTGAAAGTTCATTTAAAAGTACTTTCTATGGATAACGTAGAACATTATATTCTAAAAAAATGTATAACACTGCTATTAATATGTCTTCATCAATTTTAAAGACAGTATGATGAAGGGATCGTTTCCTGCCAAACACAAAATAAACACAAAACTTCTGACTCTCAAAAACACTGACAATAATAATTCGATAAATTCCCTATTTAGTGTGAGTATAAACATATTCAAAAAATAATTTGATAATTAGTGCATAGCCCTTCAGTCATCTAATGCTCATATTAATTCTCTCATATCTTCAAGTTCTACTAAAAAATTAAACAATTTTTTCTATTCTCTCGTTGCAAGCTTGATCTTATTCTTTAAACGGTTTCCACACTAGAAGCATAAAGCGAATTTGTGAAATTTAATATGAATTCATATAGTGTCAAATAATCATCATAAACAGCACCAGAATACAATTGTGATTACCTTTTGGTTGTTCGTTCCAATATGTGTACAGGTGATAACAAATTCTAAATTTATATTTATATTTAGAATTTGTTATCACCTGAAGAAGCTACAGTATAGCGAAACAGCTGTTGTGTTTTTAATTTAAATATAGTGTAAATCTGAAACAATTTTTTGTGTTTTATTTCTATTGGAATATGGATTTACATCAAGTAAAGGTCGAATCTATTGAATATTTAACGAGAAGCTGTTTCTCTAGATGTAATGCAACATATTTCAATACTTTGCATTGAATTAAAGTTTTATTATTTTGTTTTATATTTGAATTTATCTTGTTCTTTTTTTTTATAACATACCTCTTCAACATAAAACTAAGGAATAAATAATCTTTATAATAGGATAAACTCAGAAATCGAATATTCAATTACCAAGTTTACTAAATTTATGTTTAAATATATTCTAAAATTTAGTCTTCCGATAAATGTTGATTGCTTAGCAAACCCTTCACGCGTCTTTTATATATCGCAAGAAGTGTGTAATCACAGCAAACAAGTGTATATAATATTCGAACAAATAAGATATCGAAGACTCGAATGGTAAAAAGCGAGGAAAAACGGCAGCGGCGCAGCAGAGCGTTCGTTGGAGGTACAAGTTAGCAAACAAGAACGGAAGGTTCACGTCATCGATAGGAGCGGCTGACTTTTCCTATATGATTTATCGGTCTTCTGTCTAATATCCTCTGGGGCACGGTCGAGCCCATACTATTTACACATGTCTTTACCCGACCATAATTCACGTTGGGACATGTCACGATCACCTTAAACTGCAATAGCTGAAATGAAAGAACAAATAAAATACCCCTTCGGCTACATCACCAAAACCTCCCCTCATATACACAGACAGATATCCATCTTCTTGCATTATTCTTTGTGAAACTACTTCTTGTTGATCGTTCTCTTAACTATTAGGTTGAAATCTTCCTTGTTTTCGTATATGGCTCGCACTTTGCTTTTTTTTCTAACTGGTACATATGCAGAATTCCTCGAAAGATAAACTATCCGCCAAACTTAATTTCAAAATATATGTAACAAGTCTAAAGACTGTTAGTTGATGTAGGTGTAATATGAAGTACAGAAATTCGCTAGACGATTATTATTTATCACCTCACATATGTAAGTGCTGCAGAGAAGCGATCTCTATTTACCAAATATGAACACTGGTAGACTACTTTAATAAAGTTTTAATAACACTAACTACCAATTTTGTAACATGCTCTAAAACTATATGATTCTTTTTTGTAAATTCGTTATTGTGGAATCCAAAAGAAAAAAAGAAAATAACTGTCACTAAATATTTAATAAAAATTACTTTGCCCTTACATTTCTTCTTTATTTTTTTGCTTTCTCATTGTACTGGTATTCAAGATTATCTGTATTTTCTGTGACACCTTCTTGGTGGAACCTCTCCCCATGTTCATCGATAACTGCACCGAAAGTGGGAGCGAAGAAGTCCAAATGAAAATGCAGAAAACACATTTCCAGCGAAATGTTGCAGCCTAAAGCTTAAAAATCCGCCAGAAGTCCTGACACAATTTGCTTATAGTCATTTGATCTGGTGTTTCCCAAAAATTCTTCGTAACTTTCAAATAAAATAACAATATTTTGTGAAAACACCTTGTATGGCCGGCAACAATCCAAAAACATTTGAATCAGCACATATTTGCCAAGAATCCTTAGAATTTATTTTCTGTAGTAAAGATTTCAAGTTTTCATAGGTTTCTTTAACATTAACTCCATGAGCAATAGGCACAGAGGAAACTTCGTTTCCGTTATGTAACAGTTTTCAAACTATTTTCGTAAAATTAGTCTCCTCTGGTCAGGTGAGTACTCAAAAAGCACTTTTGTCATTAGCTAGGGCAAATCTTCACAGTAGGCTAGATCATATTTTTCAAATATATCTACACTATTATGTCATAAAAAGTTACTCCTGCTCAGACGTGGGAACAATTCTATTTGTTAGTGTCTGTTCAAATAAATGTAAAAAATTGAAAATTACGTGCAATACGAGTTTTCACAAATGCATATTCTTAAACAGACAATCCGTGTACAAATGCATATCGATTTGTATATTTAATTTTTCATATTTTAACCAGTTTTAATTTAAATTAGTGAAATCATCAATAATTTCTAGCAATCTATGTTATAATACCAATTGTCAAAATAACAACATAAAAATGTTCTAAGTTAGTTTTGCTCTATAACGTTAGTTAAAGTTACCATTATATATATTAGGAATTTATTAATATAATTTTACAGTATATGAAAAACACACCACAATATACTTCTCATGTCTTTCCCATAATTTTAAATCAAGCCACTATATACAAACATTGATATTTTTTTTATAGAAGTTAGTCATGGTCATCAATGCATAAGAAAAAGGGTACATAAGTAAACATAATTCAAAATTTCAGTTTTGAGGATTACTTACCCTATAATTTGAAAGATTTGGTTTTAATCAGCTGTCTTATCAGAAACACAAAAACTATTCAAAAATAAGTATATATCTTAGAGTGATAATATGGAATAAAATTATGTAAATCCGGAAAAATCTAACATTATTGCTCTTTTCGAGAAATAGTCTACTCGGAATAACTTCAAATTATTCATTCCGTACTGACTTATTAAAACACAAATTTGTGAAGCGTACTCAAATTTTGTAAACTAAATACATTTAGAAAAGCTACAGATGTGTTCTAAAATTACTTTTAAACACTTCGTAATTCGAATTACACATAGCTATAAGGAAGCCGATTTATTTTGGTTTACATACCAGTAAAAAATAATTTCATTGTTTTGAATTGGTATTGAAATGCTTATTTATATTACTGAAGAATTGTAAGCATTTTTAAAGCTTGTAATAAAATGTTAAAATACCATAATTCATAATTATTAAATGAAATTCTTGTCAACTAATGACATCGAAACTGGTATTTACCTTTATTATTAGTATTAGCCTTGTAACATTACCTACAAAATATGTTACGTACATTTCAAAAACGTTAATATTGTACCATTTATATACCGCCTACCGATGAACGTACATTTCAATGTGCTTACGGCTGAATAGCGGATAAATAAGGAAGAGATAGTTGGTCACCTGTAAATAAGTGGAGCAACCGATAAACTCAGCCATGTGGAATATTCTTTCTCATACTTCTTGGAAAATGTGAGGACTATCATTAGTCCTTTAAAAAAATATATTCTGTATTAATAATCACTTATTCATATAACTACTACTACAAGTACATTATAATAATATTTATGGCTATTAAAGTTATTTAATTAATATTTTATCAAGAAACTGCAACTGTTAAACCGAAATAAATTTGATGTGCTGTCAAAATATATTTTAAATCTATTAATTTTGAAAGTAATTAGTAGACAGTTTAGGGAAGCTTGAAAATTTAATTACCTATTACATTTTTGGCCCAGGCCTGTCCAACGTGATATTGCCTACAGTGCAAGGTGGGGACATTACACTGTAGCCAACAAGGCTTATTGTGCTGAGCCTATGTAAGGTTTACTATAGCACTCTAGTACTCTTGTGTACACTACAAAGCTATGTTCGATTGCTCAAAATGCTTTGCTTCATGTGATCCAGTGCATCACAGTATACTAAGATATTTTATTTATTTAGCCCAATAGGTTTTGCAATCTAATTAGTGGGCAATCACCCAGAACACCAGTTGCAGTTCACAACCAACAATTGTTGCCCAGTAACACTATTGTATTTTTATAAACTCATTCTTTGATGTGGCGATTGTATCAAAATGTAAAATTTTAAAATATTTCTTGGGCTTTTAATTATATAGCATTTGGAACTAAGTTTATTTAGTTAAATTGTCATAATGCATAACCTTAACTTAACTAAAACTTGAATGTTTGTTTAAAGTCATTTCCTGGAAATCGACATTTTAATAATAATATTACTGAATTCTTCAAATTCATTTTAAAAAAAATAGGATTTCATAACTAGTATACAAAAAGCAATGTAGTGGGACTTCAGTTAAATTTCAAGTCTTTTCGAGAATACCAATTATTTAGCTCACTGAGAAGACGATAGTCGCATTCAGCAGGTACAACAGTTGCGCAACTGCTCAGTAATCGGTTTCAGATGATGTGCGCGCACTCTGAACATGTTATGGAGCGGTCACTATTTTAATGAGCGGAAAAATTCTGTGCTCACTAGTGAACGTATCCGAATCTGTATTACCGCATTCCAACACAAACGTAACACAAAATTTTGAGAAAATTGCTAGAAAAGTAAGATAAACGAAGTGTATTGTGCAAAAATAAATTTAATATAATACTAAACACTAAAAACTGCGCAAAAACATAATGCAGAAAAACAATTTATTATTATTGTTTCTTCGGTTTAATTTGTATAATTCTAACATATGGCAATGGTGAACAGTATCAGTACTGTCAGCTAACACTTAACTCTTGTCAAGTGAACGGTTGGAGCGGGACCGGTTCAAGATCCGTCTGCAGAATGTGACCAATATCTGTATATCCCTTTCGAAATGAGAGCAATTCGGTACCGGCCTCACTGCAGTGCTATCATCCACATAAATAAACAGAGAATGATTAACAAATACCAAATCAATAAAAGTGATCAGGTGTTTCAGAATTTTGCGGAGATCAACAAAAGGGAAAATCTCTGTTACAAAACTGGTTCTTTAGCCAGATGTAAACTATTTAGCCACAGCTGAATGATATGTACAGATTTATTGCAGTTGCCAGTAATAATACCGGGTTTACAATATGGCTCAATAATTCTCTAGATGTGGCCTAATATAAAGAATATGAAACAATATTTTATAATTATATTACCAAAAACACTAAAATATTATGAAAGGGATTGCAACTTTAAAATTTTTCAGTAGTGACTTTTTTAGGTAAATTAAATTTTCTAAAAGCCTTTGCGTGATAGGCGAACATCCAACCTTTGAAACATCAAGTACTCAAAAATTTTGAAAAACTGGAAGTCGTAGAATTTTACTTATATTTTTAAATTCTGGAGAAAGACAAAGTTTGACGGGGGAAATATTACCAATACTTATTTCTCCAAGTATGGATTGACGCATACTTCTGTATTCATTGGTCACATTCAGCAGACGGATCGGGAATCGTTCCCGCTGTAACTGTTCACTTGACAACAGTTGAGTGTTGGCTGGACAGGACCGTTGTCGTTTATGTGATAACCTTACATTTGGTATTTTCCATTGCTGCCATATGTTAGAATTATACGGATTAAACCGAATAAACAATAATAATAAACTGTTTTTCTGCATTACGTTTCGGCGTAATTTTTAGTGTAACTGCCGATTTTTCCATCTCCGATAAAATTCTGGGTTAACTCCAATATTATAATACATTTATTTCTGTACAATAGCTTTAGTTTGTTCATCTACTTTTCTACTAACTTTTTTTAAAATTATCTGTTACGTTGGTGTTGGAATGCGTTAATGCGCATGTGGACCAGAATACGCTCACTAAGTGAGCGTAGAATTATTCCGCTCGCAAAAATGGCGACCGGTCCACAATATGTTCACAGTGAGCGTAACGCAATCCTGATGGTTGGAGATTCACTCTGTATACGTTTCTACATTTAATTTTAAGGTTACAGTATAGTTATGTAAATTATATTATAATCTTTAACAGTTCTAGGTCAATCTAGGTTCATGTTAACATTATATAAAATCCAGCCATCTTATTGTTATAAAAGACTAGTACAATACATTCAGGAAAACCTAGTTATACCGCATGTGTCAAATATCATTAGCTATAGGGATTCAATGTTTACGTGCGATTTATACGTATACAAGTAACACGTGGCAACGTGGCACCCCTACTCTCCGTCACCAATCCCGGCAACAATCGACATCACAACGATTTTCTCCGATCTTCCCACTTCTCCCCACCAGATTTTACATTCAATGTTTAGCTGCGAACACGTTGCGATCTAGTCCTCAATAAAAGCCGTCTTATTACTGGAACGGGAAACATCAAATGGCCGCGGCGATCTCCTGATCTAGTAGTTTATTATTATTTTCAGAATCCTTTTTTATTTACCTTATTAGGGTTATTTTTAATTTTATTAGAATTACGCTTTTGTTTGTGTCATGCAGCGTGAACGCAGCTTAATAATTCTCTGCATTTACTGAAAGGAAAAAGAAAAACAAATCCTTGCAACTCGTAAATATTATTTCTGAACGCATTACAAACACCCAAGTCAGTGGTCCAATAGTTACTGCTAAGTTGTATTTTCGAGCATGTATCGGTCGCGCTGGCATTGGAGAGGAAAGTAGGGGTGCCACGTTGTCACGTATTGCATGAATTGATCGCCTATGTCTAATGAAAATTGACACATGCATTAAGCATGCCTTTAAATTACTTTATATTGGAGTAGTTCTCAGTGAACTAGAAGAGAGGCGTGTATTATCTTTATCGAGGTTGTACTCATACCACTGGAGTCCAAACATTTACAAGTTTATCTTTCTCTTCATCTACAATGGCAATTTATTCATAAAATACGCAAAGCAAAAATTAAAATTATTAGATGACATGTTTTGTTTCGGTTGCCAGTTCTTAAAATATGATTTATAATTTATTAATAGTTTAATGCGCTTTTTTTTTGAATGGTTTGTATTTTTGATCATGTTTTTTACTTTCTTGTACGTAGTATAATGAAGTATTGTGATGACGAAAATGGCCGAACTCGAGATTTTTACAGATCTCCACTCCACTCCCTGACTGTTTGTATATCTGACTGTGTGAGTGTGACCACGATGGTGGCCAAACGGCTACATCCAGCAATACCAAAGAATATTTTTACGATTGTATAATCTTCCTCTTGAGATATGATTAGATTTTCAGCAAAACCGATAGACCGGAAATAATAGTATACTACAGTAAAAAATCAAAATTTACTAATATTTTGGCAGCTACTAAGTTTAGACAAATTACTAAAGAATACAAAAGACCTAATAAGTTAACTCTAGAAAGATTTTATAAGAAAAGTGTTTAGAAATTCTTACCGGAAGTAGGTCTTTTTCTTTGACCGAAAAACAGTTTTTTGCAAATATCTCGCAAATTATGCATTCTATACAGATTTATCTGGAATATAAAAGTATTTCAAGTCCCGAATTGGAAAATTTTGTTTATAAGACTTAAAATTTCTACCGGAAGTAACACTTTTCCTCTTATCGAAAGCATTCTATAGAGATTTATTAAGAGAATAAAACTACTTTGGGCTGGATTTGGGATAATTTCTGTATAAATAAATTATCAAACTTGGGACCGGAAGTAACACTTTTACGCAGAGGTTTATTTTATTAAAATAGATAAAGAATTTAGAACTTAATTTGGAACAATTTTTGTATACACATTTCGGAAAGCATATACGTAAAAGAAAGACGTGTGGTGCCCATACCCCATTTTTAAATACATATTACATTTTTAAAATATTGTATAGATATGGTTGAGATGTCGTATTTGTCATTGCACGTCATATATATTAATATGAAAATGTATTCAAAACTACGAAACATTATCAATATATTAATAGTTGTGTTTATAAGAGTTCTCTTACTTATTAGTTGATAAAATGATCTTCACAATAACATAAATATACTTCCATTTATTTTATATGCCATAATAAACTCAGATATTTATATTTCATGGCTAACCTAAACATTGTGCTGTGTTGTTATGTCAACATGGAATGTCATGTTTTACAGTTTATAGCAACTGGATAATGACATAAACTTTAAATATTATTAACGGTTACGTTTAGCAAATCAATCCATCAAAATTTACAATCATTTCCCTGAAACTTATGTATTCACTATTAAAGTGTTGTATAAAATAGAAGCCTTCTCTGTTTGTTGATATTTTGTATGTACTTTTTCGATGCGTATATTTTGCTGTGTGATATTTCTTATAGGAACACATATGTGTCGAAACAATAAAAATATATTATTATTAGTATTATTATATTTTATACATACATCCTACCAAACTTGTTCATATACTGTACTAGAAACTCAGAAGTAGCAATGTTTTATATAAATTTAAAATTGTTCATTCACGAGTCCATTAACTTCTATAGATATCTGGTTTTATAAGAAGACATTTTAAAAATAAATGCAATATTAAACTAGTTCAAATAAAACTTTTCATATAATTAAATGTTCGCATGTATAATGGTTACGTTTGTAAAATGTTTATGCTGATTATACCATCGGGCCTGAGGAGTTAAGGGACTATAGAAATGTCCAAAGCACCTGCATCATTGTAAAGTGAGTGCCATGCAGTAGGGAAAAACAGCCTGCACGCTAATGCCTCTGGCCGAATTTACAGAAATATATTTCATTTACATTTCAGAATCTTCGATATTTTATCATGAAATATGGGGGGAAAGTTTTCGAAAGTTAAATTTAATTGTTTGAATGACGAAAAATTAGAAAATGTGTTTTTCTACTTGGTTATATTATTTAACCTGAATAACCCTTTAAATATATGAAAGGAAATTACAAGACAGTCTGTGTTTTCTGAATAATATTAATCAATTAATTAATATAATAATTTTGCCATGTAATACATTCTCTAGGATATACTCATTAAAACTCAAGATAATTGTGCATAAAATAAATAAGTAAATAAAATAATAAATTAGAGTAGTTTCGAAGAAAGCTAAAAAGCTGAATGAATATTAACGAAGAATTATATTATACTAATAATAATATTAATTAATTATTTAAATATATATATATATATATATTGATAATATGATATATATATATAATATAAATCTTACATCAGTGCTAGAACTAAAATGTTACATAGGGAAACAACTATTTGTGTACTCCCACTTGTAAAGGTCTTTAATATACTGCATATATGTACTAAAAGTGGGCAGGTCTTCTTTGTTAATGACTTGGAAAAGACACCTCTGCATCATACCGGACACCTATCTCCTCCTAAAATAAGTGGAGTCGAAAGCTGCCGCTTGGCGTAGACGTAGAGCCGACTTTAAATTTCGAGTCACAAAAGAAACGATCGCAAGTATGTCAAAAGTCTGTTTTGTCAAAAACGATAAAGACACTAGCAAATTGAAGGATATTTGCGTAAAAGTCAAATAAAAGTCTATTGTTAATGTAGTTGTCGGTCGACGTAAGAAAATGTACGCCGCGAACGTCACATTTGACATAAATAAGTAGAAATTGTAAAGTTTGTATTTGGGGCAGTAAGTAAGAGCTCCATTATTAACGATATATAATAAATACAAACGGAAGTAAAATTATTAACCAAAAAAATTGGAATTTCAAGAACACTTAAATAAGTCTTTGTCCTTATACCTATATATGCAACTCCATATAGCCATACATATCCATTAGGGTAGCCCAAAATTCTGAAAAGTTCGAAATTTGAAACGCATACCCCATAATTTTGTTCATTAGGACCTAAAAACATACTACAATAAATTTCAGCCAAATTCGTGGACATTAGCCCATGCCGATGTGGACTTAAACATTTACCATTCCAAATAACACCCAATTTAACGTCCTTTTTGCGTACAAATTTACGTACCGATTTTTATCGAATTATTTTTTTATTAATCTTACATGTTGGGTGAAGCAAATGCACCTAATTTCATTATATTTATTATATTTCCAGTTAGGTTATAAAAAGTAAGCGGTCAACATATTTAAGAAAATAAATTGTTGGGAGTATTTTCTTCTCAATGTCTTTTTAGTGCAATCAGGAGTACGTATTGTAAAATAAATAGTTTTTGTTCTTCATTTTCAGTAAGTAGTCCATTACACTCTTCCATCAATTTAACAGCTCTCTCAGCAGTATTGTTAACACAAACCTACGTTCCCACGACCTTTTTGTCCTTGATGAACTCTTGATTTTCATCTGATTTTGAGTGATCTATTAGAGGAAACCCTGTATCAATTCCCAAACGCGTCAATAACTTGATTCCTTCTGGACCCACGATATCGTGTATTGTTTTTTCTGCAAGAAGAGTAAAAGACAAAGCAATTATTACTATTTGCAACCAAATAAGTGCAAGATAAAACAGTATAATAAAATCTTACCCAGAAGTTGGTTTTGCGATGAAGTCAGAGCTCTAGCAGAGAAAAAGAAGAGAGCTTACCTTATGCACCGCAGTAGGCTAACTGAACAATCACAGGAAGAATACAAGGAGGTAAGAAATAGAGTCAATTCGGAAATTAAAATAATAAAGCAGCACTATTGGGAAAAATTTTCAAGAGCTAGAATTTGACTTCTTCGGATTACAAAGACAAGTATGGAAAACAATCAGAAATCAAAAAAGAGAAACTAGAGAATTTATAGAGTCAAGCAAAATAAGCACTCAACAATGGACAAGTTATTTGGCTCAATTATTCCAAGACGAACACCAGGAGGAAAATGGAGAAGTCGAGGGAGAGATAGAACTAGAAGATGGCAACCGATCGACATTGGATATAAGCCCGACGGAACTCAAGGAAACATTAATAAAACTACGAAATAGAAAATCAACAGGCCTAAACGGCATTAACAACGAGCTGCTTAAATATGGTGGAGAGCGGATAAGAAACGAACTGCACAACTTGCTAAATAAAATTTTAAGAGAGAATAAATACCAAAGGAATGGAAAACGGCCATCCTAGTACCAATCTTTAAGAATGGTGACAAGAAAGAACCGAACAATTATAGAGGCATAAATCTCCTTAATGCTACACTTAAACTAACGACAAAAATAATCACAGACAAGCTAAGCAGCCTAACTGAACACCAAGAGGAACAACAGGGCTTTAGGAAAGGAGATCTTGCATGGATGCCATATTCGTGGTTCGTCAGGTTGTTGAAAAGGCATTGGAATTTAACAGACCCGCATTTATGTGCCTGATAGATCTACAAAAGGCTTTTGACCGAATATGCTTATCGAATATGACAGAAATACTCGCGAGGAGAAAGATTCCAACTTCTTTAATACAACTGATAAAAGACATCTATACAGGCGGCTGCATAAGGGTGAAATGTAATGGAGAAACATCACAAGCGATACCGGTTGAAAAGGGAATACGACAGGGGGACTCGTTGAGCCCCATGCTGTTTAATTTTATGATGGACGAAATAATAGAATCTGTGATAAACATGAGAGGATATAGGATGGGAAGAAATAACATTAACATTATATGCTATGCAGACGATGCTATATTGATAGCAGAGAACGAGGACAACTTACAGAGATTGTTATTTCAATTCAATATCACATGCAAACATGAACATTTCCACAGAAAAGACTAAAGTATTGAGGATTGCAAAAGCCCCAATTAGATGCAAGTTAGTTGTAGACAACGACATAATAGAACAGGTGATGCAGGTGAAATACTTGGGCACGGTAATAACAAGTTCGGGTGACAGACAATGAAACAAATGAACAAATTATGAAAACTAATAGACTCGCTGGATGCATGGGCGAAGTAATTTGGAACAAGTACCTGAGAATTGACACAAAAGCAAGAATATACAAGAGTGTATTGAGGCCCATACTGACCTATGGAGCCGAAATAAGGTCAGAAACGGCGAAAACCAGAAAACAAATACAAACGACTGAGATGAAGGTCCTGCGAAGAATACCAAGAAAAAGCAGATGGGACAGAGTTAGAAACGAAAATATAAGAGAGACATGTCAGGTAACGGATATTGATATATGGACAAAGAGAACGAAGACAAAACTGGGAGGACCACGTGTCTAGAATGAACAACGAGAGATTACCAAAAATAATAAGAGACAGCAGACCACTTGGAAGAAGAAGGACAGGAAGACCGAGGAAAAGATGGAAAGACAGTTTATAGAGATTGGTTATATAACAGGAGAAATCCTAATAGAAAGAAGAAGAAGAAGAAGAAGTTGATCAACTTGACGGTCATATATTTAATATTTTCTTTCAGCACGTATTTACCTTTGTCGTGGTCAACATAATATATGTTCCAGATAAGCACCCTGCACGACCAGGTTTTCTTTGATGAATTAAAAATGTCGTATCTTCTTCGATCTTGATCATTTTCATTGCGTCTGCATGGGCGATGTCAAAAAATTTAACAATTTCAGTTCAAAATCCCTCTCCCGTTTCCGATACATTTCTCCGTCCTTTGTCGAATTTCTTTGAAGTTCTCTCCATTCTGTATGCAAATCAATTAATTTCTTTACGCGATCGGAGCAGCTCTAGTGGGAACTCGAGCTTTCTCCCAAAAAAATAAGAATTCCTGAATTGCTAAATTGGCGCTTTCAATAATCTTCAGCTTTATTTGACGCGTATTATAAAATAACAGACTTAAAACTTGTCCATTTGATGTCAGCTTTGCACCTAGAATTTAATCTTTCCCGCAAGAAAAATATTCTCATCACTTCTCAATTTTCGAAACATTTTTCAACAAAATATATACACGTACCTGTAAGTGTACTATAAAATTATTAATGAAGTGAATTTGCGTGCTATTCGGACGTAACCTTATCGCCGACTGAAGAGGTATATCGGTGGATATTGTGAAGATCTGTTGATAAGCGCGGGAGCGACTCAAAATGACATGTTCAAACATGTTAATGCCAAGCGGAGTTCTCGTCGCAAGGGTAACTAACGTCCGACTTTATGCTGAGATGCACCACAGGTTAAACATTTTTAGAATAATTATATACACTTGTAGCATAGTTTTTAGCGTAAAACCGCAAATACACGAGAAATTAAATATTTATTTTGAATGGTAAATGTTTAGGTTCACATCGCCATGGGTTTATGTCCTCGAGTTTGGATGAAATTTTTTGTACGATGTTTTCAGGTCCTAATAAAAAAAATTAGGGGGAATCCGTTTCAAATTTCAAACTTTTCAAAATTTTGGTCCACCTTAATATCCATATATAATAAGAATGCATATATTCTAAATAGGTACACAAATTTATATTATTTGCAAATACAATATTTACAAGTTAAACGTAATTTCAAGTAAGAGTTCGGGTAGAAACTACTCTTTGCTCTTCTACTCCAATCTTGTTGCAAAAATACACTGAAGAAGACAGACATATTCATGAAATGACAAACACAATTTAACAAAATTAAGTAATAAGATATATTGACAATATAATACAAAAAATGAGGTGTGGCCACCACACGACTTTCTTATACGTATGAAAGTGTTACTTCCGGTCCGAATTTTGAAATTTCTTTTATACAAAAAATATTCCAAATCCAACTCTAAATACTTTTGTACTCTTCATAAATATATATTATAACTTACGACATATTTGCAAAAAATCGCTATTCGATAAGAGTAAAAGTACTTCCGGTCTGAATTTTGAAATTTTTTTTATATAAAAGATATTGAAAATTATGTTATAAATACTTTTATACTCGTAACGTACTTGTCTAAAAGGCATGACTTGCGAGATATTCGCAAAAAACTGATTTTCGATAAGAGTAAAAGACCTACTTCCGGTTGGAATTTCGAAAAACTTTTTTAAGACATTTTGTTTCAAACTTAATTCTAAGTACATATGAATTCTTTATAAATTTGTTTAAACTTAGTAATTGACGAAATATGTATTTGCAAATTTCGATTTTTTCACTCAAGTAAACTACTACTTCCGATCTGCCGATTTTGCTCAAAATCTAATCAGTTCTCAAGAGGGAGATTATATTCGTAAATATAAAATTTGGAATTGATGCCTATAGCGGTTTGACCGCTATCGTGGTCACACACACACACACGGACAGGCACACAGACACACAGACACACAGAGAGAGACATTTTTAAAAACCACTTTTTCGGTATCAGGGGACATCAAAACGTGGACATCTGCAAAAATCTTGAGGTCGAAAATTTTCATCATACAAGACTTCCTTATACTACGTATAAGAAAGTAAAAGGAGTTGGTTTAATTGGTACTAAAATGGCCCAAGGTTATTTCAAATAATTTTAGGCAAATATAATAAATTATTAATACATAAAAATGAGTTGCACCTTTTATTGTTATGAAATAATAATTTCGTGCTCTTCCTCTTCAACAGTGTATTATAATCATACTTTATTACATTATACAATTTTAAGAATATGCTCTGAAAATATTACACGGAGAGTTTGTGATAAAATGGCATAATAAAGACATATTATTATTGTGTAATTAGCCGACCATAGTAGAGGCGTATATTTTAATTTGTTAACAACGGAAATGTAAAGCAACAGCTTTAAAATAGTATATACCAAATGCCTTGCGAGATGTGCTTATGCGTATTGCGACAAGGAAATTGTAAAAATAATCGTGTAATTTCAATGAGACAATTTCCAAGTCTGCAGTTGTAGTCGCTATAATATCATCTAGGAGTTTATAGTGACAGAAAAACTTGTGTTATATAATAATAGTAACTGGTTTATGGACATTAAACGTACAAAGCATACTCACACAACATAGTATGTGTAAATATATATGTATAACATTAGCTAAAATCCGCATCATCAGTGTTAAATTATTTATTTTATTCTAACTTAAAATTTAACACAAATAAATATGGAAAAAAACTAAATTAACACTACTTAGCAATAGTTATATAAAATGAGTTTAGACATTTTCTGCAATTCAAGACCTAAAGTTTTGCATGGTGATGCGTTCAGCACTTTATAAGCACATTAGCTAAACTTCGTATTAATTGGAATTCATGCCAATCCGGACTAATGCATTTCTCAGATAAAGAACGCACTGGTTAAAACAATTGTAACTTTGCTCCAAAGTAACCATTTTGATCGATAATTAATCGATAAACTAAGTTGTGAAAATCACACAAGTTAGGCTCACAGTGATAGCACAATCAGGATACTGGCTACTTGGACACACCTGAAATACCGTTTTGAACATCCTTACACCTGATTTTCATACTGCCACTACATCCTTTTCAACCCCAGTACTTAAACACAATAGATCGTTTCAAAACGCAGTTTCTGAGTTAAAACGTTTGACGATCAAGTTGTGCTGTCTACAATAACTAATAATATAAAGTAATAAGCTATTTTTCGTGTTTATTCTAGACCAATGAGAGAAGGTGAGATTTTCGGAAAAGCTGGATCTCTAGAGAAAAAAAAAAGGTAAAACACCGCATACGAAGCAACGTAGCAACAAGACCAGGTAAGCGTGTATGTAAAAGCCAGGTTATGTCACACAATTTTATTATTTCCTATAATTTCACATACTGCGATCGCTTCCCTATTTTGGAGGGATTTGAAAGACCTTGTCAGTATAATACAAAACCATTAATTTCGTTATGAAGTAATAAGTCGAGACGCGATAATTGAAGCGCAGAGAGGGCTTTTCCAAATTAACCGAATCAAATTGTCCAAAATCTGAAGATTTCGCACTTGCTCATTATCAGGCATCCAAAACAAAGAACATGTAACAGTGCAGTTCATACCCCATGTGTACAATATAGATTTTTTGACAAATATGACAAACTGCGACCAGTTTGCCAATAGTTTTTTCTGCTGCACTATCACTTTCCCAGCGTCGAATACTAACTATTTCAAAACAAATTCTTTAAGGTGACAGAATAAAAGAAAGTAGGTGACCGTTGTTCAAAAAGTTACGAATAATATAAGAAAGCAGTTATTGCCTTTATTAACCTAAAGGCTTCACAGTCGCAGTATAATAGGAAAAAATCTGTAAGACTCTAGTTGTCATCGGGATTAAATTTAACCAAGTTGTACAAAATACACAATTCTACTGTTGACTCCGTTTCAAGTAAAAAAAGAAATTGTTACAATATTTTTGATACATCGTTTAATTTCAGTAGTCCCGCTGCGCACGTGTGTAGTTTTTGCTATCAAAGAAAGATTTAAATCAAAATGGCACAAACTGAAACAGAAAAATTCCGTGTCATGAAGCAATTTGAATTGCACTGATTGTCAGCTAAGCAATTTATCTTAATAATGAACAACGAACCTGAACAATCATGCTTGTCCTTTTGCTTTGACTTACAGTAAGTAGAAGTTCTACCAAAGATGCCGATTCAAGAGGCCTTTATATTCCACACAACTTGCGCTGTACAATTTTTGCATTACTGATATAGAAACCAAATTGCCAGTTTTCCATAATTGGTTGGAAACTCAAGCTGGCCAAGGTTCTAGTGAAATTGGGTTTTTACTCTACGATTTTTAAATAAAACAACCTGGCAGAACATTGCATTATGTTGAAACTACGAGTGTTCCGGTCAAAATAAGAATCAATTAGTTAAAGGAATTTTTGAGTTTTGGCCTTATCCAGAAACGATTACAATAGTCCTTCTTGTTCGTTCTTTTCGAGGACATTCATTTCTCTCCGCCGTCCAAGTGTTCGGTAGAATACAAAAACTTTCATTAAAATAACGGATATCCTCAATACAGAATAATTGGAATTTTTTTGCTGAGGTTGGTGAGGTCAGGTGTATAGGGAAGAGTGAAAATTGTACAACTTAAAAATACTAGAGCAGATTTTGAACAAAAATCAAAACACATTTTTATTTGCAAAAAGATGCAGCAAAAAATTCAGTATACGCACTAAGCCTTGTTACAGAAACGATATAAATGAGTCAAAACCTTTACTAAAAGCCGGAAAATCTATATGCAAAGGTAAAGCTGCAGGAAGAAAAGTGAGGTCGATATGTGAAACCAAAGAAACTAAAAGATATTGACAAGTTGCTTGATAAAACATACTCAACAATAGATGAAAATAATATAAAAACTAATTGGTGCGAAAATAATATCTTAAAATGGTATAAAGAGGGTTTAATGTAAAGTACCAAATTTATTTTTCTTTTTAATTTTACATTTGTATTTATATGATTCAACAATATTCTCCTCATTATTTGTTATTGAAATATTTTTTTTAAATAAACAGAAGTATCAAATTCAACAAAATTTGCCTTTATTCCCTTTTCGTTTCAGAATGCAATTATTCTATATTTTCGTTTTTTTGCAGTCTCCGCAGCAAATTGCAGTTTTTTTACGCTTTTTTTATTAGTCACTTGAAAAAGAATATTTTATAATCAAATGTATAATAAGCATCACCGTCAAGACTTCATGTTGTCTAATACTATCTTTCTTGGTGTAGGACAGTTCAACTGTATCGAATCTTTTTTTCTGAAAATACAGTAGACTGTGGAGATGAACTTGCATTTACATACAGGAACCTAAAAATTTGTATCATTCGAATTAAAATATTTACAGAATTTTTCTTCTTGTTTTACAATTAAGCCCACTTGAAACTGCGCAATATTCTGTATAAGATTCTGCACAGTCGGGGCATACGCCAAATGTATTATTAGTTTGGCGGGCATTTCATATGTTTTAACCTTAAAATTCCGTTGTTGTGTATATTTCTCTGGAAAACTTCAAATGGATACAAATAAAAGAAAGAATTTGCTACGGGCTACAGCTTTTCTTATAACAAACATATTTATCAAACACTTGATGTTTTTGTATATATTTGGAAAGGTATTATATGGGTTTTCACAATAATTTAGTGCGCAACATGTTTGCGCACTTTCTACATGGAAAATTGCTTGGCAATAGAAGATGCTCTATTAAAACTCTGAATGAAAAAACTACAGGTTTGTCGTGTATTTTGTGTATGTAACGATAAGGTAAATTGTTCCGACAACTGTGCACGATATTTTACAGTGTCAAGTGAACATAAAATACAAATCTGCAGAATGTTTATATATATCTTGTTAAATTTGTGTAAGCTCTCCTTTTCTACATTGTATAGAAACCATACGTTGCAAACTAGTTATAATACAATGTCAAATGCACTTATCATTGGTAAATATTTTACAGACCTTTACAGCTTTTCTTTCCTCCGAGGTTAAAAGAAGAGGAGCAACACATTCAATAATTCTAATTTTGTCTTTATATCGCATTGCAATGTCTTTATTTTCACATTGTACACACATGTTCACCTTTCTTTTAAAAAGATATTATACCGATTTAAAAAAATCACTTTAAACAACATATACTAACGTAGGGAATTAATTTATTACCAAATACAAACTGTTGAATACAGAGGTATAAGAAATAAACTCGAATCGTTTGTATACATAACCATAAAATTTACTTTTGACAGCTACCCTTTCTAATTAGATTTAAAAAGTAATCATAACGACGTCAATGGGATCAATCGTAACTACTCGCAATACGGTTCCAGATGTCGCTTCTTACTACGAAAACGAAACGCCGATTACGATAATTTTATAATAATATATATATTAAGCATTATATGGATTATATCTTTATATGAATATATAATAATAATAAGAGCGTCATAATTTACTTGACACTATTTTAAATAATATAAATTATTTGAACACATAACGTTTACAGTTAGTTCATTTTTATTCTATTAGATAGCGCTTTTAATAAATTATTATATTTGTTATGTTATTATTTTCAATAAAAATATGTTTATATGAATGTATTTATTATTATAATTTTGATTAATATAGTACAAGTATGATAGCAAATTGTCCTCAAATGTTTACTTGCAGTGTTCAGTACGTTAAATGGTGGATAAATTTGAACACTTCTAAGGTTCTAGATTAGTAAACGTTGATAAGCTCTTTCTTATCAATTTAAGTTCTTATGCAACGTATTTAATAAAATTACATCTCAAACATGAACAATATAATATCAATATAATCAATTCATTACCTTATTTAACATGGCGTATGAAATTACATGTCGTATTCTATCTCAAAGTAAGGCTAAATTAAAATATATTTTTTTTGATTTTGTAGATTGTAAGATTTTTATTCAATATTATGGAAAAAAATTAACAATAATTTAAGTATTGCGGAAAAGTCATGATTAATTAATTTAGTGTTTCATGTTGCAACTTGTATATACATTATATTTACCATAATAATATATTAAAATACAAGTTTCATAAGTGATTTTTGCGCACGCGTTCAAATTCAGAAAACGAGCCTACTCATGAAATATGTATTTTGTAATATTTTTTCTATTTCGGGTATTAAAAGTACAAAAAGGCTTAAAATAAGAGGCATCTTTTGTTTGAACATTTAGAAATTTGTTTTTTTTGAAGTTGGTTACTTTGATTTTTAACTAGAACATTTTAAATATTTGAATATCGGCGGTATTGTATGTTAGTTTGGTTAAAATTTAGACTGATTTATGCAATAAATTTCAAATTATCAACAAAATGGACGAAACAAATAATTGCACGCCTCCAGAGACTCGCAAAACACCTGAAGACAATGTACAAAATCTTTTGCCAACAAAGTCTCGACATATTTATCAAAAACAATACCAGCACTTGGCGTAAAGAAAATAATACCTATCGCGAATATTACCGAAAATATAATAATTATTTGCTTAATATTATAAAGAAAGCAAGATCAAGAAGGCATCGTCCTTGCAGTCCATACAGTCAAATTAATATTGTGTTAGGTTATTCTTATAATGGGCTATAATGGAGCTTGTCGTCGTGAAGAAATATCTGACATGATTGTAGATGATATACAGTTTAAAAATGATGTCATAAAGGTTGGAGTGCCAAGAACTTGAACCTATACTCCAAGACAATATAACAGAACGATTATTGATTGATTTGGTTAAAAAATATTATTCACTTTGTCCAGTCATGTTACACATAAACGCGTCTTCCTGCAATATAGAAATGGTTCTTGCGTGAATAGTCAAATTGGTATTAATACTACAGGGAAAATACTAAAAAATATTCTTTACTGGACATTGCTTTAGACGTTCCTCCAGTGTGATACACTTGACTAATAGTGGAGGTGACTTAATAACAATTAAGGGCCATGAAGGATGGAAATCCTCTGCAGTGGTTGAAGGTTATATTGATAATTATTCCACAATGAAAAAGTTCAAATTGCTCGAATACTGTCTACTGCACCCAATACCTCCACTAAAATCATTCAGAATCCATCGACTTCTGGTACAATACGCAGTGATGTGTCAATCAATGCAAATCAACAGGAATTCTGGCAAAACATAGTATGTTCCCATAATCTGCCTGGTATCTCCATTAATGCAGACGAATCTTCTAGTGTTACAGTAAACGTTTGTAACAGTTGCGCTATTCAACATGGAAAGTAAATTTCAATAGTACCATCAGAAAACTTATCATCCAACACTGCTTAACAATTTATATTGTTAATTAGTATAAATAAAACTTTAGCAAGTGTGTTTTTCATTTATTGTACTTCTATTGCACAAGTTTGTTATATTAAAGGTTATATTTTACATTTAAATACATATGATTTGATCCCATTTTTTTGTCACCAAACTCAAAAAAAAAAATATTAGCTTGCGATTCTTTCTTTATGCAGCCAAAACGGGTGTCGTAAAGGTGAACTTTATAGCACTGGAATAGAAAAAACAAATTTACCATCTATTGCAATAGAGTTTTGTAGAATGCTTTTTACTTGGTGAAATTTATCCACAACAAGAATCAAAACAGTTGACAGTTCATTTTATTTCACAATTACTAGGTAGGTATATTTAAATACCGTTAAGGAAAAACTAGCTTATTATTAATAAAATTAATAGAATCTACGGTTGGTTCTTGGTGAAACATTATGAATATTAAACGAATAAAACACTTGGTTATATTGTTTCACTTAAGGACAGATTTATTGTACTCTGACACGTGTTTCGACCTCTCGGTCATTAACGAAGAGTTTACAGACTTAAACTAATCTAAGAAAGTTACCAATACCTATTTATATGTGTGGGCTAGTGTCTTAAGTACCGTGTCAATAATGGGGGTGTTTATGAAGTCCAGTTGTGTGTTTGTGACATGTTTATTTGCTGTTGTAGCTTTTTTAATTTCTAGAATTTCTAATAAATCTAATTTCCTTCTTTTATAACTATTATGTAATAATGTATAATTATTGGTATCAAATACATGTACAAGGTCTATGCAATGTTCAGCAAAGCCTGTATTTTTATTATAGTTTAAAATTGACTTTTTGTGTTCATTAATGCGATCTTGTACGGGTCTGCCTGTTTGGCCAATGTAGATTGCGTCACAATCACTGCAACCTACCTCATAAGCTTATTATTATTTCGTTGACAATGTAGTGTGAACTTGCCTAATATGTAAATGAAAATAATTTCTTCTACAAATATTACAAAATGTTAAACTCATAATAATTTGATCTTTACTTTAATAAATAGTATAAATTTGATAAAACCCTTGGACATTGCCCATTGTATAGTAGGCGTATATACATAAAGCGCTATACACATAGCATAACAATATGCTTCTTATTAAAACTGAAGCTTCAACGAACGTTTATGTGTTTGTAATTTAAGTTTTCTTATTTGACTTGACACTATTTAAAATAATAGTTCAGGGTAATGTTTACAGTTGATATTTATCCGTCTAGATGGCGCTTTATATTATATTTGTTATATTATTATGTCCAATAATAAAAATATATTTATATGAAAACTTAAAAGAAATTAATTTTCATGTAGCTATAAACAAAAACTCCAATTCAATATTTTCTGAATTTAAAGTAGGTAATGTAATACAAGTATTTATTGTGAAGTTAGATAAATATATATATATGTATATGCTTCTGACATAATACTTGAATCGGATTGGTCACATAAAACATTTTCTATCGAAGCTTAATTGACTGACGCCATTAATTAATAATAGTGTATTTTGCACCTAAAGAAGTGCTTTAGAGAATAATATTTATTGAAATATTATTATAAATTGCTCGCATGAGTTGTATTAGCAGACGCTCTATCTCTGTAAATAAAGTAAGGTAAATATTTTAGTTATTTTTGTAATAGTTCTAGAATAGAAAACGATCATAAACGCAAGGTTAATATCTTGTCCTTGTTAAAAGCATGTAATTAAAAAATCGTAATATAAAAATTCATAGTAATGTTAGTAAAAGCTAAAATGATATATTAGTGCAATATAACTCGTACCATGTAGTTAGAGATACGAGTAGGTTAGAAAGCTTGCGCGATTTGTCTGAACACCAATAGTAGCCATCTAAAAGTTTCACGCACGATAAACAGAGATTCCGCGCAATGTGGGAAATTTAAATACTTTCACCAATTTGTAAATCTATGGACCTGTCTGTAAAATTTAATTTTTCAAGTTTATGTATTATAATAATATATTTAGATTCATTTCGAATACGTATATATGTATATACGCTTTAATTATGATTTATTTATAAAATATTAATATAAAATACAATAATTAACCAGTCGCACACTTATGCTACACCACACACTCTCTATCACAAGAAACACCACCTCTATATCCTTTCCGGTTTCTTACTTTATATATACATTTAAATTTTCGCGTGTACCTATAATTCATTTTCTTATTGGTAGTTTTTAATTATTTACCAATGTATAATGAAACTTTAATGGTAAACATTGTTTATTCATGCAAAAAATGGTTTACATAAAACAACATATTGCGATTAAATGAGACCAACTACTACAAACCTTTCATTTGATTTGAATATACCGGACATTATTTTTAATTTAAAATTAAAAGTTTTATTTCTTTCACAACTTCATTAAAATAAAGATTCCCAGAAGAGGAATTTAGATTAGTAATTAGAGCTTTAATTCTCAAACTTGAAATAAGGTAGGTAATGCTGTGTTTTTAAATATACTTAAATATTATCTACAGAAAAATTGCAGAGCAGATTTCTCGTAATTTAGTTATTTTATTGAAAAGTATTGTATAATTTTAAAAAACAATAAATTGTGTACGTGGTTGTGCAATTTCTATAAAAAACAAAACTTGTTTATAAGAAAATAATTATGAAAGAATTGGGTGCTATAAATATATAGGTACACATATAACATGTGTAGTTGCGGCAGTTAGTTTTAAATAAACTACTAGTTTGAATAAACATTCACAGAAGCACATAAATCTAATATTTCCATGCAAATATATTTCAGATATTTGTACGTAACTTAGATGTTGAAGCTTTTTAATTGTAATATGGGCAATGCTTTATAGAAAACTAAAACATGACAAAACCAATTTTGTCTTCTAATACTTGAGTTTCTTATAATATGTAAAAAATATATCTATTCTCAAAAAATGCTTTTCAATGTGTTTCAGCTTTAGCAGAATTAGAAAAAGGAAAACATGAAACTGTGGTTAATTTTTAAATGCATTTGTATGTCCCGTAGTATAGTTTTGCCTATTTCTTCGAATATGCTTTTCTAATTGTCACAAGTCAAACCAGTAGCAATAAAACTAAAAATTCAGAAAACTCACAAGTGCTTTACATAAAGAGGCATGGCAGTCATTTTGAAATAAATTTTTTGATCTCTGGCTATACTATTTCCCTGTCTTTTTATAAAAGAATGTCAGTAGTTGTTTAAAATTTAAATGTTGAAATATTATTTAAATTAATATTTTTGAATATAATTATTTTAAATTTTTTTTATTACATTTTTAAATACAATAAATTCAATGTCAATATGTTTTAATTTTGTTAAGGCATTGCATTTATATATTTTTGTTCATAACTTTTATAATTTGTCATTACGTATTTACATTGACAAAACACTCTTTAGGATAGTTTCTGCTCTAGAAACAATGCGATGTTAATGTATCCGTTGCTTGAGGGAATATGAGACTCTCCCTTCCACTATTGCATTGCTACTGCGCAATTGATTTACGCTGGCAAAGCCATTCTTGGGGAGCTGTCAGTATTTCTCTTATTTAAAAATATATATAAAATTATATTTTAATTCTTATTTAAGGCGGTTCACCCAGTCGATGGGCAACCCGCAAAATCTTAAGGGTGGAAGCGGGAGGTAGGCTGTAGGAGTACGACCATATTGTATCTGTCTCTTCTTAAAAGAAGACGGAGCAGGATTTTTGTCCAGGCTCGGGCGAAGTTAAAATCATATAAACGAGTGTGAATTGATTCAAGCACGAATCAGTAAAACTAAGATTTTACTCACTTCACGAACAATCAAAAAATAGGAAATTTTTAGGAAAATCAAGTGAATAGGGCATATGGTTAATCTTGCTGTAAAGTAATTGTTTAAATAATTTCTAAAGGCTGCTAAACTTGTGAAAGTCACTCATTTTTGACATTATATCTCCCCCGCCTTGTAAACGAAGCTAGATAGAGCAAAATTGTATAATACCTTTTTTGTAAAACATGAAATTCTCTACAAAGAAGTATACGAATGAGGTAAAAGATGGAAATATAAGGGAGTTCGTTATGTAGCGGTCTGGACCAGTCATTTGTAGAGCAGTGACCGGTCGAATTCGATTATAAAATTAATAACGTCACGGGTCTAATAGCAGAATTACTATATGCACACTTGTTCTGCATTAGCAAATATATATTTCCATCCTTCTCTAAAATAGTGATTTTGTTAATTCTTATCGTCACCGTGGTCCTGAGCACGGTCATTGACGGTCATTTATTTGGTACATAGGTATATATCTATTCCAAGCAGCAAAATCACAATTTTAGAGAAGGATGAAAACATGTATTTGCTAATGTAGGACAAGTGTGCATGATTTTGCTATTAGGATATTCTTGTTCATTACTTCTTCCTATTATAAACACTTTTTGAAAATGTGAATATAATAAAAGTCAGGAAGACTAATTTTTTGATAGCAATTCCTTTTCTTTATTAAAGTAGATTACGTTATATCAACTACATAAGGTATAATATATATAATGTGAGTTATAGGTATAATAATATATTTTTAAAAAATTATCCGTTCAAACCAAGAAAGGGAAAGGTCTAACAGATTACGAATCAGAATAAAAAGATGGAATTTAAATTGATGTGATATATTATATAATGAATGTACACATAAATATTTAATAACTTTGTCTGAAAATGAATAAACTGTTGATTTTATTGATATTATATACAAACATGTGTTTAATTACGAAAAAATTAAACGCTAACCGCGCTAACTAAAATACATAATTTCTCACGACATAAGTCCACAAAAAAAAAAACTAAATTCAGTCTAGTTTTGTACCATGGTCTTGCTTGTTAGCTACGAGAAACATCCTGACGGGCATTATACTTATTTTGAATGAAAAAGTCAGCGTTATTGCGTGTAATCTCGAAGTTAGATTTAAGTGTTACGTTAAGAGAAAAAAGTTGTAAAGATTAAAGTGAATTATCCATTAAAGAATGGATAAAAAAAATAGTGAGACGAGTGTTGAATCGTATTTTCTTGTTTGAAAAAGACAGTTAAGTTCTTTATTTAATGCAATAACATTAGCCAACAATTTTTTTTTAATAACTGTTGTAAAAATGGGTGTACAATTCTTACAGTCTTTAACTGAAGGTATAACCAAAAACCAAATCCTTCGACGTCTAGTTTTAAAATTATAATCATACTCCGTTAGTAGATAAACAGTAATATTATATTTAGAAAATTTGTTATTCAAAAGTTATAAAAGGAAATAGATCAGTACAAAAATCTTGACATAACAAATACTTGAATGTTTAATTAGTATCAAGTATACAAAAACACTTAACTACACACAAAAGAAAATTGCTTATACATCAAACTTTTGTATAAATAGAGTTATTTCTGCCCTTTATGTTGCCAGTTGCATTCTCTAATGACAAACCAGCAAAAATCTCCCATCATGACGGGATCCCACCTTCCTTGATATTGTTTCTTCATTTTTGCAATCTCTTGATGGAGCCTTTCCTCCTGTTGATCACTCGTCTTTACTAAATTAGCAAGAAAGAAATCCAAATGTGAATACAAAAAATGAACTTTCAGTGACATCCGGCACCCTAAATTTTTCTAGCTTTCTAGCAAATTAGCCACGATATCATATTAACTCTTTTGATTTCCCAAAAAATATTTGCAAACATTTTTAAAAGAAGTCCATACTGCCAGCTCTGGTGCTTTGACAAACTGTTTAATCAATCCTAATTTAATGTGTAGAGGGGGTAGTAGAATCACCCAATTAGAATCCACTAACGGCTCAAATATTTGGTAAACCGTCCTTGCAGTCCAAGTAATAAGGAAATAACCTTCACCACAGATTGGCAAAAATGATTTGAATGAGATTTAATATAGTTGACATAGTGTCATACGTTTCTTTTGTATTTGTAAAATGAGCCATTAGAATTGAAGGTTTCGATTTATCATTATAAAGTAAAACGGCTTTGAGACTTGTTTACGATGAGTCGATAAACAATCGCCATTTTGCAGGGTTATATTTAATACTCATTTCACACAAAATTGATTTACATCAGTACAGTAACAGAAATGTCTTTCAACTTTGTAAAATGAACTGAATTTTACGTGACGATTCTTCAATACAGAGATTCTTGTAGTGGAATGGAAAAAATTCCATTCCTTTCATCGATATCGCAAAATTTGTGAGTTTTTTTGGTTATACCCAAATCCCGTATCAAATCATTGAGATATGATTGAGTAACTGGAAGTGGTTCGTCAGAAGGAACATACGTCAGATCACTTAAAAATGACACATTCAAAACATCATTTATATCTTCCTAGTCCGTAAAATTTGCAGAAGAATATATGAATGCATTGGATTTGGAAGCTCACTTCCAATTCTTATCAACGGTTTGCTTACAGATGGAATCTGGATATATTACTTTGCGTTTATCTTTTTAAAAACCCTGCAATTTTTTAAAGAGAGAAGTAACAGTCCGTGGCGTGATCTTCTGGTTCACGCCAAATCATTAACCTTTCTGGCAGGACTTTAGAAGAATTCATATTTTATACCCATAAATAAAACTCCCTGCTTGAAATATTTTCTCTTTAGGTATACTAAAACGCACGAAACAATCCACTTCGTGATCAAAATTTATTATGATCGATGAATATAATTTACGAATTCTGAAGTTTACTTTGAGTAAATTAACTACATTTTTGTTAAAAACAAAACAGCATATTCTGTGGGTAGGCATCGTTAGTTGGAAAAAGAACTTTTAGTGATAATAAATAACAAAATAAACAACAACCGTAACCTGTAATACTGTCAAATGTTATCAAATAACTAGCGAAGTTCAAACACGTTTCATGTAAGCCAACATCCGATGTTAATATTTCTAGTAAAACTCGTTGAAATAGCGCGAACATTATTATTTTTAATTAATATTAATCATTCAAATAATCCTGTAATTATTATTATATACATATAAGATATTCTACATAATAAAATTATAAATTTAGTAATATAGAAGGTAATTATTTTCGTTTATGACGAAAGTGGATTGTTTCGTGGGTTCTACTAGTATAACATGGTATAAGACTAAAACGCCTCAATTAAAACATAGGGCCTAGAATAATTATAATACGTTCAGTTTGGAGTCTCCGCCCATTCGGTAGTTGAAGCTAAGATGCACTATGCAGCGCCACTTTCCAGTGGGTTAAATATGCAGATTTGGTGAATGCAAGGTTTACGGTGCCAATTGATTATACATTTATTGGAGGATGTATTTTATTTCTGATTTTTGTAAGATATTTGCAAAACACAAATCTATGCTTCTATAGAAATACTTTTTCGATATAAGTTCATATTTTTTCTTATAGACACGTTAAAATTTAGTCGTTTTAGCACTTTTAACATTAGAATTTCTGTTAAGTGGGGAAAGTTATTGAAAATCTAATTCTATAGAAGCATAGAACCAACTTTCTCCTTTTATTACACACAAATTTTCGTCAAGAAAGATCCTACAGTAATGGCACAATCAATTGGCAGCACAACCCCTGCGCGTCTTCACAAATCCGACCGTATGAACAGCCTTAATAGAAATTATAATTAAAAACAATCTTAACACCTTGTGCTTACGTACGTTATAAATAGGCAACATTATAAACTTGAGGCACAGAGATATGTAAAATAAAAAAAGAAAGGCTGTTTGATCGACATTAGGTACTGCAAAAAATATCAGTCTATTTTCCATATTAGTTTTTTTTCATATACAATGTAAAAAAAGCCAAGTATTATTAAACTGACAAAATGATATGAACTTCACGAAGTATAATCGTTCCATTGCTCACCCAGTGCTTTTAGAGTTCTTAATTTCGTTTTGTGCGTGTGTCTAACTGTCGTTGGTGTATGCAGTATACATTGGATTTCAACATAAATGCCTATTTAAAATTCCCTAAGCTTTTCGATAAAAATATAAATAGACGGATATGTTGAACAAAATGATCCACTTAATGCCGAATGAAACAATTCGCATAAATTTGTGTTGTTAATGGTCGATGAAGTTGCAGTAGACATATGTTTATGGAGGAAAATGAGCCTCCATGTTTGAATGAATTTGTTTTTCGGCAAACAAATCTCAGATAAAACAATCTCCTACTTAGTCAGAATTCAAATGCTTTAATCCTTTTGTATGTCGCAGCCATTTTCCTTCTTCGTAATCTTTGTTCTCAAATTTGACTGTTAAACCTAGTTTTTCGGAAATAGCATGAAAAACTTTACATTTGCAGGTACTTGAATTCACTTGTCGGTTTGATTTGCTTTCGTTCTGTTAATGATTATGTTCTCGCTGACTTTTGATGATTAAATTTTCTGCGACAAGCGTACACAATTTAACGATATTTATTTGTAAAACGCCAAAAAACTTCGCCACTTTTCAACACGAAAAAGAGTTCCATAATTGTTGTAAGTTAACTTTACTGTTTAAAATAAAACTCGAAACTGAGAATACGACGCAAAAAGGAATTAGTGAATACCACATGGGGAAACCCTTTATTTGTATTTACTTCATTACTCGAAGGAGCAATTCCTTTTGCAAGGCAGTTAAATCCATAAATTTGGTGCCCAGTTTACACCCGCCCAGAGATATGCCTACAACGAATGAAACATTTTTATTCAATAACAGTGTTACAGTGTCTATTAATTTTGAAGCCACTAGGTATAAAGTACTTAACATTTTTAACATATTGCTAATCCTAGATACATTTTATTAGAGCTCACTTGCGATCAGATGAGGTCATTCTCTTACTGGTTTGTACGACATTTTATACATATTAAATAAAAGAATAATTTAATAAATAGGACTTATTTGCTCAGTGTGTTTATCAAAATTTGCTTTTAATTAGTAAAAACTTTCATTATTTATTAAATATATCTTGAATGCTGTGTCCTAGCATATGCGGATGACTTAAAGATCTTCATGGAAATTAGGAGTTTGAAAACTGTCACTTTCTTCAGGACAATTTGCTGATAGTTCACGATTGGTGTCTACAAAATAAAATAATCTTAAATGTACAAAAATGCGTAATAGTCACGTATTTTAAAGTCTACAACCCCATCTTCTTTGATTACCATGTAAATTGAATTACAATACCCAGGCATATGCATTTTAAAGATTTAGGAGTCCTCTTCGATTCTGCTCTCCGATTTACGGACCATATTTGTTCTGTTTGCAGTGCGGCTACTAAATCATTAGTTTTACTTGTCCGCTCATGCAAGTATTTCAATAATTTACTGGCTATCAGGTCGATTTATTAGACTTTCATTAGAAGTAGATAGGAGTACGGTGCTATCATATCGTATCCGCACTATTTATACCATGAAATAATCTTGAAGGTAGTGCAAAGTCGTTTCCCAAAATATATTAGTTTCAGAATTGATGGCATTTATCCTTCTAGAAGCATCGACTACATTGGTCTTCTTCAAACACATTCCTTCCAGTCTTTAACCGACAGGAAAAGGATTGGTAGTGCAAATTTACTTTAAATTTAAGTAATAGCAAATTAGACTAATCTGCTTTGCTTTCTCAAAATGATTTCGCAATTGACGCGATCATCTCAGACTTTCGTTTTACCCACACATACAACGAACATTCTCGTTAAAGCACCTCTTGCACACATGATGTCAAATATTATGAGCATTTACTGGAATACGTTCGGGTAGATGTGTGGTTAAACTTTTAAATTTTTGATGCAGTTGCACTGGACTCTGATTGATTTATGACTGATTTTTACATATATTATATACCTATAGTTTTTTGTTGTGGTTTTCATCAGCAAATTTATTATTATTTTTTTTTGTATTTTTCTTTGCATTGAGTTACATTGTAGATAGCAACTGCTCGGTATTATTTTATTCATTGTAATAATTATCCTATAAATGGAGTATCTGTTGGATAATAAAGACATATTATTATTATAAAAATTGTTATTCTTCTAAAATTAGTTCCTTTTGGCCCATTTTTTCTTAATAAAATGGTTTGTATTACAAGTTCAAAGCAAATAAAGATAATGAGTTAACTTCCGAATTCTTGTGTTGTTGCCAATAAAAATGCAAATGATGACTTTCCCTTATAAATGCCGGCCCAGTTGTAATTCTATTGATTACATTAAATATTTGGGACGTTTCAATTGTTTAATTTCGGCCTGTTCTATCCTTATATTTATTTAGTTATATTTAATACAATAAAAACTTTCTAATGTTGAGATTAAAAACAAAAAATTACAGAATAATTTTTTCAAACTTCAATTAAGTCCGTAGATATCGCATCCAGTTATTAAATATTTTCCCGATATGTAGTTGCAAAAAAGATTGAGAAGCCATAGGAAAATAAAGGAAACCTATGGAAGAAAAAAGAAAGCGTAACAGTGAACAGTTCGGTCGATGTATTTCGTTCGCTGTTTGTGCTGATCCCGAGAGATATATCTGTGATTTTTGTGCGGAGGAACCAAAACTAGGCAATCTCGAGTCAACTCGCAACCAAACAGGGATACAGAAAATTAAACTTTATGTTTCTGTACACGTGTTTTTAGCGTCATACCTTCCTTATTGCAGTCAAAATGACGACCTATTTGGTGCTTTACTTCAGAAAAAAATCGAATTACTCATCGTAAAAAGGTAATTCTCTCTTTAAATTCTCTGTCTAAATCGTCTTACGTGATAATGATCGTTTTGAAAATAGTTAAATAAGACATTTTATGTACGTATTTTTATTGTTACTGTTATTATCGTAATTACCGTTACAAAAATATTTAAAAAAATTAAATTTGAAAGTTTATTTTGCTACTGCAAACGTTTATTCAAGCAGATACAAGTGTATAGGAATGATTAAGGTCTCGTTATTATATATTATTATAAAGATGGTGGATCCAAACACAAACAGTTAACAATGTAACAAAATGTTCTGGCAGTTGTTCACTTGGCACTAATTTAATAAATACTAGATGTAAGCATTGAATTAACAGTTTATTCACCGCTTAGCTAGCTTACCACAGAGATCTGTGGGGATTAATGTCGTTTTAAGATCCCAAATAACATTAAGGAACATATTTATATTTTATATTCGCAATTAGCAGATATCTTAACTTCATCCCTAGTTCGCAGGCAATATTTGCTGTTCAGCCTTTTTCAAAAAATTATGATATACAAAACTACTGCATACTTATACAATCGAATAAGATTTAGAACTGATGCTCATAACTTTTCCGTGGGCTCATACCACCTCCTTTGCATACATTGGTTATTTACCAGAGGTCACTCAATTACATGATTTATCAGTATTACAACGAAATTCCTTCGGAACTAAAGTTGTTTGTTCTACCGGGTTTCAATTGTCATCTTAAGATTTACCTGCTGTCTAAGTAGCTATAAAATAACGGATCATTCTCACATTTTCATTCCTTAAATATATACATTTTTTTGGATTTTGTTTGTTTTCTATTCGACTTTTTGCCTCGCCATCGAATTTTAGGTTATGATTAAGTTTAGACATTGTGTAATTAATGAATTTGTAATATTTTTTCAAAGTTAATTAAGCAGTTTAACTGAGATTCGCCTTGGGTTTGGATTCTGTGATTTCAGTAAGCTCTGTACTTAATGTTAATAACATTAAATTGTTATTGCTTTTTGTATTATATGTTTATTATAATACCATGATGCAATACACACCATGGTATCCCATGAAGACATATAATTATTATTTATATGTAGCCTAAACGGGAAGGCTTTTAAATATTTCTCTTTCGCTTTCTTTAATTATTTATTGGTTCACTGTAATTTTCATTCCGTTTGGTTTTCAAATCTTCGCAAATTACTTATAATAACATTTCTCTTTTGCAAGTCTTTTTGGCTTGTATCATTAAGTTGTTCATTGCTCGTAGATTCAATATGTACTAACCATGGTAGTTTTCTGATTAAAAAAAAGTCTTAAGCAACTTTCTTACTAAAAGAATCAACCAACCAAATTAGAATTTATTGCACCTAAAGATATTCAGCAACATTCAGGTTTGTCATATATCAATTTTTGTGTCACCCTATTGACGATTAAGCACCAGTCAGTACAATTTATAGGAAGAGCTGAACACCATGAACCACAAACATTTGCTGAAAATCTTTTTGTTGATAACTGGTTAGTATATCTTCCATATCGTATTGAGGGCTGTGGTGTTCTTCTCAAAATATTTAAGAGGGTAATTCCTGATGATACTGTTTTGCTTGTGTAAAGAAATCTAAATATTGCTAAGAAATGATCTACTGATAATAATCTATTTTTAAATTTAAATTTAAAATTACTTCATGTCTGCTACTCTTTGATGGAAGTAGCGTATTTTTCTGTACAAAGCTTGTCACGCCGATTGACATTTAACCGTATATTCGTTTGGAAAGCAAGTGTTTTAACTTAGTTCCTGTCAACATTTATATATATAAGAAATTTTGTTTTCATATTATTTTTTCCATAAGAATTGATATATGAAGAATGCATTTATTTACTTGGAGTTTTGGTTATGGTAATAGGTTCATTCGCTGACGCTATAAAGATAATATTTATTTATTTCCTGACAGAAAAGGCAAGTCTCACATCTAAATGTAATGTACGTTTTAGTACTGACTTGAAGTTTTGTATTCCTTGATATTGTTTTTAGTTTTAGAATTCTGACTAATTACGTCGAACAGTAGCTGCATTTTACTTTATGCATTTCTGTCTCTTTATTATACTTGCAACAGTTGCTTACTAATAGTCTCAAATACATATTTTAGTCTTCTACATCCCCGAATTGTCACAATTCCCTAGTAGTATAGTCTACTGTGTCTATGCTAGTTTTTTATTTCACTAAGCTTTGCCTTACCAATGTTGAATTATGTAACTATCGATTCTGCGGCTCCTTAAACGTGAGTATAATTCATGTAAGCTGAAGCCCGCCCAGTTGAGGTCACAAAAGCGAATATCGTTAGTAAAATTCATTGCCATTGTTATGAATCATCACATCACGATAAATTGCATATGAAAAAAATAATTGCGATTGTTACTTGTCGGCAGAAGAAGTGCTACAAAAATACACCGTCGACTTTGATTGGTAGAAGTGACCTAAGAGTCTTGAGAAGGTTATCAACTACTGTTAATATAATGAGCTGTTGTCCATGTTTCAACAAAAATTACTTTTACGACGAAGTTAAACAAATACAAATTCTTTGGAATAAATATATAACCAGCAATGGAGACTGTTGAAAAATAAAATTATTCTTTCCTAACAATCGTGCGTGACTTGCTTTTTTACCATATCCAATAAATCACCCACGTACAGAAAGAACTATAGTATAACATATCAAGCTGAATCATGTGCCCTGGGGCGTCCTTATCGTAACACTCTGTAAGAATTTGTTAACACTCAAGTCCTTGTGAGAAACTTTGAATATCGGTCGATTGTACGGTATCCATACCATCTCCATTAGTGAATTACTACAGAAAAAGTCAAAGAGCGTTTCCTGAAAGATCTTGCTTTGTATCAGTCTATGGGAACGGATTATAGAGAACCTCTTCACCGACAGGGGGTGCAGGTTTTGAAAGCTGGGACAATTTTCTGCGCTATTCTCTGAAGATTATCCCAGATCCATATTTTAAATTGTAGGTAATCATTCACATGCGAATATTACTTTCGTAAGTGCATCTTTTTTCTATCAAAACCCAACACAAATTCACTAAAAGAATTCCTGGGACACATATGATGGCTGTTGTTAATGAACGTTTTTTGTAGTTGTTGCTCAGTTCAGTTACAGATCATTTTCTTTTTTCTTTGATTTTCTCTATTAATGTTTTATTTTTGTTTATTTATACTACGCGCATTTACTTTAACGAATGATTAGCGCTAGTAAAATAGTATAATACCGATGTGCCATAGAATATTGTTCTTTTTCTTTTACAAAGTTAATCACATTTTTTACACACTCATTTTTAATGCTGATGTATTTTTGTCATTATTGCACATACTTTGGTCGCTCGACGATGATGTGTTTAATTGACACTGCTGTTCGACATTCACCACAAATTAATGGTTCACTTTTCACAATTCGATGTTCATGAGCAAGTTTAGTGGGACTCACGATATGATCACCTGCATGACGTGTCTGTCCTTGTCTGACATGTGACGTCAGTCTGTGACAAGTCCACACTCTCAATACACGGAATCCGGGATAAATATTAATCTTAATTTAACAATTGCTATTAAAATATACAAATATATAACTTAGAAATATTTTTTCTAATATATATTTATGGACTAATTGTCCAAATATTCAAACATTTTTAACACTTACAAAATTACACTTTAATCGTTACCCATGGAATCAAGCCTACTTGCTAGCTAATTGCTGTATTTAAATTTCGATTTTTGGATTTTTTAATATTTGTTTGTAGTTTATAAAATTTCTGTGAAACGCTGTGTGAATATTGCCAATATCCAATTTAAATTTATCAATTGCTCTTATACAATTTACACACTTATACACGATTAGGCTATTAAATTGATTACCAGCGCAATTACTACAAGCTTGGGCATTTTTACATTCTTTGGCAAAGTGATTATACCGTCCTTTTGTAACATCTAATTATTTGTTGGTGTTCATACACATATTTTTTTCCATCCTATATCTAATTATGACTTTGTCACGGACTGTCGTCATGCGCAACGTATACTAGAAGGCATACTTCAATCGAGCATATCTTTAAGGTTGTAATATCATGAGTGTGGTTAATTCCCAAACGAGTGAGCCAGACTTGTCTTCTTCGATCAGCCAGCTGAAGCTAGAAGTTTAGTATTACACCAATGCCGCTTCGAATGTCAAGCTTTTAATACTTTATATTTAACACGCATTTTATGGTAACTTGTTACAGTTACTAGAATTTCACTCAAGTCTAAGTCACCAATGGCGTTTCAAGTAGCTTCATTAACCCTTCCTTTTCATCGAATGCCAACATGGAAAATTTATTTTATACGTATTCTTTATTTTTATTTATTTAACTCTGCCTTGCACTGATTTTACCGCCTAATATTCAGTTTAGAAAATAAGTCGCTTGTGGCATATTTTCTATACAAGGAGTACCCAAATTCTTAAGAAACGTGTATTTTATACTATTTGTTCTATTTCAGGTTCTAAATGTTCAAAAAGATTTAAAATAATTATACATGCTTAATACTCAAATTTTAGATAATTATTTTTTTTGGGTGTTCATTACCCTGAATTGAAGTGAACGTTAGGTGTATGCATAACCTTGAAGTTAAAACCACATGTCGATTTTCTACATTTTTTTGACTTAGGTATTGGGATGATAAAGTCGAGCTGTCGGACACAATTAATACATAGTCCTGATATGTTACAGTTTATGTTTAACTGTAAAATCTAAGCTACAAACCAAGCGCACATTTTCAAATTTAGAAAATTGCAAATTGTTCGATTTTTGACCAAAAATAACAATCTTAAAAGTAATTGAACACATAGATTATGTGCTGATTTTATTGAACTACAGTGGTGTCCGGTTATAATGAACCCCTTCTGGCCACCTTAAATGGTTCATTATAACCGAAGTTCATTATGTCCAACAAAAAATTAGAAAACAAAAACAAAGTTCATACATAGTGAAAAAAGATATATCTAGTTTATTGAGAAAAAATAAACAAGAAATGTGATCAGATACATTACTAAACAGAAACATGCTGTACTTACATATAGGTACACATTCTATGTACATATTCCGTATTACATCTGGCTGAAATAGGCACTAATTTTAGACTGTTTGTATGATGCATTCAAATAAGTGTTACTTACATATAGTTCAACTGCGGCGAAACTGTTCAAAATTTTTTCTGGAGCACCATGCGATTGCAAAAAATGACGTGTAACACTGATGGCTTCCACAATTTTTGAAACTGGCATTTGAGGTGATGATACATCATCATTAGCACTATCTTCATCCTCGCAGTCATCCTCGACCACATCGGTACTAATAGAATCAATAATACAACTATCGGACAAAACTTGTCTACATAAAACATTGGAATCAACACATACGTATTCTTCAAAGTTAATGTCTACTTCTTCAGTTAAAGGCACAACACCAGCATCATCTTGAGAAATCTCAACTTCAGTTGTTTTGTTGAGCCACTCACTTAACGGAAGGTCATCATCATCGTCATAAAATTCGTCATTTTGTTTCAGAAATCCTGCATGGCGAAAACAATTTTCTATTGTTTTCTGTGACACATTTTGCCACGCCATGTGAATGAAGTTTACAGCATCGAGAAGGCTGATCCGTTTGTCGTTTTCATTATTGTCATCCATAATCATAATTTTCGCAAGCAGAATCCGTCGATAATTACTTTTCAGACTGTGAATTACACCCTGGTCCATAGGCTGTAATTTGGAGCTAGTGTTAGGTGGCATAAATACCAATGTAATGAAATTTAAGTTTTTAATGTCAGGGTGCGCTGGACAATTGTCTACCAGTAATATAATTTTACGATTTTTTTCCTTAATTCATCGTCCCAGTCGCGTAATTCTTTAGTAAAAATATCGGATGTCATCCATGCTCTTTGATTAGCATAGTATTTTACAGGCAGTCGATTGTTTCTAAAACAGCGTGGATTCTGGGATTTTCCAATAATCAACAATCTCCTTTTTTCGGTGCCTGTAAAACTTGCTGCAACCAAAACGGTTATTCTTTCTTTAGATAATTTCCCCCCAACGCATCTCTCGCCTTTGAATCTTAATGTACGGTTAGGTGTTAGTTCATAAAATAGACCAGTTTCATCTGCATTGAAAATATTATGGTCTTCGTAATTTTGGCGTATATTGGGCCATTTATTTTTCAACCAGTCATCTACCAATTCCATATTAACTCCCGCTGCTTCGCCTAAAATTTTTCTGCTGTTGATGTTATGGCGTTTTTTGAATCTTTCAATCCAACTACGGCTGCACTTGAAATCTTTGTTTTCCACTATGCTTCCTAAATCCTCCGCCTTCGTTTGTAATAAAGCACCAGTTATTGTTGCATTCTGTCCCCTTTGCTGAGAAAACCATTTCAAGAGTCCTCTATCTACTTCCTCGTGAGCTGATTTTCTAAGTTTTTTAGTAGAAGAAGTGTGGCATTCATAACTCTTCAATATTTTTTCTTTATCTTTCCATATCATACACACTGTCGACTTATTTAAATTCATTTCTTTACATACATCACTTTGCAAAGCCCCATCTTGTAATTTTTTAATAATTTCAAACTTAGTTTGTAATGTAAAAGCTTTACGCTTTTGCTTAACACTGCTTGTTGCCATAATGCCGGTAAATGCACTACTATGCTCAGTTGATTTAGCAAACGATGTAGACTGTGTCGCGACAGGTCGGCGAGAATTCCCGAAATTCCGGACGGCCAGTTGAACATTCGGCAAAAGTTCATTATAAACGGTAAATTTTATGATTTAATAAGCGCAATATGGTTTACTATATCCGGAAGTTCAATATATCCGGGTTCATTAAAAGCGAAAAAAGATACATTGAATTAAATAGCAATCTTTTCGTGTCTTCTGAAATGGTTCATTATAAACGAGAGTTCAATATAACCGGGTTCATTATAATCGGACACCACTATATTTCCGGTTCAAATTTGAGATATATCTTACACCAAGTCGCAAGATACAGTTTCGAGATAAACGGAGAAGAAAATGTATGGAATCTACTTTTTCTGTATACAACTTTCGTATACACTTTGGGGTCTACTCAATATGTTTGGTATTTAGCATATTTAATTAAGACTCTAGACAACAAGAATATAAAATCAATCATAAACGGCTTTACTGAAATTCTAGAGCTATCATACCCTTTAAATATTTTAAAGATAGGTAAATCTGTGTTATTATAATGAGCTTGTCATTTTATGTTTAAAATTTATAATGATTTAAGTAATAAATTATTTTTAATAATTATTAAAACCTTTCTTTTATCTTTTCTAGAAGTTTTGCTTCACATATTTGTTATTATCAATTGTTTATATTTGACATTCTTCAAAATAGAAACAAAATTAGTGTTATAAAAAAGTAAAATATATTGTAATCAAAACGGGTTTCATAAAGTGAACTTTATCGAACTGAAATAGAAAAATAACAGTAATTACCAAGTGAAGTGCTTGTAAATACAGTGCAGTTTCATTTGTCTGTATTCGGATACCTATCACAATTCACAATTTATTATTATCTAAGGTACGAGAAATCTGACTTTTCAACAAATACATACACGGGATACATAGACGTATTATCGCAAAATATAAGAATTGCTATCTAAACGCTTGTACTGCTATATATACTTTGTAAAATGAAGAAATAAAAAATATTAAAATTCTATGTGGAGTGGAAATATCCACATATACACATACATACATACATTTATCTCGTTTATACTCATCAGCATAGAACAATGAGAGTGACAAAAAGTGAGACTTTTATGTGCTACAGCTTAAATAAAAATAACACCGTCAAGCATAAATAAACATGCTAATAGAGGTTTTAAATAAAAGTAACCTCTTTGTTCATGGGAAACAAGAGTATGCAGATATGTGCACATATATATACTTGCATATTCATACATATATGAAAATTAATGTTTGAAAATCCGCAAAATACTATTTCTGTTTATAGAAGGAATTATTATCTTTAACAACACTGTTCTTTACATTACTAAGTAATAACAATTGTGTCATAGTATTGTGTTTTTCGTAATTATTTAAAATCTTCTTATAATATAATAATGCCAATCCTTAATTATTTTTAGAATATTCCTCAATAATGAATACATCGACGAGTCCATGACAGAACGACACAAACGCCACTGAAGACAATTTACGCTATAACCTAAAATGTATTTCACAGATTACTTGCTCATTTGGTTAAAAACAAGATTCTTTAAAAATTTAGCTATACTGTTTTTTTTACTATAACAGTACTACTTTTCACTCTGTCATTAATACATCTTTTCCAAAATCATGAAAATTAAAGGCATGGCGCTTGTACCCTAACAAGTGTTAAATGTCGTTTGTGCCATTAATAACAAGAGGCGCTTATGCCAAACGAAATGAAAACAATCGTTTAATATTGGTGCATATGTCCACATGTGCCATTTTACATATTTTGCTGTAAGTCATTAGATGGCACTTGTGTCAAAGTAAAACAAAGTAACATTTAAAAAAATATTATAAGATCCTTTTTTTCGGTACATGTATTCCTAAGTTATAATCTTTTTTAAATAATTGAAGAAATTTACTTCGTTTTAACATTGGTAGACCATTACACTGACAATTTTTAACATACAATCGAAACAGTTTGTTAAAACTTCCTATTTCGGAAGGAAGATATTTTTTATGCGAGGAACCTTTGCAGTAATGCGACGGCACCGCAGGTAGGGATTCAATAAAATTTTTAAATACTTTCAGTTGCTCATCTGATGCTTTATGTTTAGGCTGATGTCGACTTTTCAAATCAGTGTTAGGAAACTTAGTTGGTTTCTTATTTTCTGAAACGGTACGTAGTAATCTTACTGTTATTGCATGTGTGCTCACTACAAACTGACGGCATACCTTTTGAGGAATATTGTTTCTCTTAAGAAAATATTCATTGGTTACTAGTCTGGGCTTTTTTCCTTTTGCATAGCTTCTTCTTCGTTTTACATCACACACTCTTATGGAGTCAGACAGAAACCATTTTTGATCATTACTGTTCTCAAGTTTGTAGAAATATTCAAATATTTCGTTACGTTCCTCTTCTGAAACCATATTGCATTGATTCAAACATTTCTTTTTTTCACACGGATTGGGTTTAATTTTTTTGCATCTACTCTATCACCTTTGCTATTTACATACTCTTTTTCCCGAGTCTCTAAGTGCCTTTCTTTTATTCTTATTCATTATTTTTTTTAGAGAAACTTCAACTTTTTCTAGGCCTTCACGGTGACTTTGCTGTAGTTTATCCGTGATCTTCCATGTGCATGGATTTTCTGTTTTGCTGTCAATTGCACTATCATGAAAAGACATGGTGGGTTGAAAACTTGAACTATTGTCATTACTGGATGATGCTGGCGTTTTGGTAGGTGTAGTATCCGTCAGCACATTTTCGACCTTTTTTTGATATATTGGCATAGTTTCGACATTTTTTGGACAAGCGTTAGCGTCGTCAGGGTCATCAAAGATATACTCGTAGGGGAAGATGTATCTGGAATGGTTGTTGTATTTAAAACTGGTTCATCCTCGACAGATTATCAGGTCCTAAATCTGTGGGATGAAAATAATTGTCATTCAATGCGCAGTCATAAAAAATAATTGAATTTTTTAGAGCTTCATCCAAGAGCGTATTACAAGAATCATCAATCAATTTCGTTTGCACATGGGTACCATTTTCTTAGTGCGACTAGAAGCCATCCCTGTAAGTAAGAAAAAGGCATAAACGCCTTCCAATAAACACCGTATTTTTTCCTACAGTAAGGAAATTTATGAGAAAAAATTAGTTTGGTACACTATTTATACAGAAAAGAACCTGTCACCAGTATTTATTTGAAACAGAATTTACCTAAACAAAAGCTATCAGCGAGTTTCTAATGCCCTATCAATTCAATGTAAACAGTGGCGCTAATGCCAAACAGATTAATATCAAATAATTCTCTAATGGAGAATGTGACATTATCTTCTTTCATTGTTAGGTTTGGCACAAACACCACATCTTCAAACACTATTTAAGAGCAATTCTTATGGGGCATTATACATTACAAAAACAAGAAAGAAAGATAAATTTAAGTATTAATGATTAGTCACCTTAAAATTATCTTCAAGTCGATGATAAAACGAACAATGTTCATTACACAATTACAGGTAAACAATAGCTCAGTGGCAAGATGGCGCTTGTGATACGAATTGGTTAATGTCGCTCATGCGCATAATTATGATATGGCGTTTGGGCCGACTTTAAATCGGTTTTTCTTCCATAATATGTTTTTCTCATTTATGCCACAGCAACAGGATGATAGAGAATTTTGAACTTTATTGAATGGAGTCAAAAGGTTGTTTATTTAAAAAATGGCGCTTGTGCCGTTTTGTCATGGACACGTCGACATATACCTATCTCTTTTCGTTGGGAACACGTTACCGCACAAATGGCGCAAAGTTCAAATCTTGCTTGTATTTTGGGACACCTTTTGAAAAACATGTTCTAATATATATACTGTGTGTTCGTGATGGTTTGGCAAAGCAAGGAATTATACAAGATAAATGGAATACCTACAATTTTTTTACAGGATCATATTAAGCCTTTTTACAGAAACTTTTCTTTGCTAAATGTACTCTAGCCCTAGATTCGACATTTTTGAAGATAATTAATCTTATTTTAAAATCCTATTAATGTCGCAGTAAAGATCATGGTAGGCATGATAAAACATAGACGATGTTGAGAAATATTGACTTGAACTTCACTACATGGCAGATAATGCTAACATATGTGTTAATGACAACCGCGTGACAAAACATAAAAACATGCAAACACAGAATTGTGTAATTAAAAGATAAAATATAACACCACATGGCAAACAATATCGACTAATAATTTATTGTTTATGTGCGTGTGTAATTAGTTATCTTGGCGTAGCGGTAACGTAATTCAATAGCAATTAATAACAAAATGACAATTGGACAGCAAGCTGTCATCTAAAAAGCTTCATTGACTAACAAGACATAATGTAAATGAGAAATGTGTAAACGTGAAAATCTACGCAGTTTTATTAAACGGTCGTCTTGTCTATCACACAAATAATATCGACGCAAATTGTGTAATTAAAAGAGTAATGTAAAAAATTAGGAGTAGAGCTCTCATATACCATTCATGTAGGACAATCAATAGGTCTGGGTTTACCCAAGACGAACATCTAATATCATCACACAAATAATACTGACAAAGATATAATATTAAATTATTGTATAAATTAAACATGAAAGTGTTAAATATGTGTTAGTTAATTATACAATTCGCGTCGATATTATTTGTTTAGTGAATTTAAATGCATATATATGATAGATCAAGACCGATTAATAAAAATGCATAGAGAGTAGCGATAGTTCTATGCTTAATTGTTCACATTTTCACTTTTACACATTTCTCATTTGCATTATATGTTGTTAGTCAATAATACTTTTTAGGTGATGGCTTCCTGCCCAATTGTCATTTTGTTATATTGAATTACGTCGCCGCTACGTTAAGATAACTTCTTACTTTTAATACATTGGAAGAACCAATAACATCAAAATAAGAATTAATGAGGTTTGCTAAATAAAATCTTCAAAGTCTCGAGTAAAACTGTTTAGAAAGAATTGATCTAGTATGCGCGTAATTCATTACTTCGTTTTTTTTTAATGTTTTTTACATAGAGTAGAACCTACCTAGTAGAACAAAAATAGTAATAGAAATCTTAACAGAACGCAAACGAAGATTGTTTCTCGTCTTTCACGAAAAGTTTGACAGACTTTCAACATTTTTCGACAATGACTACGTTTTTCATGACTTACAAAAAGATAAGATTTTCAAATATTATTAGCTAGTATTTATCTTGTATATTTTAATAATACATACGTTGCTCACTATTTCACATAGAAATCATTTGTCTGTAAGCTTTAGACATTTTAAATATACAAATTATTGGCAAAATTAATATTTACATTCAAAAACTTTTCGAAACAGTTATTAAATAACAAAACTATTAATTCGGCTTGTAGACTTGTGCAGTGTATCCATTTCTTGCTCTTCTTGCTGGAAACCAATCTGTAGTATTTCTGTTGTCAAAAACAGCGAAACAGAGTTTCATTCTGAAGATCAAGAAGAGGAAAGAAGACCCGCATGTTGCACCTAATAAATGTAGAAGCGTAAAGATTATAGATTTGCTTTTTTTTATTGTCTATTATATATTATTTTCCTCAATAGTTCTTTATTTCTTAGGCAAAATGTTAAGGAGATATTCGCGTGCAATGGCTGCATCAATCTTGGTGCTGATTTCCATGGTGTACGTCAGAGAGCAATTCGTTAGAAGCAGCGAAGTATTAATTAATAGGACCAGAGAATACGTGGATTATACTATGCCAAATTCATATTGGAACGATGTGATTAGTGCAATCATTCTTTTTGTTATGTTCACCGTTTTATTTGCTGTGGCATTCTTCGGTGGATTTATGTTCTGTGATTATTTTAATATTAATTGGCTTTACATCTTTTTCCCTTTTGATGTTGCTGTTGTGATTGACGTAGATGAAGATGAGTAGATGTTAAGTTACTATATACATATTTCGACATGTTAATTTATTTAATTGAACTTTGATATCTGTAGTATGACATTAAATTATTATTATTATTCAATTATAGTGTTTCTTTATTCATATTTATATGCACATTATCGTTAAAAAAAATTCTGTTGCTTTTACTTGACAGCAGAACTCATATCTAACTAATTTCAATATATTAATCTGACTAAATAATAAAAGAATAATTTTATAGCGGCTCTGGTGAGAGTTAAGCAATATAAAAACAAATCAGAACTATAAAGTTGCATACAGCAAAATTATTTATTTATTTTATATTTGCCTCTTCAGGGTCAAAATATGAATATTATTGAAAGCTTACCAAACAAATCATATTTTTTAAAAAAATAGGTAATCCTTCTATAATTAATAAATACAGTAGAAGATGAAATAACCTCTGTATTTATATTTTCCGAGTATCATACTTATACATACCACACATACATATACATTTAGAATGTATAAGCACAGCTCTTGAGAAAGAAGATCATTTATTTAACGAAAACAGAAAACTCCCACAATAAAACCAAGATTCTAAACAACGCACTAATTAGTTTACCTGGCATAATATATACTTCAAAGCCTTTTGCTACAGACTATTCTCCCTCCTCTTAAACAGCAGAATATTAAGTTTTCTGCAGTTGGCATGCCCTTTTTGTGTCGGATGATTTGAATTTCAATCCTTACGGTTAAAACTTACGTCCGTATCTTCATACACACAGACATATATTCAGAGTGAAGTATGTTTTGATGTTTAAAACTTTTTGAAACTTTAAGAACGAAAAATATAAAAATATTTGTATCACATAGTGATACTAAAAACTATCTACGTATTAAATAAAATCAATTTGCATATACATAATATCCTAACATTAAATTATAAGATCAGGTTTCCGCGGGTAGTAGTATGTGTTGTCACTGGATTCCGGGTTTTCTTCCGCGTTTCCAATGCTTGGTCTTTGTTAAGACTGGTGCTAGTTTCCGGACGACGTTTCGGCAAAATCACACTTGCCATATTCAAGTGTGCAATAACTGTGTGCTTCTGCTTCTTGTTTTTTGTAAACTGACGTCGGAGTTCAGATGGTGGTTATATACTCGTTTAGCGTTTGGATTGGTTACCCTTGGATGAGCATGGTTTCGTGTCGTTGGGCCCGTGTTTGGAGTCTATCGGCTGGTTTACGATGTAAGTGCATTAGTTTGGTGTTTATTGTTGACATCTTTTCTTGTTAATGCTGGTTTACATGCTGTTGATAACCTCTGGGTATCATCTCGTGAATTCAGATTGTTCGGATGTTTTTCAATTTCGAGGGTTTATCTGAGAATTGTGGTTTTCGTATGTCTGATGTTCGCTAATATTTTGGTATTATTGAAGTCCATCGTGTAAGATGTGATGTGTTCTTTACAGGTTGGGTCAAGGAAAAAAGTTTTCTCGTCTTTTCTTACGGAATTTTCGTGTTCCTCTCTCCTTGTGTTTACGCTTCTGTTTGTTTGTCCGATTTAAGTTTTTCATAAACTCCATGGTTTTCTAAAGGTATTTTTGTTTTAGGATTCCGAAGGACTATGCTGTTTTTTTTGTAGCCTTTGAATGTTGTTTCAATGTTGTGTCTTCGTATAATTTGGGATATTTTGTCGATGGTACCTTTAATATAGGGTAAGTAGGTTTTGGCAATTGATTTTTCTTTTTCCTCTTATGCTTCCGTTTCTGTTTAAATGCTTTGTTGATAGCTGATTTACTGTATCCATTCTGCTGAAGTGCTTAGCGGAGTTTGTCCATTTCTTGAGTCATGTTTTCTTCATCGGTTAATCTCTGCGATCTTATCGCTAGGGTTTTCACTAGTGTTTGTAACTGAGCTGGGTGGTGGTGGGAGGTATCGGTCTCTGTGTGTGAATTTTCCCGTTTTCTTTTTTCTTGCCCAAACCGTCGAGGAATGGTAATTGATTGTTAGATTCTACTTCCATCGTAAATTTTATTTTTGGAAGGGTTTTGTTAAGATATTCCAGAAAGCTCGCGAGGTGGTCCTTTCCATGTATCCAGATCACTTTGAAAGTGATCTGCACAAATGGAAAACATGAAGCCAAAGGTAATTCGTCTGTATTACAGATAGCAACAAATATGCCATTAGTTAAGGCACGACCATCTACACCAATATTCAGGGAACATGTTGTTTCTATAGCCATCGACAATATTATTGAAAGACCTTTAAAGAGTTCTAATGTATGTACACAAATACCTCTATTTTCTACCAGTACAGTAAAAACTACATGGTAAAGTACATTCACTGCAAACCAAAGAAAAAATTAGAAAAGAAAGAAGATAATATGTCCCTTATTGATTTTGCTACCTAATTGTTTGAATTTTGTCAAACTGCAGATTGATTTACAAACAAAAGGCCTCATCAGAGAATATATGCAAAAGAATTTCTACAAATGTGCTTAAAGCAATATTTCATGGTTCCTAGAGCTTATCATAGTTTGAGCACCGTATTTACATTACCAACAAAAAGAACTCTTAGCAGACTTACAGAAATATCCATTTTAAACCAGCATTCAACGACTCTATTTTTGAAGCTTTAAAAGAGAAAGTTTCCACATTCATAGAAATTGATCAAAACTGTTTCATATGTTTAGATGAAATAGCTTTGATGGCTCACTTGTGGTACGTGATTAGCAAGAACAAAGTAGTTTGTTTTGAAGATTATGGAGAAGATAAAACATTTACAAATGAGAAAGGAGAACGAAAACTGAAATTATTTGGAAACAAGCGACATCTAGTATTAGAAAAATTAGAAGGTCCGCCAGTTTCTGCCATATTGGTTATAAAGTCTCCATAGTGAACATCAAAGGTGCTCACAGTAGTTTTCCCTACTGAATGTTTCTTATACTGTGGCCTACCTGCCGCCTACCAACTATTTATCATGGGCGGTGCAAGGTGCAGTAAAAAAAGCAATTTAATGGAATCAGATAAACTGTGTTGCTTGATCGTTGCATATACCAGAACGAAAATGCGTTTCCACAATAAATTTATTGTGTAGTTCGGTGAAAACCACCAACCTAGAATTACATATTTATGTACATTTTCTGTGTTTATGTAACTATTTGTTTAACTTTTAAATGAAAAACAAAGGCGGTAAAACTGTCATAATAAAAAACCTTTCCCATAGTGCGATAATACTAATAAACGCCAACGAAAGTAATAAAGTAAGTAATACAGGTATGCTACTGTGAAAATTTAGATCGAGGAAAAATGTCATTCGCGGGAAGTATTGCCAATACTGTCGGTCGCAAATTGCTAATGCCACAGCGCGCTAAATTTGAACAACTTAAATCTTATAGGAACACTCGGTATTTAGTTTGAAATCTTAATTCACACTTTCTTTTACGATTATAATAACAGTAGCACATATTTTATTATTTACATGTAAAATTATGTATATTCCGGTTACTAGCATAGTGCAATAAAAATTAAGAGCACTTTTAGAGAGAAAATCTTTTTGTACAGTTCTTGTATACTCTGTACTTAAATTAAAAAAAAATATTAAATAATATTAATCGTTCTTGTTATTTTTTAAATTATGCATATTGGTATCGTACTTCTAAACATTAAATGAATTAACTTTAGCGGAAAATCTTAATTCTTTGCAATATATGACAAACCTACAACTAGAATGAATACGATACTAACTCGGTAAAATTAATTATCGTGACTGCAGTACCAACATACATACTTAACAGATTGACAATTCTCGAATTTCAAATTTCCATGAAAAAAGACAATAACTGCCTAAGGCAAATATTGATTTTAAATACGAAAAATTATGAGCGAGGACTGACTAATTGAACAAACAATTGAAATTAATTAATGATCAAGTATGAAAGTGAAATAAATTGATGGAAACAATTATTTGTAAATACAACGTACATCAGATTCTATGATGACCTATTATAAAGGTAAGATAAGTTTAAAATAAAAGTGCATTCATTACTTATTTCTAAGAATTATCATTGAATATATCAATGTGTTATCTTATTACTGGAAAAGCTACATTTATTACTCGACAGTCTCTTAAAATATGAGAACACTATGGAATATCCTCTAGAATATCTTTAAACTTAACCTCAAATTCGATTTATGTGTTCTACTAAATCCATAATCAACTTAAGATGTGAAAATCCTGTCTTGTTTTGCCATTACACTTTGCATTCCCTTTTTGATTAGATATATGCGTACTTTTAGAAAATTTGAAAATACTTTCAATTTAAAATAGATTATTATGTATTTTAATAGGTATCACATTTAATATACTTTTAGTAATTGAATTAAACACGAATGGCAGTTTGTTACCGATTAATTTATAGTTCTAACAGTAACATAATCTATCTTTTAGTATAACGAATCCGATTGTTTTGCTATATGTTGCACACATAACTACAAAATTTGGTGCAGATACATAGAGTAAAAGTCGGATTTAGGAAAATTGGTGTGTGTTGAGATGAATAATTAAAGTTTGTTTAAACCGTATTTACTACATTTTATGAACTAGATTCAGCTCCAGATTGTGGGTCTTGCAATATCAAAGGAAATACTGAAATTAACTATTAAAAATGTATCGGATGAAACAGACACGATTCGTTTCGCTTCAAATATGCATGGAATACAAAGAGAACTCTTCAATATCAACTTTAAAGAATTTCAAATAAAACTAAAAAAAAAATGTTTAGTAAACAAACGGCTATGGATGATTTTGTAAAGGAATACTACTTGCATTTAATGCCATTTTTATAACAAAAGATTGCGAACTATAAAGTATTTACCGTTATACAGAAGAATGAATTCAAAACCGCTTAATACGTATATGGTCATTTAAAATTCTACTCGTAATTTGTATACAAAAAGAAGGGATGTCATGTTTCATTTACAATTTAATCTAAGTACAATGTCGCACTAGTGTTCTTCCTAAATAAACAAAAATTGCATATTGACATGTTTGCCTCATATTTAATCAAGGTTAAATTCACTGTATCAGTATGTCAATATTTCAATACTCATTGTCCTCATGTAGAGCTAGGTGTCAGGAATTTGATCTATACAATGTAAACTGTATGTAATGACCGAAGAACAAGCAAACAAGATAATTACAGAACTAGAAGACCATTAAGTTCCTTGGTTTGAAAAAATAATTACGTAAGTTATTCAACGGAACAAGATCAAATAACATCCATATTGACGAAATTAATCAATAACACACTAAGAAATAAACAATACCCAACCCAACCCAAAAAAAAGACCATAATAACCTATACTCTGTTTTTTAACTCCGTAGACCACCTTTAAATATTAGCGCTAAAAATGGGCAAATCGATGGTTCTTTTCGTGCCCAAATGACTCTCACTTAATTTTATTGACATTCATTTTTAGTCATTTGACAGTTGCATTTTGTATATATTCCACGCTTTTTTCTACTTCGTTTTCTCTGTTCTTGTATTTATACAACAAAAATAGTTCTTTTTATAAGGTGCCCGCACACAGAGGCGAAGCGAGACGAAGCGAAGCGCAGCGTCGCGAAGCCGAAGACCGCACATTAGGGCGAAGCGAAGTGAGGCGAAATAGTCGTCTGGCTTGGTGCGCATGTGCGTGATACAATATTTCATTATTTACAACAGTTATTAATCATTGTGTGTGTAGAAGTGATCCGATCAACATGACTAGTTCCTCATCTGACGAAAATGTATTTGTTCTTGGTTTAATTGCTACTATGCAAGAAGAGGATAAACCAAACAAAAGAGTTTGGGTACATGAAATTAATCAAAAGACAGACAGTTTTGGTGAATTTAATCACTAATTCCCGGATTTACAAAAAGACGAAAAGAAATTTTTCAAATATTTTCACATGTCAGAAGAAAAATTAGCGCCTCATCATCCATCCTGATAGCAATTTCTTTCTTACAGTATACTAAACTTAAATATGCAAATAATACTAGTTTAAAAACTGTTCAAGCAAAGTACGAACTGAGCCTACCAGCTTCTCATCGGACAGCGGAAATGTCCGATAACCAACGAAAAGGCAAAAACTTGATCTTACGTGATCTTACGCGTCTCTGCGTAACGCACACTGAGGCGAGGAGAAGCGAAGCGCAGTGCACTACTTCACCTGCTTGCTCTGCAAACTTCTCTCGCGACCACGCTTCGCTTCGCTTCGGCACGCGACGCCTCAGTGTGCGGACACCCATTTGATTACGTGCATTTTTATCAGGCGTAATAAATGCGCTTCTCTTCGCTTCGCCTCGTCTCAGTAAGCCGTTTTTATCACTAGTCCCTTATTGAAAAGCAAATAATTCTAAATACTTACAAGAAGCGGAGAATTGAAAATTCAAAAAAAAGTACAAGGGGAATAGCATCGCATATAGTGTCCACAACAGGTAATATTATATTTTCTTGGGTTATGTGTTGTTTCTGAAGTTACCCATATTTTAAGTCCAAGAAAGCGCTTAATTATTGAGCCTAAGCAAAGCAATGGTAAACACTCCTTAGTCAACAATTCTGACGAAAATGTAAAAATGCTGTAAGACAAGTAATATACATCTTTTTTTTATGACAATGAAGCTCCTACACTTGATAAACATTTTTACGAAATTCAAACCATATAGGTTACCTCAAATGAGCCGTTCATCATTATACATACTAATGAAAAAGATTAATAAATATACAAAATATATTATTATTATTATAGGTACATGGAGCGAAGCAGGGAGAATTTATTGATAGAGCGTAGTGAGATAAGTACTTGGAGATATAGATATTTAACATAACTACAAAAAAAATATTTTACTTAGATAAAACGTGATTAAATGACACAAACACAATCAAAAGTGTGGGTTGATATTAATGTACATTACCGCAGGCAGGCATTTATACCGCATGTGTCAAGAAACGTTAGCAATAGGGGATCTGTGTGTACGATGTATAGACACCGCGCTGCAACGTATTACATACATACGTATAAACTGATTACCTATGGCTAATGGTATTTGACACAACCGGTATATGGTGTCTCGACTATTCCTATATCTAATAATATTTACATTCCATATAAATTACCTTATGAGAATATCGATCACTGCAAGCAAAAAAACACAAGCGCACTGCATTTATAAAAAAAACAGAATACTAATGTTATTACATTCTATGGAGAGAAGAACATCAACAATCAAAATATACTAAACTTTATGCAACTTATACATAGAGGCGACATGCTATAAATAATAGGATCGAAAACAAAACTATAGAAACCAGTACAATTAATGAACGCAGGGCAGGTACATACTACTAGAAGACAATCGTTCATAGGAACAGACAAATTTGATTGAAATAACAGTAAAAAAAATCAACACTAGATTCCATAGCAAAATATAACAAACTATCAAAAATAATTAAAAAGTTAAATTATTTGCAATTTAAAATCAAAATTAAACAAATAAATAAACAAGGAAAATTATAACAAGAAGAAAGGAAAGAACAACAAAATTGCTATCGATACCGATAGTCCTGAACATGATAGAGGATTCTCATTCCATCCCAGGCGAGGACAGAGGGTAGAAGCACACAGCGCCGCAATGAGCATATACGTATTCTATTAATATAATATCTATTTGTATTTGAATTTATGCTATTATTTAATAATAGTATATTATGCAATGAGCATTTAATGATGGCTATTAAGACACGAGAATGAAAACTACGATACGAGCCGAAGGCGAGTATCGTAATGAATACGAGTGTCTTAATAGCCATTAAATGCTAGTTGTATACACTATTTTTTCTACGACCCCATAATAAAACATTATTTTTTGAACATTTCATTTCATAAATTGAGCGTACGTTTTTGCGAATTTAGCTGGTAATAAATTATTCGTGGCTACTAAGGCTTGTTCCATAATTTCTGGTGGACTCAAATTTTACATTTCACTGTCATTATCCCTCATTTCCACCGTTTATATTTTCAAAAACGCACAAATTTTAATCACTTACTAGTAAATTGCAGAGAACTGTCAAATTTAATGAATTTTTATATCTGTCAGATATGAAGTGGCCATATTGAATATTGATGAATATTGGAATGTCACATTCCTATGGGATATAAACGTGTATCTTAATGGACATCATTAAAGTACAGGTTTAGCATATCTAATAATACAATTAAAATATGGGAGTAGAAAAGTAATAATTAGGTATAAAAAGGTATTGTTATTTCAATTATATGGTTTGAATATAGGATTTAATTTGATGATTACGAATTAGTATTTGATTTGGGTGAGTTTCAATAGAAAACTTATATAAGAAAAGGGTAATGTATAAATTCGTTTCTACAAACATTAAGATAATTCGAGTGTGTTAGTTCTCATGTTTAAGTTAAGTAAAATTGGATATTCCATCTGCCTTGTTGATATTTTAATTTAAATTACTAATAAGATTGAAGACGGTAGAAACATTCGGGGATATATTCTATGGTAATATGCGCAATTTAAATTCAAAATTTATGTAGAAAAGTAAGCATTTATAAGGCGACAAAATAACAAATAACCTACAAGAACGTTATTTAGATTATCTGGATCCGATAGGCTGGTAGCAGGTATGTTAGATTATTCACTAAATATAATTTTATCTATAGTAGAGATGTCAGCTTGAAAAGGCAAAAAGGATTTTAAATTATTCTAATAAATCAGGGTACCGTATAAATACACTAGAATTGGTTAGAGATGGAAAGGAAAGCGGGAACTGTATTGAAGAAGGATACGAGAAATAAAGGAGGTAGAAGAGCAAGTATAAGCAAGGGGATGAAATGGGAAGATCTCATTTTCCCTAAGTCACTTCGTTCCCTGGAGTCCTGGAACCGCAACATATCGCCGTTTGCTCATGCAGGATAATATATTCTGTACACTACACAATAGCTCTGTGCTAATGCGTCTCTCTGATCACGCTTCAGTAATCGATTACTGATCACTCTGCAAAGGTATTGTACGATATACACATTAAATACACCACATATATACTTATACATATGTATACATACGTATATACATATAAATAATCATCTTGGCAGGTCATTTCTCAATTTTATTAATTACTCAGTGATTGAAATACACCAAGTATGTATATTACATAATAATAGCTTACTTGCATTTTCTTAAGTAATTAATAAACAATTATTGGTTTTCTCTAATTAAAATAGTTCATATTTAGAAAGGTCGTAATATGCTGGATTATGTTTCTACTGTGGAGCAAATAACAGAAAAAAGTGTGAAGAAATTGTACAGCTTATAGGGATTTTAAAATATTATAAAAGGAGTTCGACAAAGTACCAAGACATATATTATACATTTTATCAAAAAAAAAAGCTGCTATCTTAAAACTCCTAGATAGATGTCTTTTATTAATGTATAAACATTAATTATCAGTTTACATGCTACTATAAGCTTTTTCTGCTCGTCTAAATGGTAAATATAGACAGGGTGAGCTTTCGCCGAGCGGAAGGCAGATTGTGACTTTATGAGAAAAGGTATTTCGAAGCGGTTTTCTTCCTATGATAGCCACTTATTAGGAGCACCTTTTATATTGTTCTGTATAATACAGAGTATTCCATAACTTGGTGGCTGACCATAGTTGTAGTTTTTTAAACAGTTTTCTGCAAGTTCAATTCGCAATTGCATAAAAATAAAATATTTAAATAATAATAAATAAAATGTTTATATTAGGACCTTTTATTATGAACAACGTTACCATAAATTGTGTCCATTTAATACGTTGTTTTCGATATATATAATTTTATAAAAGCAATAGATTTTTCAGAAAAATGGTAATAGGTCAAAAACCTAAATTTTAGGCCTATAACTACTTATAGCTTTTGACTAAGAATTATACGGGGAATACAAAAGTGTAATAATATACATAGTGTTCCATTTAAAAAAACTTTAACTACGGTCAGCCACCAAGTTATAGAACACTTTGTATAACAAGATAATTCTAAAAGGTGCTCCTAATAAGTGGCTATCATAGGAAGAAAACCGCTCCGAAATATTTTTTCTTATAAAGTCACAATCTGCCTTCCCCGAGGAGATGACTCACGCTATATATGTACATTTAGATCCACGAAAACTCAATAATTAATAATATCAATTTTAAAACAGTCAAGTACCTACTCTTGAAGAAAGTAATATTCTTTATATACTAATACTTTCTATGAAAAATTGAAGAGTTACAAATGAAATTGATAACATAGAAGTAATTCTGCAGAAGCTGGTTCAAGTTGTGAGCTTATGCAACACTTTCTGTATTTTTGGCTGACCTGGGTTTGGATGAATAGTATACATGGTTCTAAAGATGACGTGCAGTTAAATTCTACACTAATAATTATTACCAATTTGGAAACAAGGTTTTCTCAATCAAATTTCTATGGTTAAAGAACATAAAATTAGTTAAAATGTATTGTTTTTAATAAACAGCTCATATATGATCTTTCAATAAAAGTATCTGGCTTGGGTTGGGTTGGGTCCTACAGAAATTTGGTGCAGGTTAAATCGTATCAGAAATAGCAATGGATAGTGCAATCTTATACCATTAGAATGTGATTTCTAAACCAGTTTAATACCCTAGATGCAGATGTTTCTTCTTCAACTAACTATTCCTACTTTTATGATTTTCTTACATATAATATATTTTGCATATTTTTGGTAACTGTTAATTTCATATGAATATATGTATGCATATTGTACTAGTTTTTTTCATTTTTCACAATAGCAGTAAGTAATCAATAAATTTGTTTCAGTATCACTTAAGTTTATTGCACTTTGTTACGTATTTCGCAATAGAAATTTTAAATATGTGCTAAGTACACTGAAATTCTCATATGCAATATTCACAAAATACATGCCTTCAGTTTATTTACTAAAATGAAATTTCTAATTATAAAGATAATTTTTAAGAAAATAAAATAAGAACAAAACACACAAAGAAGAGATTCAACTTTGTACAATAAATCCTTAATCACTGATTGAAAAACGCCGGTTAGAGATAATCAACGATTAGGCTTAATCAATGATTAGTTAGCCGGGTACTTTAATCGGTGTTGGAAAAACCGGCCCTAAATATTCCTCGATGTTGGGTATTATTCTTGTTTATTTAAGGTATTGTATTTTTCTTTAACAATATGGAACCTGTAATAAATGCACTATTTTCTTCTATACTTTGTTCACTGAACCAATAGAGTAGCAAAAAACGCGTGATCAAGGCATGATTTTTAATACTGTCTTTCTATTGGTTCTTGTAGTTACATAGAAATCCTACAACACACGATATAAATCATATGTTTTCTGTGATTTTGTCACATGATTGTGACTTACATTGTCTGTTATGTGATATATGTATACTTTTTGCTTTAGTATTTTGTATTGTTCTTTGTGTTTGCGCTGCTTGTATTTGTTTAAGTTGTTATTGTTACTATTCTCAGCCTTTCAAAGACCCTATTATTTATTAAAGATTTATTGAAGGTAAGATCTGTAGATTGTAAATAAAGCAAATGGTTTATAGGTTAATTATGTTTCAGTTTCCAGATGTGTTGAATTTAAGTTAGTGTTTTTACCTGTTTATAAAGTACTGTGCAAAAAGCAGCCAGAACTGACGAAGAAACGAGTAAAGAGATATTTTACAGTGCTAGAAAAAGACTGTACTGAATATATTTAGCAAACGTCAACAAGAATGCCCAGCTGACTCTAAGACACGAATTGTTAACTTTACAGCCGAAGCTGGAGGTATCTGCTCTGCAAGTGTTTTTAATATTTTGCGAGAATACAATGCACAAGATGTGAAACCACCAAAGATGTATACAAGAGCGCGATCTATGCTGGATAATATTGATGATGATATGTCCAATATTATTACACGTATGTACACTCATTTTTCTATAAAAATGCAGTGTCAACGGTGGATAAAATTTTATTCAAAGTAAATGAAAATGAGAACTTGTCAAACCTCAAACGTAAAACATTGTGGAAGTTGTTGAAAGAAATTAACTTCTCTTTCAAAAAAGAGCTCGTAATAGTTTATAGTTTTTTAAAGGAAAACTGTGAAATTGTTACATCATGGAGACGGCACTCCCTTCGTCAAATAAAAGAATTTAGGGAACAAAATAGAAAAATTTATTAGCTGGAAGAAAAATGTGTTGTAGTGTTGGATAATGCTTCTTATCGCAGTAGAAAAATTGAAAAAGGGCCAAATACAGCCACACGGAAAGGTGATATTCAGTCTTGGTTGCAAAAGAAAAATATATCCTTTCAAAAACAAATGGTTTAAATGACATTTAGTTAAGGTGCACAAAGAAAATTTCAATAAATATGTGATTGATGAACTTGCAAAAACTTAAAATAGAATAGTACTAATCATTGCGAATTGGACCCAATTGAATTAATATGGGCCCAACTTAAAGGAGAAATTGTAAGGAAAGCACTACATTTAAGTTAAAGGAAGTCAAAGAGCTGTTAGACACATCGTTGAACAATGTTACAAAAGAGAGTTGGTTGAATGCCATCGAACATGTTAAAGAAATAGAGAAGGAATAAGAATATGTGAGAGTTAGACGTGATTGTTGAAAATCTACAAGATAGTTTCATAATTCATTTGGATAGTTCTGAAAGTAGTGACAGTTTCATTCGGGAATAATTTTAGTTGTCAACACAGAAAATTTTTAAATATTTGTGTACATTCATAGTTTCTTTTGCTCTTTCTTTTATATATTTTTTAAAAATAAAGTATATTGTGTATATGCAGTTTATTGTATATATGTTTACTATGTATGTACTATATTTATACATGTATAAAATTCCTTATAAATTCACAATAAAGTAATTACCTATGCCCTATTTTAACTTGTAATTTATATTATATACACATGTGATTAAAGTCTTTAATATATTTGCTTCATTTTTAATTTATCTTAAATTGTTTACAAAATGCGCATTTGTGTATTTTTTGTTAAGTCAATATTTATCCACTTATTATAAGTGATGGATTTCAAGCAATTTACGAATGTTTTGTTGATATAGGTTATGTTTGAGATTTCCGTATTTTAGTTTTCTAAAAAGACAAAACATGCATTTTCTGTAAATTTAAATCGGTTCAGTATTTTATATAAACTAATAAATTGTTGTTTTCGAAAATTTAAACATGTAATCAAAAGATTTTATAAAACTTTATTGTTAATATGAGTACTCTATTGTAAATTGAGCTGTGCACGTGATATAGTCGTGAACAGCTCGTGATTACTCTATATGTTCATTGAACAGAGTATAGAATATGTCTTGGATGTTCCTGTGTGTAATTGTACTATTGTACGTCCTTCTAAATAGATAGTAACTTACTTTTATCGGATGGATTACTTGGATTACTGCGTCAAGTAATAAATCACCACTATATTATTACTCTTTCCATTTGTTAATAATCATCAATTTCACTCAAAATCTTTCTTCTATGAAGAAATGATCATAACATTGGATCTCAATAAATTCTCTTCTTTAACAAAATATTGTTTTTTTTCTATCCCTCATAGTTACTAATTTTCCAATTGTGTGTGCGTGTGTGTGTGTGCGATTATTAGAAAAAAAACAAAATATTGTTTTTTTTCTATCCCTCATAGTTACTAATTTTCCAATTGTGTGTGCGTGTGTGTGTGTGCGATTATTTGTGTAAAGTATATATTATCTTTCATCTTCAACTTTTTCTGTACTTCATGTCCTGCCATTTTAGTGAAATGATGATCACGTAGTCTTGACAGGAATTAAGATTCGGTCTTAGGGCTCAACTCAAGACGTACATCAATTGTGTATATTACGTCATAATAATTATTTTAAAATTTTATTTTATTGGAATTATTTCGGAATACAATAGTAGAATGTTTTTTTAATGTCAACGGAACCATTTCGGTTCATAATGTCTTTAATATAGTGTGTACGACCAACACCACGCTAAAGCGTAGACCTCGAAATTATTACAACCTTGCCACCATCCTTAACTGTTCTTACCGCATTACGTGGCTGAAACTCTTCGCTTTTGTATCTTCTCAGGTACTGTTTTCCATTTGAACCTATTCAGCTGAATTCGTCCTTAAATAATATGTATTATTTTCCCTTTCCTTATTACTGCCCAATGTTCCACTCGCACGAGAAAAGTGCATTTGTTTTAATCTATTCTTTATGGAAATTACGAGTCTTTGCCTTGTAACTCTTTCGTATAGCCTGACGCAGCATAAGAATCGAATTGTAATTATATTTAGTACTTATGCTATTGTATTTTTTTAGCATTTGCGTCTGCGTTTATAGATATTTCCTGTGGCGATAACTCACTTGAGTCTATCACACAAAAGAGCGTTTTTCAATTCTGTAAGCCACAGAGCATTAAAGCCTCCCTTATCTAATGAATTTTCGATCAAGAAATAAACATGTTTAATCGATGACATAACGTCATTTATCGGAAACAATTATAAAAAATGAAGGTTATTATTTTATATTAATTTATTTATACGTAGAAATAACGGAATATGTAACATCATTATCGGCATTTAGAGAATAATATTGTTGCGTATAATTACAGTTCAACCCTACTGTGTTTAACAAATGTACATCCACGTTATATTCAATTGACGTTTATTATTCTATTATTACGTTTCAAAAGTAAAATATCAACCATATGCATTTCAAAAGTTTAATATTACACAGTTTCCACTTTATATTGCATGACTTGAACATAATATTACCTACCTCTGTTTTATTTTAAAAGTTGCAGTATCGCCCGAGGCCAGTACAATTTCAAAGTTACGGTATAAATAAATTTATATCTGTGGTCGCAGTTTGCCAATTGAAAAAAGAGTTTCATAAAAAAATATCACCATTTTGATGCCGTAAATACATGGATAATTTTTCCCGGGTATAATTTCAACTCTGGTACGTGCCTGAAATATATGCACTTACTTATTTACCGAGACAGGCTTCAACTTTGACTTTCACTTTTTGTAATGAACTCTGTGTTGCAATTACTACGATATGGGTTTAATTAATTTGTATTAGATACACATACTTTAAATTCTGTATGTACATTTTTCAATTAATGAAGCATGTAATATTTTAGTTATTTTACTTTAAAATGGCTGTTTTCCATAATTGATTTCTTTACTAAAACATATAACATGAATGCGATATTTTCGATATTTCCATTGCTATACAAAATGAAAGAAGTACTTTGAGCTTTGTATCACAACATTATTTTATCATTTTTATCATTCGTGTGATCATGTGCAAATGTAACAGCGGATAACTCATGTTATCATTAATATATTTATATTGGATCCGTGACACTATTAATAAGAATACATTCAATTACGTGAAAATGCATAAGAGGTGCCTGGGAAACCATAGGAAAACCAATATTCAGAAACTATGTATCGGAGCTTGGAGGTTTGCGTTACTGTAGTTTTGAATAGCTCGTCTCAAAATTAATTGTTAATACATTTTTGTACTCACCGCCTGTAAAGTGACATTTGGCGCATGTGTCGCTCGACCAGGAAAGAGTATTTCCCGGTCGAGGCGACTGTAAAAATTGAAAAAAAACACTAGCTCTTTGGGACAATTAAAAAAAATCTAACTTGATAGTAATAAGATTTAGTCTAAAAAATACCACTTCCCTCTATTATTCTTCACTGAAAGGGAAATAGGACTAATAATCAAAAATTCTTCCAATAAATTTGTGGCGCCATCTATTTGATGACATCTTAAGCGACATTCAAGCGCCATCTATTTGACCACCTCTTAAGCGACATTCATATTGGCTGTTCATAATAAATTGTAATTAAACCAAAAAACGCAATAAATGTACTATAAATTTATAAATATACGAATAAATACCTTATGTTTGTCATGTGTAAGAATATAATAACTTAGTTTGATGGAAAGATGAGTAATAGTTACGTACTTGAAGTACTGAAATTAATTAGGTAATCTATTTTAGATTAGGTCTGATACTAATCACATTAATCGACAATATTTTTATTTTGGAAAGATACAAAACTATTACAGATATTATTGTTAACATGTTACAGTAAAATTTTGCCAATTGGAAAACGAAGTTCCTGGAGTGGCTTAGTTTGCAACTGATAAAGTTTGTGCAACATTTACAGATTCAGATGTATAAGTTGCAGTCATAGATGATGGTTGTGGTTGCACTAGTTTGTTATAACTTGTAGTAGTAGAAAGTGGTCCTGGTTTCATTATTTTATGCGCAATCATTTTCCTGCTATGGAAAGAGTTTTCTACATAACCTTCGGTCACTGATGAAGAACGCCAACCCCCATGTCTTTTAAGAGTCAACAAATTTCCTCCATTGTTTGCAAGAAGAGTAGCGGAACTTCTGTGGAAGCAGTGACCTGTATATTGACCAGGACTGTCTAAGTGAAGGTATTCAGCAATTTTTTAAGGAATTTTTCCAATTGTGTTTAGACCCACTGGAGTATTAACACATTTTTTATTACAGTAAGTTAAAAAAAAACTAGTGAGCACTGTTTTTCTTAGTTCTTTATATTTTAGAACCAATTTAATCCATGCAAGATCGACCACTGCAAAGCGACGGCATGTATTATTCTTTGTTTCTGGTACAGTTACACATATCACATCTGCTTTGAAGTTGATATCATCAATGAACATTTTACATAATTCTTCCCCGCAGCATGCTCCAGCAATACCCATTATTAATACCACCTAAATTGAAAAGTAATATTTAATAATACATAGAAACATGAAGTAATTATGTATAATAATACCTTCATTAAAAGATATGAGGAATCAGGAGCTTCTGCAATAAATCTTTCAATGTGTTCAATCTCGAGAATTTTTTATTTTTTTGGAGACTAGCGTTCTGTTTCTCTTTTGAGAAAGGCGATTAGCTTTTCGAATTTTGATATATTGATATTGTTGTAAATAATTAAACACGACTTCTACATTGAATAGGTTGGCCACAATGACTTTTTGCTAGAAAAGCCTTGAAAATATGCCAATAAACAATTTTGAGTATAATTTTTAACATTTTTGTCTTTGCACCATTGTATACATTTTTTATAGACGACTTCATATCGTCATTTGCAGCTTCCCGAATCTCGGGAGGAGTACATGAATTATCAGACATAGGGAGATATTGCAGAAACATTGTGCACTTGAAAAAGAAAACTGGTTTATTTTTGTAAACATATAAATGTCAAACGAAATAATTGCTTCTATACTTGTTGAATTGACACATTACATATTTAGTTGTGTTTGCAATTGTTTCTAGTAACAATAGCTCTGTCATGTTACAAATGCATATATGTGCATATATTTCTTTCAAAATAGTACTATTAATCTATGTAGGCAAGTATAAAATTAAGTCATCAAGATCGGAATATTCTCAATAGGTACGTATACAGCATGTGTAAAATCATATTGGGGATAGGACATGTATACTATGCATACCGGCAACAACGCGCAGGTCGTGCCAGTAAAGTACGATTAGCATTTCAGTCGGATACCGTCAGTCGATGGATGCACATGTATTTATCTAGGCATGCGTCACACGCTTCGTAAATACATATTTACCCATATTTACCAAATAAGAATTCAAAATACTTCTGAGAGTTTTATTATATTGCGTATACAACGCAGCAGGGAAATAAAAGCACAATTCTAATTAAACATTAATTCTTAGAAAATTATTCTATAAATTTACTAAGAAAGGAATTTTAATGAAAATAAAAAATATACTCTAAACAATACTATAAAATAAAATGTTATCGCATAGGGCTCAAAAATGCGTCCTTCAGCAGCAAGGCATTGTCCGAGCCTATCATACAAATTTTCTGACACATTACGAATCATATTGACTGTTGATATGATTCGTAATGTGCGAGAAAAAAAAATTCTCCCATACGAATCTGACGACATTTCTTGCCCGCAATAAAGCTTAAATTTTCAAAGTAATTACCATTGCACACACTTGCCAATTCTTCGAAATCGCAAGCTTTTCTACCCTCATGCTCGTCATGTTACGAATTAAGACGATCCCTATCGGTGGAAAGCTTCCTTTTTTTCAGCCTGTTTATCATATGAAGAAACCGCAAAGTCACTTGGAATGAGATCTGGGTTGTAGACTGGATAGAATGAATTAAGGTACTTTTAGATCGGTTCTTGCTAAATACTTTACACAAATATTGGAGCAATCGGTTGGAACACCGTCATGGTGACAAAACAAGGCGGACACTACTCTTTCCATCATAAAAAAACCACAACCTTGTTCTTCTTAACCTAGATTTTGGTACAGACTCACGCACAGCGTTATTTTGAAGATCTTATTAGATATTTTAGTAGGCGCATCACAGCAGTGAGGTAAGGTTTTGTCACCTGTCAAGATGCTGTTAAGCCATGTTTCCCTTCTAAACTCCCGAGCATACGGCGGCGGAAGTTAGAATCTGCACTGAACTTGTCACAATGTATGAAGGCTGGTTGCCTCACTTTCTAAAAGTTTTATAATTTGTGTATATCTCGATATAGAGCTTGTAGCCGTAACCTTAAACCTGCTTTCTTCAAATTAAGTTTTGCCGCATGCTTTCACTCACGATCGCTTTGGTCTTTTCCTTTTTTCCTAGTGGTTTCCATTGACATAGATACTTGTTTGGTTTATCTGTGAGCATTCATTCGATGTAGGCGATCTAAAAATTTTAGTTCATCGTCATATTTTCCTTACGAATTTTCTGTTATCTATATATTTTACCACTTCTTCTCCTATAGTCCATCTCTACTACTCAAAGCTATCTCGTTAAATCTACGGGAATAGTCCACACCTTACATCATTTCACTCTTTTCCGTATTCTTGCTTCTGTCCCTTCTTAGTCATTGTGACACTAAAATTTTTGCATTACTTTCAAAATTCTTCAAATATTGAACACTATAGGATATGTACCTGTAATTTTCAATGATTGATTTAATATAAAAGAAGTCTTTTAGTATATCAAACTATTCTTCTTTCTGCTTAAAACGAACGCTATATTCTAATTTAGACTGACATACGTAATATGTTATGTTTGAATTTTATTACATATATTTTGCATTATCGTATTGAGCGACAAAACTGAGAAAACATTTTAAATAAATTGAATTCTCGCTATATGTATTACGTTATATTATCTATCATCATATGATGAAGCCACAGTGCAGTGAAACAGATGTTTACATTTTATCATATTGGAAACTAAAGATTGAGTTAGTAACTCTAATAATGAAGTTTCAAGTTTCATTATGCAATCAATCAGATATGTATTGGTTAATTTACATAATTAAACAGTGTTGTATTAGAAAAATCAATAAAATATGATAAAAAAAGCAAAAGAGAAGAAATAGATCTAAATAATCTTCAACCAATGTAAGGCACGAATGGGGCCAGACTTCCTTATTCAACTGTCAAACAAATAATAATAAATAATATTAAATCCAACTATCCCAAAAGTAATAATTGTACAGAATGAAGAGCATCGCATTTCAATTTTTTAATTCCGGCAATGTCCAGTTGCAGTATTTCATTTTTTACACTGTTGGTTAACAAGGAAATAAAATAAAGGTTATGTTTACTGACATGTGTCGCCTAATTCCAAAACCGACCAAGTCCACACATGTTGGTTTTTCAGGAGAGCGTAAAAACCACTGTGCCAAGTTGAATTACCCCTGAAATTCGGCTAGGATGTCAAAAAATGACCAAAAATTTTATAATCGTGTACCCTTAAGGACAATGAGGAATTATTAAAAATGGACGTACCATACACAAATCAAAAATGACTTGGTCGGTTTTGGAAATGAACTGTGGATTTAGTCAGTTCTGGAAATGAATTGTGGGGATTTAGTCGATTTTGAAAGTAAGGTTCTGAAGAATAAGTTTAAAAAGAGAATGCAGCAAAATTGTATTGAAAACATGTGTGCATATTTTTAAACAACACTATCATATTCAAAATCTGACTCTTTAACTTCCAAGTCATGTTCTTCATCTTCTTTACCTTGGATTTCACTGTCATTATCCAGTTGGTTTTCCAATGCCTTTTTTATAGAAGTCTAGGTGGAATTCTTCACTTTTTTCTTTCCAGTTTTGGCCAAAATGCTTAGTGAGTAGTTCGTTAACATTATTTAATTTTTTAGGGTTCACACGAATTGTGTTAAGTGGAACTTTGTTAGGGTTGATATTGGCAATCTTTTGTCGTTGTTTGCAGATCATAGCTGGATTACTGATATCGTTTTTGTAATTAGGTTCTCCTCTAACCAACACATAATTTTTTTTCGACTTTGTAAATATAATTCGCTTACACGATTTAATTTGGAAAGGTAAATTGTTGGTAGCCTTCAAAACTTTTTTAGCTTCGTTCTTCCAGTCATAAACATCCCAGTCGATTCCCATCCGTTGTTGAGTGCCATACTCTTGAAAAACCTTGTAGTATGTCTCTGGTTCTATGATTGTGTCTTTCTTCTTGATTCTCTTTTCAATTAATGCAAAAACCCTGTCAGGTGGCAAAAATAAATGACCGGTAACAGGGAAGACGAGCACGACTTTATCAATATTTTTCGGAGCTTCTAAAAACCATTTTGCGCACATGGCCAGTATAATGCTGTTTTTGTTCTGGCCTGCACATCCATCTGCTATTAGCCGAATCTCTTTCACTGTCTCAGTCAATTCCAGTTTGTTCAAAACATTATAAATGGCCGAAGCAATTTCGTTTGAACCCTTTGCTGATTCACTTTCGAACCAAGAATGTATGAAAACTCGGTTCTTTGACAATTTGCTTTTAGAAGACCCAACAACAACGGTAAAATTATATAAGTAAAGTTGCCTTTTATAATAAGTAATTTGGTCCGGTATTTTGGGTAATACTAAATTCTTCTGACAGTCAGACGATATAGTCACTAAGTCTTCTCTGATTTCTTTCAGTGCATCAAAAAAGGCATTGGCTCTTAGTTTGTGCACTCGTTGCAGTGTCATTAGTTTAACTTTCTCGTCCTGATTTTTTGCCAATTTGATTTTTTCCTTATATTCAAGGCATTGGGAGCAAACATCTACTTGTGGTGCATTGAACCCAATGTTAAATTTGTGGTTGAAAATAGTGCGAAAATAACTTTGCTTGCAATGCAGGTTTTCAGGTGATTCATTGAGATACATTTTCCACATTTTTCTAATACTTAAGTCACTGGTCAAATATTGCCTCTCACTTGTACCTCTGCAATAGTGTTTTTCTAATACTTGGAATTTTTTAATAAAATTTATCACATTCGCTTGGCGACCTCTGTTTTTGAAGGATCTGTGATCTCCACCCCTAGTTTCCTGAGGCATTTCACCACTTTCCAGAAATCGACGCAAGACGCCTTCCAGTCGGTGCTTTTTTACATTAAGGATACCTTGAAATGCTGGTTTGCAGACAGGGACCACTGAATGATTGGCTGTTTTAACAAAGTAACTTGCAGATACTTTACGCTGTTGCATTCTATGCTTAGCTGTACCTTTGCAAGTTTGTCGCTCTCTTCTTCGTGCAACTTGTCCAGCAGAAGCATATTTTATCAGAAAACTATCTTGTTTAATTTTGTCTGAATATCGATAAAATTCGTTATGGAACTCTTCAATATCATTGAGTGAAAGCAACGAACATTTAAATCTTTTTGAATTGTGGCCACATTTTGGAACCTTGGGATTTTCTTTGCTTGTATATCTATAATTTCACAAAACCCCATTACACAAAGTGGAATTTTTATAAACTAACTAAAACTAACCTAGCCTTTTTAGAAATATTTTTCTGCCAATTTTCTGGTGCCGATTTTCTTTTACGGGTCTTTGCGGGAGCTTCCTTTATCGTTTCCATCACTTTTACACTTGTAATAACAACCTTAAACTAATCTTATTCACCTCAACAACTGTTATAAACACAACCGAAAAAACAACATTAAAAGGCGGGCATCTGAACCACACCACGTTGACCGTCATTGTGGATATAGTCGGTTTTGGAATTAAACCTCAACTTTGCTGTCATTTTTAAAGCGGTTGGTTTTGAACTAGAACCTTTATACAGATCGATAGATTTGATGATTGGCTAACAGATGGCACCACTAACTCATTTTCGATCAAAAGTGGAATTAGTCGGTTTTGGAATTAAGCGACTCACATATTTGAAGATGTTTTCAAAAAAATTTGGAAATCCGTCCGTAGAAAGCAAAGATACTCTCCTCCATTAACATTTTCATCAAAGAAATAAGGTCCAATTATGTAACTAACCCACTATTTCTCCCCACACATTTAACTACCAACGATTTTTGGAAGTTTGCAGTTGTGATAAAGTGAGAGTTTTTATGTGTTATTATAACGAAAATTGTGACGATGAACGTATCCACTTTAAGAGAAGGTGGCTTCGTCGGTAAACAACAAAAAATTGAGGAAGCCAGGATAATTTATCTGCTGCCCATTGACGAAAATGTAAGCGATTCTGAAAATTTCTTTCATCTAACCCTGTGTATGAATATGCTACGGGTGAATTACATATTTCCTAATTATTCTGGATTATCAAATTTGACTTACATCTACCTGACGACTAATTTTCGTAGTACTGGTATGGGGGAGTTCGACTACACTCGCAATAATTGTCTTATCCTCACCAGTTGTTGCTTTTTCCGGTCTTTTTTTGATATTCAATACTTTCTGTTCACTCAAACCGTTCCTTTATACTTTCGCAAGTTTCTGGCTTTGGTTGACTTTTACCAGGGATCGCTGCGCATAAAGTCTGAATGCTAGCAAAAAGTTTCTTTCAGATTCACCCAAAACGTCAATCATATCTATTAATTCTTCATAAGAATAATTCATTTGGATGATAACTAATAGCGATGCTTTTGACAGTTTGACATAAATGTTTACCGACTTTCTTTAACAGTTGACTCCGGCAGTCGACCGTATTCCAGCCTTTATTGGACGAATATTTGGGTGCATAGAACACCGCTCCTAGTTCTTTATTTGACCGCTAATTGCTTCTATAGTGATTATCTCAGAAATTACAAAAGATAGGTATAAGACATTGTTAACGAAAACCAAAGAGAATAAAAGAGGGAACACAATGCCACAATAAAATACTAGGTATTCCAATTAAAAAAAAAGTTTTTGGTATGTGAAAATTTCAGGAAATAGGCTTTGAAAAAACAAATTTTTTTGAGATATTGTCGAGTGCAATTTATATCAAATGATGCAGAATTTTCTTGACTACAAGCATCACCAAGGCTTCTACTTTTAAAAACAATTAGAAAACGTTTTTTTTTCTGAACACCTGTTTTGGTCAAAAATTTTCAAAAATAATTAATAACTCCAAAACTGATGCCTCAATTTATAAAAACAGAAAACATTTAAATAGACAATTTAAGACAGTACTAGAAAATCCAAAAATATATAGAGTTAATAATATCTCATAACAACCTATTCCAGTTAGAGCCCACCACGGTGGCCATGAATTAATACTACGCCAACACCTAAGATGTAATAAGTTAATACCACTCCCAATTCACCGAAGAGTATTGAAAACCATAGAAAACTACAAAATAAGCTGCATAATGTGAGGTTATAAAATCCTAATAATTTGACACAGTTCCATGTATAAAAAGTTCCACAATTTTTTAGGTACATTGTATAATATACACTGTTAAAGTTGAAGTATTTATTCAGAAGAGAGTGATTTTCCTTAACTTGAGATACTAAAAGGGACTAGATAGATAAATCGTTGGGTAGTAACCAATTCACGGGAAAAGGTTATATCCAATTTGTCTGATTTTAAAATGAATAGATAACAAATGCTTTACAGGGCAACGTAATACATACTTTCTATACTTTTATTTTGAATGGATAAAGAGACCCGCTCAGGCATTTATTGGACTTTAAAAGAGATAAATGTTCTGTCTAATTAAATGACAGACTACTGAGAGGTTTTATTTCTTCATTTCTGAATGTATTTGCTCTTAAATCAAGTAATATAATAGTACTTTACTCATATTTTTATGTAAAGAAATTTAAATTTCTAAAAATTGAATGTAAACTTTTATGAAAAATTGATACACATCTAATGTTTACGTAATTAGACGTTTAAACAAATTAATTAAATTAAGAATCATTTTATAATGCATATACTACAAAAAATATCAACATTTAAAAGGAGCAGTGACAAAGACTTCAAAAAGTTATTAATATCTAATAATATAATACGAATTTTATTGTTTTTACTGACCAATTTAAATTGCTTAGCTGCTGAATTTCAAAGATCTATCCAAATTCCTAATTTTATCATGCTCTTTTATATTGCCGCGCATCAACAATATTATTGCTCTGTAATCTTTCTTCTTCATCTAACACAGTGGTTCCCAAACTTATTTTGCCTACTGCCCACTTTGAGAATAAATTATTTTTTAGCGCCCCCATTTTTTCACCTACTCAAAAACCACTATAACTTCAAATTAAATTAATTATTGTGAGCTATATTAGCGGAGATTAAACATTCATTCTAAACGAGACTTTTACTATGGGTTATAGTAAAAGTCTCGTTTAGAATGAATGAGTTAACTTGAGACCTGAGCGTAGTAGGTAGTACACAACGGCGCTCAGGTCTCAAGTTAACTTTTACGGGCTACACCTGCCAATGAGAATGATTATTGAAACGCAACTTTATAGTATTCAGACAAAGTATCTTTTATTCAAAATTCAAAATAAAACAAACATAATCGATTCTAATATAAAAACTAATGTGAAGGATGAATCTGATGCTGTTTAATAAGTTTGTTGATATCAGGTTCCAATTTACTCAAGAACAGCCGCAAGTCACCACGTTCGGTAACATGCAAACGATTTCTCTTTTTAGTAAGCAGCGTTGCTACAGCACTAAATCCACGTTCACACAAATATGACGATGGGAATGCTATCAAGAATCGTTGAATGATTGACCACAATCCAGGGTACAATTGCGGGATCGGTTTTTGTAGCCAAAATTCTTGGTAGCCATTTTTGAACTTGATTTTTATTTCCTCGTTCGTTGTCAATTCTATAAGTTCTTCTTCCAGATGTGGTGATATTGCTGTGTTGACATTTGAAAACGGATCCAACACCCAGTCTGGTATTTCCAAGTTCAAAATATCCTGGTATCGTTCGGTGAAGTCAATGTGGAGCTTTTCCAAATGTTGGCAGTAGGCAAACAAGTCGTCGTTACTGCAGGATACTGATAAATTCGGAAAATTATGAAACTCACGTCTGCCCATATTCTTTTTGTGTAGAAGCAGTTTGGCTGCGAAAGCAGCAACGACATTTTTTGTTTTAATTAAATTTAGTTCATCGCCTTGCAGTTGGAGATTCATGTTGTTGAACAATTTATACAGGTCTGTCATGTAAGCTATATCATTTTTTGATGTAATGAGCTTGTTGCGCAATTCTGTATCTTTAGTTTCCAAAAACTCTATCACAGAGTCAAACAGGTTGTAAAATCGAGTCAGACAATTGCCTCTTGATAGCCAACGAGCTTCGGTATGAAACAACAAACGGTTGAAATCTTCGTCATTAGTAACACAAAGCTGATGAAATAATCTATCATTCAAATAGCAGTTACGGATTTTATTGACTGCTTTGATGACATATTGCAGTGATTGAAATAGTCGTTCACTTAAATTTCTAGCAACCAAATGTTGTCTATGAATAACGCAATGTACAGCAAGGACATCTGGAATTTTATTTTTTACGTACGCTATGAAGCCTTTATGGCACCCTGTCATAGCCGGAGCGCCATCCGTAGCAACTGATATAATATTTTTCAAGGGAATCTCTTTCTCATCACAAAACTTTTCCAATGTATTGAATATGGTTTCGCCTTTTGTATCGGTCTCTAAATTTCTAGCAAACAATAGTTCTTCACATATTTTCTCATCTTTAATAAACCTCACGTAAGACAGCAACAATGCTTCATTAGTTGGTAAAGTGGACTCATCGAGCTGAATTGAGAATTGACTAGTCCTCAGATGATTGCACAATGATTCTTCTATGTTTCCGGCCATTTCATCAATTCGTCTTTGCACAGAATTATTACTCAAAGGAATTTTTCCGATAATATCTGCGGCCGGTTTATGAAGCACAGTAGTTATTACTTCCTTTATTGCTGGCAAAATTAACACTTCTCCGATGTTGTGTGGTTTGCCTTTTTGAGCAATTAACAAAGAGATGTTGTACGAAGCTCGAAGTCCGTCGTCATCTTGCTTAGCAGCCGCCGAAAAGAGTTTTGCTACACTTGGCCGAGTATTATGCTTCTTCTCTAGGTCTTGAAAATATGCTACATTCTTGTCTTTCTTATCTGGATGCATTTTATTCAAATGATCTTGAAGTCTTGAAGGCTTCATTGCTTCATTCGAAAATGTTTTTAGGCATAGAAGGCACAAAGGCGACGATGGGTTTGTAGGATTTTCAATGAATCCGAATTTAATATATTCCGCACAGTATTGCCGTCTCTTCTTTTTTACTTCCGACATTGTTTTGTTTTGAGAAATACGTAAGTATAAGTGTTGAACTTAAGTACTGCTTATCTATTACGCGCGAAACCGCAAATGAAAATAAAATAAATATTACGTTGTTTATATAGGATTGCATAAGCAGCACGCACCGACAGGAATAAGACAAACATGCATAAACTCGTTTATCTCATTCGACGCTCAATCGTACTCAACAAGTAAGAAGAAGTATTCTATGAACCAGCCGATTGATACAGTTGCCTTTTTATTTGTTTGTTTGTGTCTCTTTTCGTTTCGAAACGGAGCGACCGATTGATATGTTTTTTATTTTATTTATTCAATAAAACAGGACAGATATATGAACTACTCGGAGAGAAATATCGAACCGAGTTGGTTTGAGCAATCTCTTAATTAATATTAGTTGATGTTCACAAGCTGTAGTCGAGAGTAGGGATGGGACATCGGTGGGTAAACATCGATATCAAACATCGATGTTAACATCGTTGATCAACATCGATGGTTGCAAAATATCGACTACCAAACATCGATGTTTTTAAACATCGATAATTATATTTATAGATTTATTTTTTGGCAGTTTAACAAAAACTTTATTATAACTTAATTAATTTACGTCCTTAACAAAATGATATAAAAGATATCACTATTCAAAAAAAATAATAAAAGAAATATATACATTTATAATATGTAGTTAACTTTAGAAACTACTCAAAAAAAACTCATATAAAAAAACAATATTATGCAATTACGCATGAAACAACCACATGACTTAAATCGTCTGATACTTAAAAAATATATACATTTACGTGTATCAAAGCTTTTTAAGAGAACGATTTTTATTTGGGATTTTATAGTCTTGCATTTTTTTTTGACTACGCTGGCAAATACCGAGATACATATGGATATGGTTTTATATTTCTGATGTGTCATCTTGCATTTAATACGTGTATCGTCGTGTATGATTGTACGCACTAGGGAATTTCCCGAAGAAGTATACATCGGTAATGTCTATCTCCCTTCTTTTTCTATGAAAATACGTTTACCTCCTTCACTTATTCTGCATGCATACATAATTTAACTTTTATTCTGCACATTAAAAGTACTATAAATTTATGTATTTAATTATATATTATTTAAATATTTATACTGAGTAATATTTAAAAGAGCCTAAAATGAAATATTCGAATTTATATGATATAGCACTGTGTAATTTAAATACTTCTTTTATTCGTAGACAATTTTACATCCTCGTAGCCTGTATGTGAGCTGTTAATTTGGAAACATTTTTGTATTTGTCAACAGAGGACGCTGTTTTATTTTGTGATTAGTGCAAATACATTTTGTCAAGCTTAAAAGTTCGATGTTCACTATATTTCTTCTAACATCGATAGTTTATCGATAAATCTAAATTGCAAACATCGATGCAAAAACATCGAACATCGATCCTAAAATATCGATGTTCAATGAACATCGATGTTTATCGCCCATCCCTAGTCGAGAGTCGAGAGCTCAGTCGGTGTCTAAGAGTCCTCCTAGATTCTAGATGAAATTACAAATCGCCCCCTAAGCCTTTACACAACGCCCCCATTTTTTTTCTGGGTCTCTTACCGCCCCCCTTTAGACCTGCAGCGCCCACAAGGGGGCGTTATCGCCCACTTTGGGAACCTATGATCTAACAGATGAAGAAGAAAGACACTATTGTGTTATAAATTTAATTTGATATGAAGATGTACACAATCTATAACCAACATCAGCTAATTCAGTCAAAATTTGAGAATCAATGAAATAACCGCATTGAAAATAATTTAATATAATTATTAAGTATAAATGTTTTATTTTAAATTAATCAAAACCTTCTCGGGTTGTTTTTCGAAGTGAGACAAATAATTATAAACATTTTCAGTCATGGAAATTTAATAGATGGTCTCTTACACATATGATCTCTTTTAATTCTTGTTATCACATTAAGGTTTCCGTATTGCAATTTAAACTTATATGTTAAGTCAGGCTAGATGATTGTATTACGTTAGTGCAATATTATATAAATGCTGCTTCTACGTATTATAAATTAAGGTAGAATTTGAATTACAGATATTATATAGTACTTTAGTATTAATTACAAACTGTTTCATTATTTTGTATCACGTTTTCAAATAGATTTGAACTCGAAGTTACATATGGATTTTCTAAAATTGCTTTCCTTAATTTCGTAAATTATATATAGTTTACTTAAATTTCATCTAATGCTGATTCGATATTAAAGATTAAAATGGCAAATCATCTAAAAATACAACTATAATCAACGATTTCAATTCCAGGACCTTAATTGCGAGCAGTTTTTTTCCGCTTGTGTACAAACCGCATATGCTTAGATTGAAGTTATGAGCAATTTTGCACTATACTAATTTATTTGTTTAATTTATCTATATAAATAAAAATTAAATGCTGTTAGTTGATAAGCTCATCACTTAAGAACGGCTGGACCAATTTGGCTAATGTTTTTTTGAAAATGTTCGTAATAGTCCGAATAGGGTTATTAGGGAAAGAGGAATTGGAAAAGTTGTCAAGATAATTAGAAAATTCGAGAAAAACTTAAAGTGCTTTTTTTCTATAGTACTTTTGTATGAATTCAAAACCGTAACTCACGACTTGAACGATGGATATGCGTAATTCTTGTTTTGTTTTGTTTGTTATGATCCTGCAAAAGTTTTCAAGAAAAAAAAAATTCCAGACAATTTAAAAAAAAGTCGGACAATTCGGCCAATATATATACTGTTACAGTAAGAGCCCCTCGTTCGGGTGCTAAATGATAGCGTATTTGCCAACTACCAAATGATGTAATCTATACTTCCATGTTGTGATAGTTAAATGTATCTGTATTTGTATAATGACCAATGAAATGTTAATAATGTTCCACGTTCGGGTGATACATGAATCGGTTTAGCTCAGTCAACAAATGGCATATATTTATTTTACTAACAAAACTTTTTAAATGTACCCTGTATGTCAACGTTCACAAAAGTCTACTAATAACAGAAATAAATCTTTTATCCTGTTGGTATTACTTTGATTTACAAATACCTTCCAATTAATAAATTTCAATATAAATTACTTTCTACAAGGTCGCGTATTTGGTTCGTTTAAGTATTTTAATAATGTTCACTGGAATTTGTATAATAAACAATTATATATTGATAACGGGTAAGTATTTCTATATGTAAAATAGTCTGACAATTATAGATTTCTTTATATTCTTTTTAGTTTGGCTTCTAACCTCTGAAGTTACACTTATCATCCAATACTATTGTACGATATTCCATAAATAAAAAATCAATATTAAATCAATATTTTTAATGAGTTTGTAAAATCTTTTACCTAAAATATACTATATCTGAAAACTGGAAGAACATTATACTCAATTAAAACTGTTTAATACGTTGAATATTTAATCAAAAAGGGTTATAAATATGTTTTAATATGAAAGTTAAGATCTTCAAATTGACATTTTATTTAACACAATATGTATTTTAATTAATAATGTGATTTCTAGCAATCAATTAATTATTATGTTCACTTTGATAGTATCAGTATAAACACTATATTCAATATTTAATTCCTACAAATATATAATTCAGATTTGTGTCAATATAACCTAACTTTTATAAGTACAATAACTTGTTTTACCTGTGTCATAAATATTTCTATCTGTATTCAATTTAGATACTTATTTTACTTTAAATATGCTAAAGACTTGTTGAATAATGTTTCCTAACTTCACTTTGCAAAATAATATACGACCTTTATACACAAATGGTCCATAAACTCTGTTGTTTCGTCAATTTACTAATGTCCCTTTTCTTCTAGACCTATACTGCCTAGCTGTAGTAAAGTTCCTTGATGTAGCTGAATTGCTCTGTATGTCTGTGCAATCTATCCATTTGAAGTATTTGGTTATATCTAAATGTTACTCTGCAATCAGTCAACTGTAATTCTCGAAGAAACTTCTTCAACAACAAGTACGGAATCAGAATCTATTTCTTCTTTTATAATCAAAACTTCTATCTGGTTAAACTTGAAACAAAAGATGACACTCTCGAAGTAGCCCCTATATGAACACGTACGGAATCAGAATCTATTCCTTCTTTTCCAATCAAGACTTCTAATGGATAAACTTGTAATCAATACATGAACTTCGTCTTGGTCCTTATCAAAGGGTAATTTGAAAATCCCACTTATGTCTAGTTTATGGTTCTGATCGTACACAAAAGAATATCTTCGTCTTGGATCTGGTCATTCGATTCATGATTGATTGCTTAAATTTTATTAAAACACTACGTTTAAATATTAATAAATTGATATATTCGCGTTAAATTAATTAAGATTAACACTCTTTAAGCTCAAAAATCTATTAATGTGTATAAATATCGATGTTGTTATCCCAGCATCAATATATACACCCGCGCTACATCAATTCAAAGTTCATAATCCCTTTTTGTTTATTGATATTTACTTGAGATTTTTAAATTATCCAATCAACAATTTACACATACTAGTAATATTCAACATAGTTTTTTTATAATCTCTTTAAACATTTATATCCAATTCAAATTATAGAATACACATTATTATATTCGTTTTATATTTTTTTAACAAGATTTCATCACCTTATATATCTTTTCAAACCATATTCTGATCATATACAAATGATCTGTCAAAATCAAATGTCACATCCTAACTTTAAAATTCCCCGCGAATCTTTCTTCATGTTTGACTATTATTTATACCAAATAGATTATTATATCTTTCTTTAAATATCAGCGTTAATTAAACAATTTTGTACAAATTAATAATACATACATAACATTTTTACAATAATTAATGTTTTAAATCTCTTCTTTTCAGATTTTGCAATAATCGAAAAAAGAAAGAAAAATTAACTACCCAATATTATACTGAGTGAACATAAACTATTTTAATATAAAACATTTTATATTACATAATAAATTTACTATTGAAATTAGTCTTGTATGTATTTGTATGTCTTCAAATAACAGTCATCAAAGATAATAATACTTTTTTAAAATACAAGCAAAAAATTAATATATTATATTGCATGGTTGAGCAAACCATGTCAATATACCGATAGGTCCAGCCCGCGACGGGCCATACATAGGCAACAATATACGTATGGAACGTGCTATGTGGCAACGTGTGTACGATACCACTCCGCGTGCTCCTATTTTGAGTGACTTTCTTAAAATTTGAATTTGTTTTGTAAATTATTGATTTTTTTACTTTTATCTTTTAGAAAACATTATTGTTTTTTTATTACTTAAAATTACTTTTCCGTAGCAGCTAAGAATACAATAATAATAATAAATTGGACCTTATTATGTCTGAAACAAATGGGCAAATTACGTATACAGAACGAATATGCAAACGACTATATCCTTGCGCGGTTTAGGTCTTACTAAATTCTTAACTGCAATGTGCTGCTGCTGCGGGTAGAGGGGTTTCGGTGGGGGTTTCGGTGGGGGTTTCGGTGGGGGTTTCGGTGGGGGTTTCGGTGGGGGTTTCGGTGGGGGTTTCGGTGTTGCCACTCATTGCTGTCTATGGCCCGTTCCGAGCTGGACCTATCGGTATATACCGCTGATCAAAAATTATATTGATAAAGGTTTGCCATGGAATGTAAAACGTCTGTCTTAAGTTATATCATTAAGTGTCATACTGTCATTAATATTTTACATTATATTTTGTCTCTGACATCTTGTAGTTTTTCAATTATGGTTTACACCAGAACACACAAAACTTACATGATTGAAGCGTATTTTAGAACAGGTGTGCTAGTTAATGGTATTTAGGAATACAGTAAGCGTTTATGTTTGGATAATTTTCGTGTTATGTTATTCAAACATGTAAATCATTTTAAATAAACATATATTTACAAATTTTATGTCAGTCAAATGTCAGTATGACAGTTAACCTGATAATTTAATCAGAATTATCTCAAAAGAATGATACCTAAGACGGACGTTTTACATTCCATAGCAAACATATATCAATATAATTTTTGATCTCGCGGTATATATACATATATAACCGTTGTTGCGTCTGTTAGTGATGTGTAGCATCTGAACGACTTGATCGATTGAGCTCATATTCACAAAATATATTTGTTTGGACGAGACGATGGTCCATACCCTTGCTAGGATCTGATAGGTGGCACTGTAGTTATTAACAAATTCTATATTTATGAACCAAAATGACTCATATTCACAAAATATGTTGGTTTAGTGCTGATACAGAAAATTACAAAATTCGACCCGATAGGTGACGCTGTGATCAAGGTATTAATAAATTTTGTATTTATAAACCGAAATGATTTGTATGTGGGTAATATGTTCGTGTGCTCGAAAAAATAGTATTTGGTATATCCTGTCGCTATTTTTTGATATAATTGAATGTTGACGTATGAACATCATTTCTCTTTGGATTACAACGTACAGCCATCATTAGTCTGTGTTCTTGCGTTCATAAACTCAACATCATATCAACATCAAAACAAATTCCTCGCGACACCTTCCGGAGAGGGCAGAGCAATATCTGCTGGACCCACTAGTACAGTATAAAAGCTATCCTGCTAACTATTGGATATTGCAAGTAATAGGTGTTTCGCATATTTTCTCTTATACAGGTTTGACCTACGATTATCTTGCATGCGGCTTACCGTATATAACACGAAAGGAGTTGCCAAACCGTACCTACCTAACAGATATACATACGCTATCCGACAAGTACACCTTCAGCGAAACCATATTAAATTCAATCATAAAAATAATAAATCTGAAGGAATTCTTATAATCTTAATTTAAGATACCTTTTTAAGAATATTACGAATGGAAATAGTACCTAAAAATGAAGATAAGAACCCCATGCATTATGTTGATATCTTATGATCGTAATGATCGTATCGGTCCGTCGCCTAGCGTCGAACAGTACGTGCCCACTGCTGACATGTGTATAAATACTGGCAACAACGTTTGTTACAATACATGGACTTTTGCTCGCATGCAAGGTAAAAACAGACCGAACCTTTATATGCTGTGAACAATTATGCTCTATTACTATAAAGTAACTATCCTAACTTATTCTATATGCTTTCCTCAAGGCGAGAATACTCTTTTTTTCTACAATATCACATTACCTTATTTGTTCTGTAGGCATATACATCTAAAACTCCTAATTGCTTCAACCTTTGCTTTATTACATTAAATATATTCTCATAATAAAACACGTTTAAATTACTAGTGTAACATTTATCACTAAACTGTGAACAAGATTTACATGGATTATTGTTATATGCAAGTCAACACAAGAACGATTTAGAATACACTCAATATTGACAGCTATGCCACCCATATGTGGTTGTGGATAATATTTTCAATATCTATTCATGAAAATAGGTCAACCGTGAATTATTTTTGTATGAATTCCTCAAACACGTTCCTGATTCATTCTTAGCACATGTAAATGTTTCAATATTAAAATAAAATAATTTACGTAATTAACATTGACGTTTCCTTACGTATCCTTATACCCAAGCCAAAAAAGCTAAGTTCACATAATTTTTCTGCATTAGTAACTTTGGATTATTTATGTAAATCACCCCAAAACATAAAAATTATTTAACAAAACGTAATTTAGTTAAGAATATATGAATGATCTACTGTACCTAGGTTCCTCTTCCTTATATAGTTTAATGATATCTACTGACCGATCTACCCAATTCATTGCCAAATTATTTTAATTGTATTCCTATATTCCTGAAATTTCTCATGTTAGTGTTAGAGTTGACCTAACTAGATCTTCAGCGAATGGAGTGCTGAAGATCTAGTTAGCTCAATCCCCACTCTTAGTTCAAAATGATCACATGTCGTGTACAGCATCCCATGTAACGACTACAAATAAAATATATATTTCGGCCAAAGTAAACAATATTTAGAAGTACGATTAAAAGGACACAAGTATGCTAAGAATCAGACATCACTCAAAAAACCCAAATACAAAATACAAAACAGAGCACGCTTATGATTTTGACGTTAAACTTCTAAAAATGGAGAGCAACACTAATCCTCGGGAAAAAGCGATCAAACGAAACATCAACACGGTTAATAAAAAATCGATGGGCTTTCAAAAATTTACATCCTCATTTTATAATATAAGTCAAACGGTCGTAGAAATCATCCTGTATTTGTCAAGTTTTAAAAATGTTAACTATATACAACAGAAAGCAGTGAAATAGAAAAAAACATGCAAAACGTTCAACATGAGCAACTCTTTAGATGTGTGTGTGTTCAAAGAGATCGATAAGCATTTCAATACAACTGTTCTAACAAAAGAGTAATAGTATCCAATTTCGAGATTCTATTAATTTCAAACGAGTACACAGAAAATATAAAATACACAAACAATCATGCCAATTAGTGTGAGGGGGAGCAATGTAATAAATTGCAATTTTTCATATACATAAAAAGAATGTGTTTTAAGGTGAGAATTAGAGATGCGGCTCAAATTTGTTTTGATGTTTATATTATTTACAGTTCGTTCTATTTTTGTGATTTTGCGTTATTGGTGGAATGTTACTGAGGAAGACATGCAAAAAAATTGTCAACACGTTAGAAATGTTTTTTGTATTATTTTAATCGCTGACAAATGTTGTATTACATAAAAGGTAGCTAATAACAAGAATGAATTATATTTTATTATATTTATATTTTCTAGTTATTTTTGATAAATTGCCACATTTTGTTGCAATCAAACTTATAACGGAAGTAAACAAAACTGTTCTATCGACACAGTCCTGAGTTTCCAGATACCTTTTCAATTCGACCCGTATATATTTTTTGCATAAAATCAATCTGAATTCTGGTTCTTAGACGGTATCTCTAAATAATATATTTTAAATTTCTACGGTTATGATAAAGAAAGAAGGGGCTGGAAAAGTATTTGAAAATATAAGAAGTTACAGACTTCAAGAGGACGACATAAAATATAAATATTGGCAGGAAATAGACAGACAATTGAAAGAACAAGGACATTTGGAGGTAGAAAGTATGGAAGGACTGTGGACAATTCTTAAAAACACACTTGTGAACGCAGCAAAGAAGGTATGCGGAAGTGCAAGATACGGAAAAAACAGAAAACATACGCCTTGGTGGAGTGAAGAAATTAAGAGTGCAGTAAAAGAAAAGAAAAGATGCTGGAAAAAATATCTAGAAACTGGTAACAATACTGACCATGAAGAATACAGGAAGAAAAGAACACAAGTTAAAGTATTGATTAAAGTAGCAAAACAAAAATCCTGGACAGACTTTGGATCGAAAATGGAAGATCAAGGAAAGGGAAATTCCAAACTGCTATATAGAACATTAAAACCTTGCGTAAGTCAGCTGGAACACACCTCCAATATATAAGAAGTAAAGAAGGACGAATTCTAACCGCAGAACAGGATATAAGGGATAGATGGTATGAATATTTTTGCGATTTGTTTGAAGCCGAAACAGGGGGAGAGGTCGACGCAGAGGATTTCTCGCTTGAAGAAGCTGAAGAGACAACATCAAACATACAACTGAGTGAAATAACAGAAGCAGTGGAAAAGCTAAAACCAGGAAAAGCAGCCGGAATTGACAACTTAAAGCCAGAAATGCTGAAATACATGGGAGTTAAAGCTACACGGTTACTACTTAGAATAATAAACTTGGCATGGGAAAGGAAAACAACCCCCGAGGACTGGAAAATAGCAATTATAATCCCCTTACACAAAAAAGGTGACAATACGACATGTTCCAATTACAGAGCTATCTCATTGTTATCAGTAGCTGGAAAGATATACGAAAGAATAATAGAGAAACGATTAAGAGCAAACTTAGAATCGACCCTCCAAGAAAATCAGGCAGGTTTCAGGCCGGGCAGGAGCACGCAGGACTGGATATTCTGTTTAAGGCAAATTTCGGACAGAATTTTGAGTAGTAACGGCAAAATGTACCTATGTGCAATTGATCTAGAAAAAGCATTCGATACACTTCCGAGGCATAGGATATGGTCATCGCTGGAGAAGAGAGGGATTAAAAAAGAGCTACTAAAGGCAGTCAAAAGTATATACACCAACACGAGCAACATAATAAGAACTGAAAGCGGATATTCAAGAAGCTTTATCACACTTAAAGGAGTGAGACAGGGCGGAGTTCTGAGTCCCCTTCTTTTTATAACTGTTATGGACGATATTGCAAGAAGTGCCAATAGTCTAACAAAGGGTATTTACGTAGGATCCAGAAACCTTCAACCTGTAATAGCCAAGGAATTCTTGTATGCCGACGACTTGATAATTGCAGCTCCAAATAAAAATGTCCTGCAAAGAAATATAGATGTATGGCACGAAACTTTAAGGAACTTTGGAATGAGTATCAATAAAAGAAAAACGGAGGTATTGGCAGTCTCCAAAGATGATGAAGAAACAAATATAACAATAGATGGTTATCCAATAAAGGTGACAGAAAACTTAAAATATCTTGGAACCATAATCAACCACAAAGGAGATGTAGAGGCAGATGTGAATAATAGAATCAAAATTGTAGAATCTAACTAGTGAAATAAAAAATAATTATTATTATTAATTATTTCGGATACCTTTTAGGTATATTTATAATCAGCTATAACTAACTTCACAATCATAGGCCCACTTTCATTTTGAAATCTGGTCACTTGTCATTGCGTTATGAAAAAGTGTTTACTTATTGCTAAAGTTATCAATTAACGTATTTAGAATTAACAATAGCAACAAACACTATTTAATTGCATTAGCAAGTAACTAATCAATCACTACATTCAGTTGCAATTATTTTTAATAGCAATTAAACCAAATATTTAGTTGATTATGCTCAATTAAGTCCTGTATTGTACTACACAAGTAGAGGGGGTCAGCTAAATAGTTGGTGTCTGAACTTGATCAGTTCCTGTGTTCGTAATTATTATACCTACCATTCAATTAAATAAAGTAAAATACAAATTACAAATGCTTTTTATCTTTTGAATTTAAGGGACAATTAAATGCAAACTTATAAGCACTATAGCTGATTGGGAGAGTAATCCAATTTAACCCTACGTTAGTCACCTGGATTTTTATTACATGCATACTCACGCGGTCTACAGTTATAGACCAACTAAATATTTGTATAAAATAGCTAATTTTGTGCTTTTTTAACTTACCGCTTAATCAGATATAATTACTAAGCCTCATATAGTGTATATATAAAGTTTTACATTGATAGTTCTATTTTTTCATAATAATTAAATAAAACACTTATGATATGCATTTTCACTGTTTAATTTTGCAAAACTATACTATTTATAAAACTGTGCAAAGATTTTATAATTTTGCAAATAGATCATTAATGGTTAGAATTTTCCATACTACCTACTTGAACTAAAAAAAGAAAAAATAGAAAATTTTTTAGAAACTAATGTATATTAACGATGAAAAGTGCCTACTTTATTCTGTCAAACATGCAGTACAAGAATCTCTCATATGGTCTTTGCATGCATATCGTTTACATTAAAATTTGGTACAACATTTTCTTGAGGATTTGTTGCGGCTTCTGGGACATATGTAGCAACGTCCGACATAATTTTGTTGTCTCTCGGAGGGTGGTGGAACTGGTGCTTCTTCCGATATTCCTAGTAGAGCTCGTGATCTTCGTCTAATTTCTGCTGGCAAGTGTTGAAGTGTTGCTCTATATTCAATTTGAGGTCGAATTAGGTCAAATGCACATTTCTCAAGAAAATCACTTCGTACCACTTTGTGTTGAGGATGGTTACTTTTGTATATACAAACAGCATTTATAGCTGAAATATTTAGTAGGTTGTAAAATATTACCATTGGCCAACGACAGGTATTTCTTGCAACATCGTATTTCTGGCACATTTGGTGCAATAGATCTACTCCAATTTTGGTATGGTTATATTCCGTTATTATAACTGGTTTCTTATGTTCCCCTGTTTCTGCGTCAATTTTATTGTCATGGTGCATAGATGATACCAATATTACTGCTTTATTTTTCTTGGGACAATATGACACCAAAGTGCAATCTTCTTGGAATCCAAAAAGAGAAGTCTTTGGTTCGCGATTCTTATTCGGTTGAAACTCTAAGGGAATCTCTGATTTATTTTTTCGCAATGTACCAAGGTACGTTAGTTTATGGTCGTGCAACAGTTTCTTTGTTAGTGATAAGCTACTAAACCAATTATCTCCAGTTATATTGCGATTGGTACCTGCAACTGGATGTATTAATCGGATTACAATGTCTTCCGCAGAATTACTAAATTTATATGGACCCTATGGTTGAGTTCCAACGTAGGTGTCTAAATTAAATGTGTACGCTGTTTTTGCATCTACTAATGCGAACATTTTTATACCGTATCTAGCTGGCTTGCTTGGTATATACTGCTTAAAAGCACAGCGTCCTCTGTAAGCTAATAACTGTTCATCTACAGTCAATAATTCACTAGCAACAAAACTACTTTGAAAGTTCTGCAAAAATATTTCCAAAAGTTCCCTAATAGGTGCCAACTTATCAATTTGATTTCTCTCATTTCTTGTGCCTATGTCGTCAAATCTCAAGCATCGTATGAGAAAACGAAACCTTGTCTCACTCATTGCCAAATAACATGATTCGATTCCACTGCCTTTGGAATTGTCCCAAATTTTATAGACATTTTTTCTGGAGCTTCTAAGTGTACCAATCAAAAAAAGGATTCCTATAAAAGCTCTAATTTCTCTCTCATCAGTACACCTAGCGTCTTGATTCCTTTGAAAATTGTTTTTAATTTTTTCTATATATATATTTGTTGCAGTAGTTATGACCCTTACAATGGTATCAGTTATAAACAATTTCAAACATTCAAGTTGTGTTGTGGCACTGCGTGCATTACCTTTTGTTCCTGGCAAAAGTTTTATAATATTATGGAAACGAATGGGTACATTTACGTTAGGTACATTCTTTTTCCATTTGGTTACCTTGTCTTTGCCAGTATAAAAATTCCCAGCCTCTTCAGTGGTATCATCTTCTTCCGAGGACGCGTCTTGTTCAGAGCCAGTATTGTGGTCACTTTCCTCTAAAATGTCATCTTCTACCTCCTCCGTATCTTCCGTGTCAATCGGACTTTCCTCGCCACTCGATAATTCCTCAAACCATTTTTTCCATACTTCGGGGTCTTTACTAGTCTCTACACATCTTCTTTTGGGGTCAAACATGTTTGTATCTATAATATACCTTGATTCTATACATATAATTTCAAAGAAGCAAATAATACTTACAAAAACTTATAAAAAGTTAGCGAAATCACAAAAATTCAGAGGTAAAGAAGAATAACACAGTTAATCACGTGGTCTACAATCGTAGACCAGTCGTCTATTTCGTCTAATAACTTTACCTTATAAACGCATTGATGGCACAAGCGATATTAATTCGATGCATCATGCATCATGAACACTGAACAGCTATTAAAAATCAGCCCGTCGTATGTTTATTTATTCAAGAAATACCAGTGTTTATAGAGGCATGGTCTACGATCGTAGACCGCGTGAGTAACGTAGGGTTAATAACGCATTTTGTTGGAATTCCAATATAAATTCAATTATTTTTTTAGGTTACTAGTAGGGTTCGGAACTCAGGGGTACATTGCAGAATTGGACTTAAATACATATTGTAATTCAAAATTGAGCACAGTAATAGTGATATCATTATTACTGTGATAAGTGAAAAGCAGAAAATCATCAGGATCAGAATATTCCAACACTGCGACAAACTAATTTTAAAATTATTTAAAATCTAGTATATATTATTCTAATTACATTTGCTAAAAAAATGATTGGATGAATAGTAATAATGCTTATTATATTTGTACGTACATACATATTTTTTTAAATGTAGTTTAAATCTCACTTGGCGGAGTATTATATTCTATAATAAATTTCAATATATGAATTATAAATTTTCATAATGTTACATCGAATGCGACTCAGATTCCGTGTGTTACTTCTAATACCGAAATTTGAAAGATATTTACTTTTGCATGAACGTAATAACTTTTGAATATACAACGTGCCCACATAAGTATGGGGCAAAGGGGAAATATTTTTCTTATTGATTTCACAAAAAACTTTATAGGAAAGTGAAATTTGTACATGACAAGAAACTTAATATATTTTATTCAGAGTTGCTTTGTAGTACTCTAAAAAACATACCGTAAAACTAAACTTAATTTTAAAGATCGACATAATATCTAAAATATTGATTTTAAATTTTGTTCCGTATTTCGAAATATGCTCAAATACGAATTTGCTATGAAATAATAAAAAGAAAAAAACAAAAATTCAATGGATCTATATTAATAGCAAATAATACGTAATAATTTTTAACTGCTATTTACGTGACAGTAGTTCGGTAGTTATCATTTGTAGTGTAACTTCCATCATAAATTCCGTGTGATTGTCAGATTTAATAATTTAGTTATTTTAAAACAGCAATTTATAAAGTAAATATATAAACCAAGTCATGTCTGGATTAGTTCTCAAAGCGTGTCCAGAATCTTAAATCAGTTTAAAGCTAATGATAGTACGGCAATGTGATCAAAAGAAAGCACGGGAAAAGCAAGTGAGAAGTTTCGAAAATTCTATTCATGTTAAGCAAAACGTAACTGAAAATTCTAATATTTCTGGATATGAAATCATCACCCATGTAAACCAAGACATATCAAACTTTGCTGGAACGAGACTTCAGCAATATATTTTTGAAAGTAAAACTGAAACGTTAAAATTATTTTTTAAAAACTTTCATGTAGCAACACTTTCGACGAATAAGGTTGTGCGTGCACAAAATTGTTGTCGTTGGTTTTCACCCAAATGCTGGAATTTTTTTGAGAAATAATATTTGCAAACATAATATTAAAAACATTTTTCGTCCATATTTTTTTCAAGTCACTACATTTGCAACAACCTCTGCAACTTCGGAAAATAGATCTTAATAACAAATAGGATGAATTGGCACTATATACAGTAGAAAACCCTTTTGTTTATGTAAGATGGCGCACCTGCATAGTAGACGAATTAAACTATTTAAACGAAAAATGTGGAGATATATGGATTGCGCAAAATGCATTTTTTACATGACTTGGGTTACTTTGTCTGGCAGATGGCTAACGAATATGAAGATGGTTTCAGAATTGGAAAGAATTAAGCAAAAAAAAAAACAGAGGATGCGTACTGAAATATGTACAAAATGTTACAGCATACATCCAAGGATTTCAGTAGGCGTACAAACTTAGGCATTCAATAAGAATAGTTTTTTTTGTTATTATTATTATTGCTTCCACGTTTTAGTCTATTTTTTTAAAGTAAATTACCATTTATTATTAAAACATATATATATATATACATACATTTACTGTATCCGTTGTAGGTATTTGTACGTACCTTGACATTTTATTTTAGCCAGTTATATGTGTGTGAGTCTGTCCTAAAGTTTGGTATGAATATATTTCATTGTTAGTTTGTACAATTGTATATTTATTTCGATCAGGCCTTTGTCAATTTTATGTAGTACTAGTAATTTTTTTTTATTAGTCATCAAACTCTGGTCAGTTTATGTATCTTGGCTGTCAGTATTCTTTTATTTAATCCATCAACTAAAAATAAATTATATTGTCAACTAATTAAGCAATATTGTGTAAATGCTGGAGTTAGTTTTCTATCTAACTATAACTATTGTCAGCCACCAACTTATGGAATATACAAAATAAATTTAAAAGTACTTCCAATAGCAAAAAACCGCTTCTAAATATCATTACTCATAAAGACACAATCCGCTTTACCCACGGAAATAACTTGCTGTGTATATATCTACCAAATGAATGAATAAATTGCTACCAGCAAATAATTTTAAGACTGAATTGCGCCATGCTTTGATAAATAGTATCCTGTATAACATTGGTGACTTTTTAAAATTATTTTTAGTGTGTATATAATCTGTTGTATTTCATTTTAATTTCACTCCTAAAATGAGTTTATTTGACGTCCATGAGCTGTATGTAGAGTAAAGGCGGTAAGTTTCCATCCTGTGATATTCCATATTTGTTAAAATGTTCCTCACTTTCTACTTTGTTTGTTCTAGCTTTTTGTGGACAATTTATTACGTAAGTGCCTATAATTTTGTGCTCTGCATTTTTTATACCTGTTTTCTGCAAATTTTCCATAAGTTTGGTTTTGGATATTGTATAGAAGGCTTTCTTCACGTCAAATTATAGTATCGTTACTATATTGCCATTTTCCACTTTTTCTTTAATAAATCTGTTGTTGAAGATGTTCTGGCGGAGTTCTTCTGGAAAGCATATTGATTTGAGTCCACATTTTTATTCCTTGATAGATGGTCAGACAACTGAATTTCTAAGCTTTTCTTAAGAGTGTTTGGTCAGTGTAGGTAGTATGAAGATCGGTCCATAATTTTCTACGTAGAGCTTATTGTCTTTTTTATATATTGACGCAAATGATAGTTTTTTTTTAGATATTGTCGACATTCATAATGTTTTATAATGTTGTTTATTGATTTCTTCAAAATTGTTGATAGCACGTCTTCTTTCTTTTTAAATATTAGATACTATTGTTACTTTGTCAAAATATTGCTTCTATTTGTGAAGCATTTGTGGATTTCTTGTGCTATTTCTTTCGACACTCTTGTTATCATTCTATTTTACTTTTGCAATTCAATTATACCTTTTTGTCATTACTTTATATAGTATTCTTCCTTAGTTATTGGAATGTTTAATGTGATTTTTGTATAAACTATTTCTGTTCCTAATTTCATTTCTTATTTATTCACGGGCAATCATTCTTTCTTTTGATTTTTCAATTTCTTTATGTAATTCTATTGTATATTGGGGTGTAGAGAATATTTTTTTGAAAGAGTCGATCTCATTTTCTAATTTTATCTAATGCTTCCTCTTTGTTGAAATAATTGATATAATATTTGTATTGTGGTGGTTATATTGTTTTCTGCAGTGCAATTTAAAAAAATTAGTATTTCTTTAGTTAATTGCATATTACCGTATATTATAAAATTTATTCTTTACGAATTTTCTATTATTAATGCTTGGTAACAACGTATATTTTAACTTTTTTAAATTATTTTAATACTAAATCGTATTTGAGAATATTTCTAAATATGTAATGTTATTTTCAAATGAATATACTTCTCTGGCAAATCTCTATTTTTTAAGTTTCTCTATAATTAAGTAGTATAAAACAAGTCTCAACAAAGAATATTAGTTTTATTTTGTGATGCATTTTTCTTTTCTTGGTGTTTTGTGAAATTAATAATAAAAACATTTCCCGTTTGCATCATAATTGCGTGAATAACTAGTATTTTTTAAAATCTTAATTGAATTCTCTGTGACTTAAATTATTTATAATTGGAAAATTAATGATATACATATTACCATATTAAATAAGAAAGTTCACAACAGTTACGTTACTAACTTAATTTAAACTTTAGTATTTTAAGCAAATATTTACGAAATATGCTGCATAGAACAATAACTTTTATATGTGCTCAAAATATAATCAAAAGTTACATATAGAATCAATATTTTTGGGGCCATCCCTTTAATAATAAATCATCTAGAAACACAATAAGTGTTACATACTATATTGTGCGAGTGGATTTTCTAAACATAAAAAGCTACCGAAAATATCAATTCGATTCTTCGATATAAGGTAAAAATTTTAATAGTTAATCGATTGTCTTTCATATATCTGTTCTAAGTATGTTTATAGTATAATAATTCCGTTATTAGATATCCCATTAATCACTGAATTATGACGTTGAAGCACACGAACAATATGTGAATCAATACAACGACTAGTACAAAGCAAAAATGTCCTCCAATATAAATTATCACTTTAGGCTCCTTCTTTTTATAATGGCAACCATGGTAACGTTACACTCTACATATGTATATGCATACAGGGTGATTGCAAATACCATTTTAAAATAGTAAGAGGTTATATGATAATAATAATAATAATAAAACATTTATTTATTCCAACAAACATTACATTATATTAATTAAAGTAGCAAACTGGAATCAAAGGCTTACATATACTATATTGTGAGTGTGGATTTTCTAAACATAAAAAACTACCGAGAATATTAATTCGATTCTTCGATATAGTGTAAAAATTTTAATAGTTAATTCTAAGTATCTTTATAATATAATAATTCCATTATTAGATACCCCATTAACTACGGATTCATACATGTAAATACATCTTATTATTGATAATATAAAAACGAGTGCAATATAAATAATATATGTGTCTGGCAGCTCCCTGATCTACCTGGTGTACCAAATAACACAAAAAGACAAAACAGTGTATGTATATATATATATACATATAATTAAATTTTATTTCTTGGCTATTTGTAATAATAAAAGTAGAAATAAATCTTGACATTTAACTGTCGATTACTAAAATGAACATAACAATTAAAAAACATATTTAGACGTTTCGACAAATTTATTATTGTCTTCTTCAGTATTCAATATGAAATTCTAAAATATATGTATATGTACTACAAAATTTAGTTTAGCGGTAAAACCAAAATTAGCTGTCAAAATACAAATTTTTATCAATTGCAGAACGCATTGTAACCACGCTTTCTAAAAAATTTGATCTCTTTTCCTTATAACTATGTAAGTATGGTTCGTTATATAGTAACCAACTGATATAATTGCATGTTTTTTTGTGTGTTTTTGGTTGGGTTCTTCTAAGCTGTTGTGTGTTCACTAATTGAAAACAAACAATTTCTCTACAAACTATGGATTCACACATATAAATACATCTTATTTTGAAGTATATTTTTCTCTGCCCGGACATACACACCTGATACAATATTGCTATTTGTTGAGATGTTTTGTGTATATTATTTTTATTATAAAAACCAATGCAATATAAATCTAAATATAGGTAGAATATTTGTTGAATCTCTTTAATAATTGAAATTTTGTACTTAAACCAAAATATCCCATGAAGTATTTTCATGTCTTCTTAGTTAATTTAGCCGCTGTATATCTAATGTAATTTAATGTAATAGCAAACCAGTTAATTCGACAAGCAGATTTGTTTAAAGAATGTCTGTCGTAAAATCGATAATATAGTTTTTAGTTCTCTTGTCAACTCTATATCCGGAGATACAATATTCACATTTCTTCGCAAAACTAGTTATAATTCCTTTTTTTAGTGTAAAAAAAAAATGTAACTTTGAAATTATAGAAGGAGAGCTAAATTGTATAAATAATCCGACAATCTATTTGAACAATTTTGCGGTTTATCTGCAATTTCCACAAACCCATAAATTGGAGCTTATAGATGTATCAGTCAAAATTCCTCTGTGTTTAAATGTTAATAACTTTCGCCGGATTTATTTTGCACACACAACCCGCTCGTGCTACTCACGCACGAATATAACAAGGATTTTATAGCAATTAAAAAGTTCCGAAATAAAACTCAATTACAGATAACATTTTGACATATTTTTATCGATCGTTTAGTCAAAAAAAAAACAAAAATCTACAACATGAATGCAAGTGATGAGACTTATCTTATACATTCAGAGAAAGTTATGATAAGATAATAACTCTATAAATTCCTCCTATTTTAAATAGATGAAACAATGACATTAACTTCAAATACACTAAAAACACTGTTAACACAAAAAATGCTTCACGTTTCTTATTTAGTTTTTGAAACAATGACATGTTATACATACCACAAATAATTGAAACAACTAAAATTATTGTGAATAAATATATAGTCCTAGAAAGAGCTTAATTAAATGACATTGTAATAGCTGGAATATTGATTCTGTAAAAATATCGAATATGCATCTACAAATAAATACAAAGTCACTCATCAAATGATTTATAATAGTTTACTAAATATAGTAAATTTACTCGTGGATATATTGCAAAAACGTATCGTCTATCAGTAAATACGTATTTCGACCTCTTGGTCTCATCATCACGGCTTTGACGAATGTCTTACTCTCTCATTTTTCCGCGAGGCAATTCAGTTGAAAAACACAAAAACGCAGGAAGGAGCTTCTCGGACTACCTACTAGCATTGCAAAATGTCAGACTGAATTGATAGAACAGGTTTGTATGAAATTCTTATGAAATGTGTGCTGTCACGAAGGAAAAACGTCATTGAAAAAAGAGTAAAACTTAATCCATTTAATTTCTTCTTTTGGGCTACACGAAATCTTTTGTATACTCATCTTTCGAAGGTTTTCTTTTATAGTACAAGTCGCTGCCTTCGAATACGAGGGCGGTCCTAGAAGTACCCGACCTGACGGATAGATGCCGGTTGTTGTTTGAAATAAATTACTATGGTAGAAAGTACCAATGATATAAAACTTAAGTTTGAAGTTTGACGACGCTCAGTTGTTGTCCATCATTAGTGAACGCTGACAGTAAATTTATAAACATGGAAAAAATTGGTCATACTCTCAATGGTCCTAAACAGGTTATCAAAGCTACTGAAGATATTATCTAGAGAAAAAAGGATACGAAAATGAAAAGTGTAAACACATGGATGTTAAAACTAACATCAAGCAGTAAATAGTTACTGTGACTTACATACCTATATACATTTATACGTAAAACGTATATGCATATATGCAGTGTTAGATGTCGCTGTGATACTCTCACTGCATTTAACACGCAAAATTGACATAAGCAGCGTTTTAAGTCTTGAAGCCATTGTCGACAGTCTCCACGTACACTGACGAGACCTCAAAGCTCGAAACACCGGTGTCTGTGCGTTCGATTGTCGGCAATGGCACTTAATGTATGTATCAATTTTCATTAGCCATAGGCGATTAATCCATACAGTACGTGGCAATATAGTACCCCTTCTTTCCTTTCCAATGCCAGCACGACCGATGCATGCTCGTAAAAACAAGTTAGCGTGGTTAGCAGTAACTATTCGACCACCGGCTTGGGTGTTTGTAATGCGTTCAGAAATAATATTCACGAGTTGCAAGGATTTGTTTTTCTTTTTCCTTTCAGTAAATGCAGAGAATTATTAAGCTGCGTTCACGCTGCATGACACAAACAAAAGCGTAATTCTAATAAAATTAAAAATAAGGTAAATAAAAAAGGATTCTGAAAATAATAATAAACTACTAGATCAGGCGATCGCGGCGGCTATTTGATGTTTCCCGTTCCAGTAATAAGACGGCTTTTATTGCAGACTAGATCGCAACGTGTTCGCAGCTAAACATTGAATGTAAAATCTGGTGGAGAGAAGTAGGAAGATCGGATAAAATCGTTGTGATGTCGATTGTTGCCGGGATTGGTGACGGACAGTAGGGGTGCCACATTGCCACGTATTACTTGTATACGTATAAATCGCACGTAAACATTGAATCCCTATACCTAATGAAAATTGACACATACGGTATGTAAGTCACAGTAATTAAAAAAGGATACTTTTTCCAAAATTTTTTGCGTTTTCTGTATTAGGTTGTGTACTTGTGGCACCACGCTCGTATATGCAAACGAATTCGGGAATATTTATACGGTAGTATTTGCATGATTAGATTTATGAAATACATTATAGCAGAAAATAAACAACTTCTTCGAAGATGATATATTAAAAAAAATTGCTTATTATAGTATTATGAAAATTGACTCAAGTTATTGGATATTTAAAAAAGCAACACCTAGTCAATACGAAAGCCTTCTTGAATTAAGATAATTTTGTGTGTTTATCTTAGAAAACATTAGGAATTATTTTATGAAACCTTTTATGTCTGTATTGTTACCTTCAGTCTTGTCTAATCTTTTACTTGTCTTATCGATTCCACTAAATCTGTCAGAAGACTCTTCTTTTATATTCCTTGCGAAGTATTTGGTTTATAGATATAGACGATATCAGTTATGTCATTCAATGAATCATTTATACTACTGTAGAAATATTTGGCCCGTCATTGATTTTTGGACGTCTTTTATATTTTATATATTTTCCCAGCTTTTACCTTTCTGCATCAGCATTTTGACTTTTCTTTTATTGCCATTTAGATGCATGCATGTATGAATAATGACTACTTTCTAAAATTACGATTTGCATACCGAAATAAATTGAATTTTGTAACTGGCACAGTAACAAAAAACACACATTTTGAAAATAATTTGAATTATACAGGGTGATGCGTTAAAATGGCACACATTCGAACTTTTTTTTTTTAAAATGATATACCCTGTATATCTCTTGTTTTTCCTGATCTACTTTAATTTGTGTTTTCATCGATATCTGGGGTTTTCGTTTTGGGTGACGCATTGTTGAGTTATTAATGAAAATTATAAAAAGAATGGTCGCGACAATGTTTACCATAATAATTCTATGCGGTAGTATTACGATTATCTAAGACAAAATTATTTAGTAAGTATGCAGCCAAGAGATGTGATGAACCTACAAAATAATCAAACATTCATTTTATTATACAGGGTGTTAGTTACGATGCAATCAATTTGGCTATCGTCAAAGAGCGTTTACTGATTTTTAACAAATGGAACACCCCGTATATTATTAAATTTTTGGAATGATGCGTTAATTGTGCTTAATTTTTGTTAATAATGTCCTATACCCAAACTCAATAATTTCTGAGTTATTTTTAATTCCTCATTACAAACCGCTAAATTATTTGTTTTGGGTTCGATTTAGTGTACTGGGTAAACGATTTGACAAACAAAAACAAATAAACGTCAACAAACATCAAAAATTAAAATCTTATTGTTGCTGTTAATTAGGTGTAATATTAGTGATTTCTTAAGTTTCTGCGTTTAATATTATCATTCTGTTATTTATTGATAGGATTAGTGGGTAGGTACGTACTTTTCTTGTATACTTGTTGTTTGCCACATATTATTATTACGGTTTTGAGTTAAGTCAATATGCAGTTTGAAAGCAACGAACTCGTTCACATGATTTTCATTATGGGATCTGCCCAAAAGAATTGTCTATTAACCAAGCGAATTTATGCGCAAAGATATCCTGACAGAAGACAACCTTCAGTTACATGTTTGGAAAGGCTTAAGGAAAGATTCATTAGAACAGGAAATGTGAGTTTTGATAAGCTTGAAAGGACATAGAGGACAAGTGAGAGGACAAGTGACGAAGATAAATTGAAAGTCTTGTTATCAGTAATTAAGGAGCCCTCTACTAGTTCGACCAAAATATCAACAGAAGCTAATATACCACGATCTACTGTTAGCAAGATTTAAAAAATAAATAAATATCATCACTACAGTATTTCCTTTCATCAAGAACTGTTGGGGCCTGATTTAGAGGCTAGAAGGACGTTTTGTGAATGGGGATTAGAAATTGAAAGGATAACACCTAACTTCTTCCAAAAGGTATTATTTACTAACGAATCGACTTTTACTCAAGAGTGGTAGCGCAAACCGTCATAATCTTCATCATTATGCAATAGACAACGCAAGAATATTAAGAGCGACTGATAAGCAGAGGACTATAAATGTTTGGGCTGGTATTATGGGCAACTTTATAATTGGATCACATTTCTTTCACGGACATTTAAATGGTGCGCAATATTTGAATTTCTTGCAATATGACTATATGACTATGAATATATATATGACTATGAATATGATTTCTTGCCTCAGCTTCTGCAAAACGTTTCTCCATTTCTAAGAGAAAATATGTGGCTTCAGCACGACGGTGCTCCAGCACATTTGGCACTAAATGTCCGACACTGTTTGAATCAAGAATTCGAAGGTAGATGGATCGGCCGCGGTGGTCCCATTAGTCGGCCACCCAGATCGCCAGATTTGACCAAACTTGATTTTTTTCTATGGGGGTACATAAAAAACATTGTATATCAGACACCTCCAACAACAGCAGACGATATGAGGCAACGTATAATACGTGCTTTTGAAACAGTATCCATTGAGAAGTTGCAACACGTAAATAGGTCCTTTCTGTCAAGGCTGCAAATGTGTTCTATTCAAATTGGGGGTCACTTTGAAAATTTATTATAAATATTGCTTCTAACAAAATTACAGTTTGATACTTTTAGTCGTTTATTTGTTTTGGTTTGTCAAATCGTTTACCCAGTACACTAAATTGAACCGAAAACAAATAATTTAGCGGTTTGTAATGAAAAATTAAATATAACTCCGAAATTATTGGGTATAGGACATTATTAACAAACATTAAGTGCAATTAACGCATCATTCCAAAAATGTAATAGTATACGGGGTGTTCTATTTGAAAAAAATCATTAAACGCTCGTTGACGATAGCCAAATTGATTGCATCGTAACAAACAGCTTGTATAATAAAATGAATGTTTGATTATTTTATAGGTTCAACACATCCCATGGCTGCATACTGACTAAATAATTTTGTCTTAGGCCTGTATGAGACGATGCTAAATTTTACAGGAAATTTTCATGTAAATTTTATTTTTGAAATTTAGCAACGTGTAAAACAGAAGAGAGCTCGTAATATTTCATTCGAAATTTAGCAGCTAAATTATTCAGAATTGGTTCTAATTTCTGTGTAAAATCTGCGCGAAAAACTGAGCAATAGAATAAAATGGGGATAAAATTGCAATTGATGACAAAGTTACCTAAACTGAAGTAACTTAAAAAAAAATTTGTGGTTTCAGAGGTTGTGTGTGAATGATCATAGTGTTTTTTAAGTTCCTATTGCATAAATTAAAAGATGTTCTGGTCACGTGAACAGGTGTCTGCGTTAATAGAGGAATATAAAAAATATCCTTGTTTATATGCAGTTTAAGATGCAAGGTATAAAAACAAACATGCTCGTACTACAGCATTAGAGGCAATTAAAAATATAGTGACAAAAATAAAACCAGGAGTGTCCATATCAGATATTAAAGCTAAATTTCATGGTCTAAGAACTAATTTCTTAAATGAACATAGAAAATATAAGGAGTCTCAAAAAAGTGGTGCAGGAGAAGATGATTATAAAGGTTAACTGTGTATCCTAATGAATCAAAGAATTTAAAACTAATTTCTCGAAGAGCAACCAACCTTTCAATTACGATAACACTAAAATTACGTCACTACATCTAATATTACGCATGCGCGTGTGCTAAATTTTATATGTAATAATGCATACGTGTCATACAGGAGTAATGCAGTAATATCAAAATTGTATGCAGAAAATTTTCGTAATAATTTACATGTAAATTTTCTGTAAAATTTAGCATCGTCTCATACAGGCCTTAGATAATCCATAGCCAAAGTGATTGCATCGTATCAAACACCCTGTATAATAAAATAAATGTTTTATTATTTTGTAGGTTCAACACATCTCTTGGCTGCATACTTACATAATTTTGTCTTAGATAATCGTAATACTACCGCATAGAATTATTATGGTAAACGTTGTCGCGACCATTTTTTTTATAATTTTCATTAATAACTCAACAATGCGTCATCCAAAACCAAAACCCCAGATATCGATGAAAACACAAATTAAAGTAAATAAGGAAAAACAAAAGATATATAGGGTGTTTCATTAAAAAAAAAATTCGAATGTGTGACATTTTAACGCATCACCCTGTTAATCAAATTATTAAAATTATTTTCAAAATGTGTGTTTTTTGTTACTGCGCCACTTTTTATAAAATAAAATTCTTCAGTACTATTTAATAACGCCTATATTGGACTTTGACGCACTAATGAGCAACCCTGTATATAGATAATCTATTATTCTGTTCTGTTGTATTGTGCTGTCCTAGGTAACTCGATTTTAGTGAATCTTGATCATTTCTGTCTAAATATGTAATAATATACGTTTTACGTTAATTCAATCCCAAGGCCCCTATCCACCAATTTGTATTATTAAGCCAGGAAATATAATATTGTTTGCGTTTTTTATAAAATCTTATTCAATACCTTATTTAACATTATACAGGGCGCCCATACTAATATATGTACTAACAAACTCTTCAATTTAAAAATAAATAGAAGGAGTAACAAAAATATTGAGAAACCTGAGCAATGTCAAAATTGAATTCTATCTTAAATGCGATTGTGAGAATGTTCAACTTGAAACAACATTTTTTTAGGCATGTTATGAGACTTGGTGCGGTAGCGAGCTCGAGACATTCGCGTTTGGTGAATATAAGGTTGTCGCCACATATTCACGGAAAAAATTCAAGAGGGGCGGTGATGCCATTATCGCAAGAAAAACAATAAACGCGAGAACTATTAACTTTGATGACATAAGCCGGGATAAAGTACTTGAAATCTGTGGTTGTGAAATTGAACGCGGTGGCAGCACCATTGTGGTTTGTGCGCTTTATCGGTCGCCGGATGCGGAGTTTGACGACTTTTTGAGGGATCTCGGTACAGTTTTGGACCGCCTGTACAAGACTGGTGGAAATTACGTAATATGTGGAGACATTAACGTGAACTTATTGAACGGTGCTGATAGAAGGGGTTCAGCCCTGGTAAATGCATTTTTAGAATACAATATTCATCCAGCAATATGGGAACCCACGCGTATATCGGGTACAAGTGCTTCTTGCATAGACAACATTTTTACGAATATGATCGGGTTTGCCACGTTGGTTGTGGACAGTTGCATCTCGGACCATACATATCAGATTATATCAATGACTGAGATGGGTGATGTGCGGGGTGACGTGGTGACGGGACATAGATGCTACAGTGATGACAATATAAGGCTATTCAGACAATATATTGCGGCGGTTGACTGGGATGTGGTACTCGCGTCTGGTGTTGACGTGGATCACTTATTCGAATCATTTCACAAGAAAATAAACGTAGCATTTGAAGCTGCGTTTCCGTTGAAGACCCGCATGAGGGCAGCACCGAGTGCAAGGAATGAGTGGATTTCTCCAGAACTGCGGGAACTGTCGAGACTGGTTCACGAGATGGAAAGAATTAGTAAGCAGATAAACAGTGAATTTTATAAAAGCCGTTACAAGATCGTAAAAGAGCTATACAGTAGGAGTGTAGCATATGAGAGGAAAACGTATAATAATGAGAGAATTATGGAAGCCACAACGTAAACAGGGAGTGCTGGGGCATAATTAATGAGCATAATAATAAAAAGACAAGAACCCCTATTGGAGATGTCAGGAATAGCAAAGGTGATATTGTGTGGGACACTATGGACAAGTGCAATCTGTTCAATGTGTACTTCAGCAATATCGGGGGCGACGCTGGCTCACCGGGTGGCTCCGGGGTGGGGAGCGGGTCGGGACCTACTTTTTATTTGCATCCCACCACCCCCTTCGAGATCTGTAGAGTGATCAATGAAACATGTAAGAAAAAATCGTGGGGTATGGAAAATATCCCCGGGTTCATAATAACAAAAATTGCGGATATGATTGCCGAACCACTCTCGGCGATAATAAATAGGAGTTTTTGTGAAGGTTGGGATGCTAAAGGAGTCGCGAGTTATCCCGGTTTTTAAGAATAAAGGTGATGTGGAGTCGCTTTCGAATTATAGACCCGTGGCGCTGCAGTGACACTTTGGCAAGGTGTTTGAATCCTGTTTTAACGCGAGACTGGCGGCATTCCTGGAGGGCAATGGCCTGTTGTCGGGGTGTCAGAATGGATTCCGTTCCGGCTTCTCGATTCGGTCGGCGGTGGGCCAGATGCTGGGTTATGTTTATGATGCGCTGGAGGACAGGAGGATGGTATTGGGGATGTTCTTCGATATGACCTACGCTTTTAATGTAATATATCACGGGCTGCTGCTTGGTAAGCTTTCGGCCGCTGGCGTTCGGGGGGTCCCGCTGGATTGGGTGGGATCCTATGTAGCGGATCGGGCACAGAGGGTGGAGATTGATGGTGTGCGGTCCGACTTAGAATTCACGAGCGCGGGGGTGCCTCAGGGCTCGTGTTTGTCGCCGACGCTCTTTAATGTTTTCGTGAACGATTTGCCGCTGGCCTTTGGCGCGTCGGGCTCTCCAGTGCTTTACGCGGACGACTTGAGCGTTGTGGTGTCGGCGCGGACGGAAGGGGATTTGGTGGTGGCGGCTGGGGGATGCGCTAGAGACATGTTGGAGTGGTGTGGGGCTAATGGTATATCACTCAACACCACGAAGACGCACATCGTCCAGTTTCTACGTAGGAATAAGACGGTGCTCTCCAGCTTGCTGATAAGAGTTGGGAACGTGTCCTAGCACAAGATTTCTGGGCGTACACATCGACCAGAAGCTGACGTGGGATGTACACATTCAGAGTATGATTCCAAGGATCAGGAGGGGATGTTTCCTTATGCGGAGCGTTCGTGGTACCGTCTCTATGGACGTGCTGAGGTTTATATACTTTGGGCTGATCCAGTCAATAATATCGTACGGGGTGATATATTCGGGTGCTGCGAGTAGGGCAAACGATGTCTTCATATCTCAAAAGAAGGTACTGCGTAGCATGCTGGGGTTGGGACCGAGTGCGTCTTGCAGGGAACATTTCCGTAAGCATGGTATAATGACGCTGCCCAGCCTCTATATATACTCTCTACTAGTATTTGTCAGGGAGCAATCTCCTATCAGGAGGAAGGACCAGCACAATCAAAACACAAGGAATAGAGAAGAGATATCACTCCCGTTCTGTCGATTGGCGGTGTCGCAGAGTGGACCGAGGTATATGGGAGCCAAAAGTTTTAATAAAATGATGAGTTTAAACAGCGAGCTGTGTGAATGGAATAATTTAAATATATTTAAAAAAAACTGAAGACGCTCTTAGTAAATAAGGCTTATTACTCAATACAAGAATTTATGAATGATAAAAGCTAACATGCCATTTATGTTCGTTTGTCTTAAGAAAGTAAGTATTGTTCTTTACCATGATTCTTTTGTATTTTTGTATTTGTTATACAATATGTATGTGTGACACTGTCAATATTTCCGGTGTGAAATTTCACAGTTTGAAATTGAAAATTATCGGCTGTTTCCTAAGTACGTCCCAACCTTATAGAAAACAGTGGGTTTAGTAAATAAAATTACTATCAATCTACTCATATATTTTATTTAGTCAACTTAAAAATGTTGAAAATAAATTTTCTATAGTAATTTTTCATTATTAGATAAAAAGTAAATTTAAGCGCAATTTCTTGTTTTCTTACTTCTTGGTATTCTTCAATCTACAATTTCTGGTAGCAGATGCATGTATTTGTTACCCAAATTATTAACATTTAATGTTAATAATTTGGGTAACATACTTTTATTCCACAAGGCGTTACCTCTAAATATTCCTTCCACATTAAAATCGTGGTCAGTGTATATTATAAAATCATGGAAACTTCTTTTCAAAATGTTGAGTTGACCTTATACCTGAAACCAGTAATTGTGGTTTGTTTTCAATGTGATTTTGTTATCGATATGGGTAAAACAATTAGTTTTACTCCAATCCCGTAACTTTCCTTTAATAGATGGCAAATACATTAATTTCATTATCTGCGATTAGTCCATCTGGGGAGGCTATATAAAATCTACATCTATTAACCTCAACACCAGTTAGAGCTTTATATTTTGCAATTGTAACATATTCATTTACTCTTCGATAGATTACGCTTCCGTAAATCTTTATTTGTATATAAGAGCCTTTTGAGTAAATTGTGAGACTGTGTTGAAGCTTTTCTCTTCACAATTACACAAAAATTTGAGGGTGCTAGATAATCTCGTCTATGTTCTCGCCACAAGTTATTATCGTGGTGACCTCTGCTAGACATTTTAATTTCCTTTACTTTTGCTGTTGAAGATACCCCTGCTTTAAGTTTTCAGTTCAGGAACTCTTTTTTCTACCATTTCATATACATAGTGAATATTTGGTCCCTTTGTGTGTCTTGAATTTGATTTTGTGTTTTATTATAGGAACAAGCCGAACATGTTTTGCTACGAACGCCTATAAAAAGTGTTTTTTGTTTGTTTTGGCTCCAATAATAACAGATACGCCCGAAGGGGCATTATAGCTATGCCCGTAACATCATTTACTCCATCCACTGTCTGTAATTACAGTGATAAACGGTGTTCCATCAAGATTAACGTTTCCCTTATCAATAGCAACTTCCTTCACCTGCGTGTTCCATTTGTTTAAGCATATGCTCCTCCCAAACTTTCTTAACCTTTGATGTTGTAGTGCTATATGTTCTACCTGCTATGAGAGCTAAATCCACTAAGGCATTCTTAATTCTTCACATTGTCTTTTTCCTATTCCAATTGCTAAATTTGCCCAAACCATTGCTTCTGTTAATTTGTCTCGGATGGCATTGTCGAATATAGTATGAGTTACGCATTGCATAAATTTTCGATTTGTCAGAATAGCTCTGTCAAGAATTTCTCAATATGAAATAATTAGATTATATTTAAAAAATCTATTCAAATTCGTGTTCTAATTGAGTAAAATTTGGCGGTTTTTGTGATAGGGTAAAACCCCCAATGATTGGCACCTTAAGCCGATTCAAAACCAACAAGCATAAAAAAAAATGTACAATTGTCACATAACCCTACTTTTTTTGTAATAATTTACTGAATATCTGTAGTTCATGATCATAAAGTTTGTTAACTCTGTACATAGTCGTATTTTTTTGTAATTAAAAAAAAGATGTGAATCTCTTGAATTGCCTATAATTGGCACCAGTTGCCCGATAGTTGACACCCCAACGCTTGGCACATGGAAAGCAGAAGATTCTGATACCTAGGTAGGCTACCTAGAACCATAAGGACGATATAATAAAATAGATAGATACCTAGCTACCTATCAGCTTATTTTTCAAAGTAGAACTGAACTCTTTATTAATTATAAATATTATAATACAATATCAAAAAAAGCTATTTTTTTTTTAAATTAGACAAACAAGGAGCACAAGTAAAATGTTCTTTGTATATGTGTTTTTTTTCAGGCACGTGTAATGGTAGGTTCTGGAACATTTTTGGCACTGAATACCTACATTTGTGCGGTAAATCTGGTTCGCACAGATGAAGCAAATTCCTCGTGGAATAATTTTATTGTTTCTAGGTAATGGTGGAATATTTGTTTCAGTGGTTTCGTCTTTGAATAAATCCCTGACATGGTGGTTATCACCAGCGTATGTTTTAACAGCTGTTAGTTCGTTGTCACTGGCGCTTTTTTCTTCAACATCATTGTCACTGTTTTTAGTTGCGGTTTCGGTCTTCTCTTCTGCCTTGTCATCAGCAAATTGTATACTTCCGTTTGTAATTAAGATTTTCTTAGACTTCTTTGTTTGTGTTTCATTTAGAAAAATTCTTTTTGTTGTCTTCGTGGTTTTGTATTGCTTTCTCTTCTTTTCTTCTTTTTTCTTATTCTTTTCTTTTTCTTTCTGTTTTTGCTTTAGCAACCTATTCTTCTTGTTTTCCTCTTTTTTTCGCTCCTTGTCTTCTTTAGCTTTTTCTTTTTCTTCAATAACTTTCTTATAAGAAGATGACGTGAGAACATACGATACTTTTTCTGAGTGGCGTTTTCCAGCACGTTGGGGTGTCTTAGGATGTGACAAGTAATCATCTATCTTTGTCACATGTTCCATATTTTTGCTTTCATTAAAAATGCTGCTATTGTCAGATTGAACAGTTGTTGTTGCCATATCCACTGTGAACTGCAAGAGACTTGGAATATTCTGTTTCATTGGGGTGCCAGCTCTGATCAATACATTTTCAGTTATAATAATTTTACGGTTTGGGTCTATATCAGAAGTAGATAAGAATTCGTGACGTAAGGCTTCAGAATCCTGATGTAAGACATCTTTGTCGAAGAAAACAATCGGCATATCTTCTATATCATTTTCTGTATATTGTGTAATCTCATCGCCATACTCATTTTCGTTATCATTGCCATGATCGGTATCAATTTCAATTTCAGGAACAGTGTCTTCAAAATTGTTTGACACTAAAGTGTCGTCTATATTATTAGACTTCAATTTAAGGAAAATTTATCGTAACAACCAAAAATTTGGACAATTTGCTGCTGATTCGCATATATTGGTGTTGTTTTCTAGTTCGTCAATTGCATGTCTGCCGACAATTTGACGAAAGTCTTCGAAAGATAACGTAGAGCTGTTTACTAAGATCTCTTCAGTTGTACTAGTGTTGAGCGGGTTTTCCTCGGTTTGTTTCCCCAAACATTTAGTGAAATCAATTGCCGCAGAATTCCATGGGTGAATGCCGGTTGCTCTGAAACCGTGTACAATTGTTTCTTTCTTCAGGCGACTAATGGCTTCTTGTAAAATAGGAGCAAAGTGTTCTTTTCCCAGTTTTCAATAGGGATTCTGTCTCCTCCACCTTAATACACCATTTTTCCACAATGACTTTAATGGTTTGAAACATGAAACATCGGCTGGTTGCAATATACGTGTTGAATTCGGATAAAGAGCGATAAGCACAATATCCAATTTTGTACAGAGTTGACTAAGATCATATGTCAAGTGTGTCTGGTGTCCGTCTACAAATAATATGACAGGAAACTGAATATTATTTTTCTTAAGATATGGATGCAGTATATTGGCAATGTAATTATGAAAAATATGTGTCTTCATCCACCCATTGTCACTGCTCGCAATCCCCCACTCGTCTGGAACATTTTTCAAGATTGGAGCTCGTAACCTTTTATTGGGGTATATTATTAAGGGTGGAGTAATATTTCCACTTGCAGCAAACGTAAACATTACCGTCAGGTTTTGTTTTGCTTGTCCTTGGTCTATCTCATAGACATTCTTGGTACCTACAGGAGCTAAGACTTTACCAAGCTTCGGGCAAAAGAGGAAACAGGTTTTGTCTCCGTTGTAGACACGCGAAGGATCTTCCAAAATTGAAAAAAGATCTTTTTCTTTAAGGTATTTCTCAATTTCATTGAACCATTTCTTGATGTCTTTTTCCGACACATTTGCCGAAGCCGAAGTAACTGCTTCTGTAGTTCTTGATGTCAAAATCGGGTGTCTTTTCAAAAAGGAATTATACCAGTGGTCCCCAGGAATGTTCTCTTTAAACGGATTTTCCCTTGGATTTGCGTCCAGGAAACATTTTACTGAGAGTTGTATGTCAATTTTCCTTTTGGGGAAACCCTTGCGCTGGCATTCTATTACCCAATTAGCTAGAGTGTCTTCTTCTATTTTTGTGAGATATGTTCCTCTTCCTAATCCCGGTTTTTTAAATTTAGGCCCAAGCCTAAATTGCAGGGTGGCCCTTGGTATACCATATTTTTCTGCAATCTTCTTCTTCGCTGCGCCTTTTCTAATCTCTTCTAGCGCTTTCTGCAGAGTCTCTTCATTGTAATGTTTTGTGTATTTAACAAGAGTCTTTCCTTTCGGGATTTTGTAACTGGTGGAATAAAAATTTCCAGATAGAGATATTATTATTTGGGGTGTGCCAATGTTAGGTAATTAAAATTGCGGAGTGGAACCAATTATTGGCACTAAGTGCCAATAATTGAGTTTCGACACATTTACATTCTCAATGGTTGGCATAGGTATAATTAACCTCAAACAACATGTTGGGTGCAGATTAGGGCTTGAATTAAATAAAATAAGTACACCTAACATATCAAACAACCGATTTAACAAAAGAATCGCTTCAACTAATGATTTATGACATGAGATCTTATTCGTACTTTTTATGAAATAGTTAATTTCTTACCTTGTTTAAGCACATGTCACAAAGTAGGGGTGATTGCTATGACATGATCAAAGTTTAGACTTGCGCAGTGCTATACGGTCGAAGCGCAGGGTTGTCAGACATTGCTGAAAAACTTTTATTATACGAAAAATACATGAAATTGAAATAAAAGTATAAAATTGTACTGTGGTGCCAATGATTGGTCGAGTGCCAACCGTTGGGGGTTTTACCCTATTTTATTTAATATTATATTTATTTATGCAAGTAGATTTTTTAACCAATTTTTGTACTTATATTTACCTGATATATCGATAAACGCCATAATTTGTTGTTCTTACTTATTTTGAATTTAATAGTTTTGATGTACTATACAACCTTAATCGATAGAGATGCTGATTAAGACGTTTTTCTAATATTATGTGTGTGTATGTTTATATCAACACAAAAGGTTTTTTGAATGTGTATAAATATAAGAATGATTAACTTTTGAAATACTGGATCAATTCGGTCATTACTTGATGAAGATCCATAGTATTTACTAAATAACAGCAAACTATTAGATTTTCACTAATTTATATCTTAGATATCAAATTGAATTAGTAATAATAATAAAAAATAAGATATGAATAATATTATATTTGGAAATATTTAATTTAAAAGAATTCAGGTATATACTTCATACTAAATAGAAGATAAAAAATCCACAGTCCCATATACATACACATGTATAGACTTACGTACATCCGTAGTGAAAATTTTAGTAAAGAATAGATCAGTGATTTGAAATTCAATCTGATTTCTGCTATTCGTTCCCTGTGAATACATCTCATCACAATTTCTGACATATAATATTCAAAAAAGATATCGCATTGGTTTTTTTAATTCATATAGAGTAATTTTGAAAGAGGAATATCAATTTATACTAAGTATATATTGTAATGTCTCTATATTCCATAATAAATACAGAAATGGTTGTCGTATAAATGATTAAATTAAATTTTAAAAATAAATAATAATATAAATAAAGGTGGAAGAAAATTCTTACTTACTACTAAGATTTTATATTGAATGTATTTAGTATGAGTATTTCAAACTAATTTAACAAGAATTTGAAAAAAGTAAACGTTAATAAGTACGACAAAAGAAATATCTTATGAAAATCACCGTCCCTAGCAGCATTTTTCGAATTTGAGAGGTTTTTTAAGTTTGCACTGGACGCAATAAAATAACATATTGAGGAGTACTCGCTGATAATTTTACTGCAAAATTGGTGAATAGGAGTGTAATTTTATGAATAAATGTTTCTACGTCTACTTTTTGACCAATCTTCTATACTTGGATACAGGTTTGTCTAGTAATTTCGCAATAAAATATGAATTAGCCTACCTGTATTCTATTCGATTGTTTTTGTAGCCAACTTAAAACACCCGCGAAATTCAAAAAATTTTACTAGGGGTGTTTATAGACACAACTTAATGAATGGAGAATCAGAATTTTTTTGAAAGTTTTGAAAAGAAATATGAAAGAAGCCGTTGCATAAATATCCTATGTACTAAAGCAAAAGATGTCTTATAGTTCTTTGAAAATATCCTTCAATTCCGGGAAGAATTTGTTTATCATACCATAAATGTCCTGAGATAATTACGGTTGTTAGAGGATAAGACTAGCATCATAGCCGTAAAAACGATAAGTACTGTTTACATATCAGAATGGCACATTTGGTAGTTATCATACTTTAAGTAAAATCTCAAGGTCGAAAATTTTCATCATCACAATACTTCCCTATACTACGGATAAGAAAGTAAAAGATATTGTATGTTTAATATAAAAAATAAATTAATTAATTATAAATTTAGATTTTGACTGGAATATTTTAGAAAAGATTTTTTTTCTACAAACACTGTTAAAAGTTGACATTTTGACAAGGCTAACTTCACTTAAAAATGCTATTTTATAGCGTAGCGTGGTAAAAAGGCCACTTTTAACACTAGTGTTAAAAGTAAATGACAGTTTGTCAAAAATGACAACAGAAAATTCCGTACATATCAAATGATTTTCATTACAATGAAAATTACATATTCTTTGGATAATTAATATTAAATGTACAGTTTGTGCAATTGGAGATATTTATTCCATGTGTTGCTGTACTTGCAGAATTATTATTTGCAGACAAATAGTTCATGGGAACTAAAATATCGTGATTTAAATTATCATTTGCAATAGAATTATTAGATAGATCGGGGAAGATGGAGTGAGCAATTTTGTTTTTATTTTCTAGAGAATCCTCTAGGTCACCTTCAGCAACGGTGGAACTCTTCCAGCCTCCATGTCGCTTAATTGAGCATAAGCTTGCACCAGAATCTGCTAGCAAAGTAGCAGATGAAGGTCGGAAGCAATGTCCCGTATAAGATTCTGGATTCGGCAATTTCAAAAACATTGCGATAATTGCAGGCATCTTGCCAAACGAATTTATTCCAACCGCTTGACTTGTGCATTTATTATTAGCGTATGTAATAAATAAACGTCGATGTTTTACATTAGATGGACGTAATACTTTGTATTTGCGATACAAGTTTATATATGAGCCAATAACGGTAAATATGCTGTGAGTATTAGTTTTAGTATTTGGTATAGTAACTACTAAAACATTTCCTCTATCTTCAATGTCATCCACAGTCATACGGCATAACTCTTTTCGGCGACAAGCGCCAAATATACCCATAACAACAGCTATTTTGAACATCATATATTTTTCATCTGATGCTTCAGAAATAAGTCTATCTTGTCTTGTCAATATTTTTGATTTTCTTGGTCGGTAACCTTCTCCTTTCCGTTTCAAAAATGCAATAACTTTATAATATTTACTAATATCAAGGTTGTCTTTCATATTTAGCCAAAGTTTAATCATCGAAAAATGTGACCAAAGAGTAGAAGATTTCCAAATTTTAGACCTTTCTTTAAAATATGCTAGTAGAACATTTTCGCAAAATTTACCTATCACATTATTGCATCTGTACCATTCCATAAACCTTTTGTACGCAATTTCATATTGTTGCCTAGATTTTGTGAGCAACAAATCTAATGTCGCTTTATCAGCGGCTTCAATTATTGCAGTAGGTATTACTTCATTTTCTTTAATAATACACGAACTCATCTTTTGTACAAATTGTGACAAATTAGTTTGAAGTAATTTAACGGTTGCGTCCAGTTGTGTCAAAACGTATTCATGAGCTGTCAGATTTGGTCAGTGGAGTTTCATTATATTTTATAATAAAAATTGTGTTTGTAGAAAAAATATTGTACGATAGACGTATTAAAAATGTTATTTTATTTCACTCGTAAATTGCGACACTCGCTAATGCTCGTGCCGCAAACTTTTACGCGTGAAATAAAATCGCACTTTTAACACTTGTATCGTAAATAACTATTCTTTATTAAATTTAGTAGTATCATTTGATTGTTTATTAAAATGTATACAAAAATCACATGTGGGCACCACCCGACTTTCTAATACATACATATGGTCCGAATTGTATATAGAAAAATAGTTTAATTTCGAAACAAATTGGCACTTGCGGTCCGGTCTAACTTATAAAAACGTTGGAATACAAAGTCTTTTTCAAAATGAGGTGCAAAAATTACTGTGGTAGAACAAACTATTGAATATATTTTTAAGTTGCCAATTTAATAACATGAACATATCTAAATAGCAATGCGTAAATCAATTACAGACAATCATTATTAATTTCGATATATTGATTTGAATGCAAACTAACCAGATCTAGAGATGAGGATTTTTTTTAATATAAAATTTAGTATTGATTGCTGTAAACGTTTGGGCGATGTTGTAGTCACACATACACACTTTATTTTGTTCTTTGTTTATAGAAGTATTTAAAGTAATTCATAATTGTATAAACTGCTTCTTTCTAGCTCTAACACTAAATGATAAAATAGTGTATAAACATACATATATGTAAATAGTAAAGAAAAATGTCCAGTGTAGCATAGATATTAGAATAAATAAATTGTATGCAGGTCAAATTACCTGTATATTATATAAGCAGTGATCTGATTCCAGTTATTCCGGCGCAGGTGAACAACTTTGTATTTAATTATAGGTGATGGCAACATGAAACTAACATCATTTTATTACGTTTTTAATTAAAAGGCGAAGTTTGTTAGAAAGAATAATACATACAATAAAATTTCGAGCGAGTTGTAAACATTTATAACCCTAAACCTTAACCGCTGACGTGAGATTTTTATTACAACAGCATCTTCTTCATATGTATCCAAGATCTTCACCTGCTATTCATAATAACGTACTTGGACGTTTATTTACGTGTTCGTTAGATAGCTGGCAATATAATTCAACTTGCTAGTTCAAAAATAACAATAGATTAACCGAATTAAAGAAAAATTGCGGTCTTATATTTTTATGATGATGAAACATGAAAGAAAAGTCAGTTTCGTGCGGAAAATTTAGTGATATAATCTTAGAAGCCGTATTTATTATTATTTTCGTGTCTAGTGTGTTCTGACAGTAGGCTCGTTTTCATTATTTATTTTATAGGTCACAATTTTCAGAGACATTTTCAAAGTTTTTGCGTATCTGAACTTAATGTTTTTGTTAATAATTACAATTCAACTACATTAGAATTAACATTAGTAAACAAACTTTTGTTCAAGGCATTTTACCAATTTTCACTTGAAAGGCCCTTTCCACATTTTTAAGTATGGCAGGTATAACAGAATCATACGCGGGCATGAAAAAACAAGCATGCTCTCTAATGACACCAATTTTGACATTTCTTGTCCGAAATAAGTAGGTGTACTTACATGGGTAATGTTTTATTAAAAAGAAATGAATTTTTCAAGGGCAGAACTCATTGATATGATTTTTGCATTGAACGAGAGTGAGAAAAACTGTTTTCTTGCAAGAATTTATGGGACTCGATTTATCGAGAGACGACATCCAGAAACGGTCAGTTTTACCAGACTACTTGAGTGCTTTGTTGAAACAGGAACCGTTGAATACAAAAACGTAGAATGAACAAAGACAACAACAAATGAGGAACACGAGTGGGCAGTTTTATCGACAGTTATAGAAAACCCAGATAGTAGTCAAGCAATAATAGGGCAGGTCGTTGGAATAAGCGAGAGGTCAATCCGAAGGATTCAAAAAAAAACGTCATTTTCATGCGTACCACTTTCAGCTTCACCAGGCTCTGAGTAAAAATGACTCTCGGCAGAGGGGCAGAGCTTTGTACGTGGGCACAATTGCGTCTCAAAGGAAACCAATTTTTTTTAAGAACGTACTTTTTTTTAACGAAGCAACTTTCACAGCACTGGGTACGTCAATATACATATGAATCTGTAGAAAATCCAAGAATAGTTTGGCAAATAGGTGGCCAACAACGCTGGTCAATAAACGTTTTGGGAGGAATTGTTGGAGAATATGTGGTGGGTCCACATTTTTTTAATGGTCACCTTAATGGCCAAAAGTATTTGGAATTTTTAGAAAATGGGTTACCAATGTTACTTCAAAGTTTATCTGTACACATCCAGGCACAAAATATGTGGTTACAGCAAGATGAAGCTTGGGCCCATTTCTCGCAACAAGTCAGAACACTGTTTAATAATCAGTATGAATATCGTGGATTGAAAAAGGAGGACCAGTTCATTGGCCTGCGAGGTCGCCCGACATAACAAAACTTTTTTTTTTTTATGGGGGTATGTAAACTTCCAAGCACTGAACAAAACGTGCAACAAAGAATAATAATTGTCAACGCGTTTGCATCTATTACACCTGCCGTACTCAGAAATGTGGAAAGGGCTCTTCAAGTGAGAATTGGTAAATGCATTGAACAAGATGGAAGACATTACAAACATCTATAAAAAAAAGAACTTTGTTTAGTTTTGCAAGCCTACTTTAACTTTTAAGATGCCGTTTATTTTTCAAACATCTCAAGTATCTCCCAGACCGTTTTGTTTATTTTTTTCAAGTGGTTCTGTTGTGTCTTGTTAGCCACTTTCTAAACATGCCAGTTATATTGCTGCCAGGCCCAAGCCCGGTAAAATGCGAGGGGAAGGTGGCCGGTGCTTCGCAATACGTATCTATCGTGAAAAACTGAAAAATCGGAAATGTCTTCAAAACCGTTGGAGACAATGATAACCGTATAAAATCGAAATAAAACACGATTTTACATCTAGTTATGTAAAAATTGCTAAACCGCTCTATTTAAAAAAATCAAGTTATCCATGAATTGAGAGTTTGAAAATGACAGATCCCTATTTAATAACCCTGTAATTTAAACGCAACAATTTTCTAATAAGAGACGTGCCCTCTTTCATGCTTAAGCGGAAACTGAAAACCTCATCTTTCTAACTTTTACAGTTTCGGAGATATTTTGAAATTTCGAAGAAGTTTCAACTGTCATTTTTTTCGAAAAACATCATGTAATTCCGAAACGGTGCGACGTAGATCCAATATATACCTAACAAAGTACAGTTTAAATTTAACAAGGAACTCAAATCTACATTAATACATATAGTGTTCCGTTTAAACTAACAAAGTTGGTATCTACTTCCGGTACAACCGGAAGTCCTCTATTACTAAAAGTATTTTCCTGAGATAAAGCCTATACAGTGTAAGTTGCCATTTGAATTAAATTCCTAACTTAATTCGTAAATGAGTTGTGGAAGCCTGACTTACTATTGCAGGACCCTAAGGAAAAATTTAAAGAGCAGTCACAAAAACTGATCAGTATGTTGAATAGAAAAAAATGCTACCATAAATGATAGGGATTAATGAATTAAACAAATATTCACGTTTCGGTCTTTCTTCGAAACCTCCACCATATGTAATGGAAAGATATAAAATAGTTCTGTTCTGTTTCTTTTGTTTTCTTTAAGACGACAATAAATGCAATGGCTGTGACAAATAAAAGAATGAAGCAGTCTGCGTAAGAAAAATACTTCGGCTTCGTGAAAACATTACGTGGTTGCAATTTTGAAGACCTACTGTTATTAGGCCTTCAAAATTGCAAATTTAAAATACCTTAAAATTCATTTGAAACTTTTCACAGTACAACATTTAAACATTTAAACATTTAAATATTTAAAAAAGGTTTTTCAAAATATATTAATTTAACAACTATTCGACCATGTGGTCGTTTTGGCAGGTAAATGAAATTTCAAATCACCGGAAGAAACTTTAACACTAAATTTTATTCCTTAAATTAAAATATTTTTTTCTAAATCTCCTCTAAACATAAATGCAAGACAGCGGAAATCAATGAATATCTTATTATTTAAAACCAAATCTGATCGCATCAACTCAGAAATGAAAAAACCACATCGGTTTTTCCGGTTTTTTCTTTTTTGAGTTGGCCTATACAAGAAAATAATATTACATTGTATTGTACTTTGAAAAGGAATACATTAATTAAGGAGAAATAAATCAGTCGGAAATGATCTGATTTTCTAGGAATAGAAACATTAAAAATAGCAATTATGATTAAGATGATAACAGGCATATTCAATAATATCAAACAGATATTTCCACAATGTCTGGTTAAGAGAGTATTATATACCACAACCATCCAACAAAAAGGATATAAATTTAAATCAGATAAGCAAGCAAGTGATTAATATCGTTTTAATATAAATCAATTGTCAATTTTACAACGTTTTCTTGAACATCTAAAGCTCGAGTAGATATGTGATAAAGTACATAATGTGTACATACATCATCCTGTTATTATCCTTGCTATTGTAACGAAACCAGTCTACAAAAAAAGAAAGGCAAACATTCGGCGCGACTGGTAAACAAGTCGTAAAGCAATAAATCATCCATTTATATGTACTGCAAAGAGACAGAATGTCTGTCGTATGTTCTACAAACATCGAGAGAAAGATGGAGTTTTCGCGAATGTTTCCAGATGTTTCGTATGCGTATATAAAAGCAGTTGAACCGATGGATGAGTCATTCCGGAGTAAGAAATTCCTTAAGTAGTCGTCGCGCGGAACAGACCAAAGTAAAAATAAATATAAGAAATAAATAAATAGTTCCTTGAGTGGTAGTCGAGGAATAAAAATAAATATAAGTAGTACAAAATAAATATAGTGGTGCGGTGTTATATAAATAGATATAAATACGGTACAATGTTACGTAAATATACGGACGTAAATATTGGTAATAGAAATAAATACCTTTGTTAATTTAAATCGTAGTAGTTTAAGTGTGATACATTAGTTTTCTATTTTTATATTGTAATTAGTTTTACGTGTGTGAATATACAGACTGTTTTAAATAAATAAATTGCACGAGTTGTTTATTGCGAACCCGAAAACGTTACACTATGTATAAAGTACAGCTGAAATATAAATAAAATTTTGCAATAACTAGTTCTTGTGAACATAATAATATTTATATTATTGAAATTATATACCCATTTTAATTTTAAATTTCCACAATATTTTTTCATATTAGTTAGTATTCCTACAAAATTTCTTTTAACAAAACTTCTAATAGTTGTAAAAATACATCTACCAGGTGTATTTGAAAAGTCAGTTATAGGGTGCAAATTCTTCTGTTAGGATGTAATGGTTCACGTTTGGCGCCAAACGTTAGAACGTGTGTGGTCAAATTGACGTGAATAATGAAATAGTGAGAAAATAGGTCAAACTCTTCACCAGTAGTAATTAAAATGTATGTATGTACATGCAGAAGTGTAAAGAGGCGGGGTGTCTGTGGTCAATAATATTTTGGTGTGCGCAGTCACGGTAACAATAAACGATTCATCTTCCTAACACAAACTAGATAACGAATATTAACAATGAACCCTTTCTTTATTTCTTATAGCAAAGTATGACACTGTAACTTTAGAATTGGATCTGATAAGTTAACTATTACTTTAAAATTGTGTTTACTTTCTGGGTAAAGCTAAGTAAACGTTCTACTGTTGTACAATAACAAATTGTTATGTGCATGATATTTTTAGCCGAGCGTCTACCGTATATTCCTTTCAACAGTTTTGGTCCTAATCATTCCTTATGTGTGACATCGGACAAACTTCTAAGTTAAGTACACTTACTTTTTCATTTTACTTTTTATTCGCAATTTTATTTTAAACCTTTTTTCAATGATTAAATGGTTATTTATTCTTGATTATCCTCGCTCAAGGTGCAGTGTCCCGTTGTGACGCTTGTAAGCTCAATGAGCTTGCGAAAATGCTGAAATTCTGTTATAAATCTTTCTTTCTCCAAACATGATACAAAAAATTAAATATTATTAAAGATCACTGGATTTGTAAATCGGAGACACTTTTGCAATTTTCACGGTGTCAGGCGCAATTCCTTGCTCAAATAGCGCATTCACCAAATCAGCAACTGGTTCCACCAGGTAATTCAAGCATCTTTTCAGTATTTTCCTATTCACGCCATATATATCCAATACACGTTTTGCTTTAATTTTTTGAATGATCGCCTGTAATTTCAAAGATGTTACTGATACTAGAAAACATGAACGATCATTATACTGAAAATTCCTTATAAAATTTGTTGTCTTTATACAATGCCGAAAACTCATTAACCGTATTATAGAACATATTATTTAATTCACTAACTAATGGTGTTTGATGTTTGAAGTTGTTAGATGTGCCGCTTCCTTTTTGATGATGTTCCAAATCTCTTTCTGAATGTTATTTATCAGAATGATATATCAAGCGCAGGTAATTATGTCTTTATCTTCTCTCGATTTTTTGATGTAAAAGTCTTGATAAATATTAAATATTTGATCGTCACTTCCAAGGCGGTTGTAGGATTCTTGTATCAAGTTTCTATAATCGGTCTAAATTAATTGCTGAACGAGAATGGTTGATTAGTTTTATTACCTCTTATGAATTTGTTCTTCAGAGGAAAAGTGATATTTATAGAAGAGAGTATTATGTTAAGATTATATTCGATTTTATATCAGCATGTTTACTTTTTGTGAGCTTAACAATGTTTGTCCTTTGATGGTGTTTTCGAAAATATCGTAATTTTTATGTGATAAGTTTCTTGCTTTCTATAATTTACTTTCACTTCTTCTGCACTATCAAAGTGTAAACTATGCCGTGATGTTCAGATTTGGACGTAATAAAAGTATGGGCTTCATATTTAGTATAGTTGGTCAAAACATTATCTATGCAACTCCTGGATGTCCGATAGACTCTTGTGAATTCAGAAATCATTTGACTTAATCCAAAACTAGCGAAGCTGTTCAGTAAATCTTTTCTATTTTTTGTTGGTGTAGATATATTGATGTTAAAATCACCGCTTAAAATAACATTTTCAAGAAGGCAGAATTTTGGTATGCCTTTTAAAATTCCTATAAAAACCTGAAGATGACCATCTGGCGAACGGTATGTAGGTGCACAGTATTATTGTGTTGACTTTATAATAATATCTTATTTATTCTTATCTGCCTTTTCTTCATTTCTGCTTTATCGCGGTAAGCATTATGATAACTTCTAAATAAACACACAATTTACGATATTTCAAATAGTATAGTACATTATTTAATAATTGAACGTGTACAGAATACACGTATGCACACATATATACAATATACTCCGTTCTATTTGCTCCCTCCTTTCCTAGATTAGAATCTGAACATAGTCTGAATTTATGTTGCATTATTAATATCATTATTATTATATAAACGCACAAAACACATTCCATAAACCATCGTTAACTTCTAAATGCCACAAATTCGTAACGTTTATTATGAGTAATAAATATTAATTTAGTAGTATATCTAGACTATCGACTATGCACTGTATCCTTAGGTCAGTGAATGCATAATTTATGATACTAATAAACCACTTTAATTATGTACAATAATTTTTTCCTATTGATGAGATAATTTTTAAAATTTAAAGGTTCATAAAGGTTATTAATTTTAACAATAAAGCGATGTTGTACTAAATATAAACATGCTCACCATTGTAATCTCGTAAAGGAAACGAAATTTTTGTGATGTCATGGTCTACTTGCATAAATGTTGTTGCGGCATAGATAAACATTTTTTCATATTTTTGTACGCGTCAAAAATAACGAAGACACTGGAAACGGGTTTTGTGATATAAGCAAACTACAATAATTTCAACAACGTTAGCTAGGAGTACGTCAATGTTCAGCATTTCAGGGATATAAAGTCTCGGTAAAAAGACATGTGTTTATTTCAGTTATTGTATCATTTCACTTTGCCCATGACCAATTTTTATTAATTAATTTTTATTTATTAAAAAGGGCATGAAGTTAATATGTATATAACTATTAATATAATATATTAATAATTCCCAATATATCCTTTAGATCTCAGTTCCTTTGGAATAGACTATTTATTATTAATAAGTATGAGCTTCTACAAGAACAATACATGGTTCTATTTCTTCCGTTTATCCTATATGGGCGCGCTGTAAAAGCTAAAATTATTGTTTCATGTTAAAACACGAGCACACAGGATCGTGTCTTCTAAATAAATCACAATAATTACTTAATTCTAGACATGCTGAATCGCTAATCCCACTTTTGCTAATTTTAGCAGTAGGCAATTAAAACATGCATATTTATGAAGTCGGTGTTTTAATACGTAAGTGGCCCCTGCATGAGTTGTCTGCTACCGGGTCCGCCTATCTGAAGAACACTAAGGTGTAGTTAATCTGAGAGGTACACCGAGAGGTTTAAGCGACCGTCGTGGAGCTACAAGTACCTCTCGGAGATGTCGAGCACCCTTGCATTGCTAAACAGTGTTTATTCGTGTGGCAGAACGCTTTAAAACATTTTCTTTTTAAAAAATCTACATGGAAATACTGAAATACTGAAACATTCTCGTAAATACAAACAAATACATGTAAGGAAGGAATGAAATACGCTCAAACATTTAATAATATTCTAGAGTTTACCATGCACATCCTTGACGTACAACGATAATTTTCCTCCTAGTGAAATGTTTAAACGTTTATTACAAGAGATTAACTGCTGCATAAGCTAATGTGCATTAGCTATAAAATTATCGCTTTAGAGCTGATGTTTAAGGTACATACCCTCATCCACTTATGTACTTATACACACACACACATATTTACATATGTACGAATGTATATAAATGCTATAATGCAAAATATTTCGCAGGCAGGTACAGTTTAATTTCCAATGAAATTGAAATTGGTAGTTAATTGTTTCTTTTTCATTTCAATTAATACATTCGATTTACTCTTATAAGCAAAGCTGTACAGTACATGCTAATAGCTCTGAGATCTCAAGCAAGTACACTTACAAACGTTATTTATTTTCTTAGTATTCAGAAATTTCTAGAAAGTATTAAGTAGATTCCCGTTAACGTAAGTTTAAGTTTTCTTAACCGGCAATTTTTTTAATACTTATAAAATTGAATTCAAGATGAAACAACGATATTACACATTATGATTTTAATTTACGGAAATAAATGTGCAGAAATTACGAATAAAAATTCCTGAGATTCTACAGGTTTCTGCGTGTAATAAAGATTCAGTTATACCAAAATTTCTTTTTCTGTTCTGTAACTTCTATAACTGAATTAACAATAACAAATACTATGGAAAACTTCCCCAATAAACTTTACTCTGAAAAAGACATAGTTAACTCGTTCCTCGTGAAAATTGGAAGTCACCTGGTAAAAGGTCATGCAATTTAGTATATTTTCTATTTACTTAGGCCCTTATTAAAAATCCGTCGTCTTCTAATACGACCATACCACTGTTTTCGGGTTTTGCTCAACAGCTCATAAGTGGTAGGTCCTAAAAAACAATTCTTTACCAAAAAAATTCTATCTCATGGAGAACTTTAAATGTAAAACAGTTTTTCAAACAGTACAAAAAACTCTCATTTTTCATGTTTACTACACTTCATGTATGTATAATAATGAGTGATGATAGGAAACGTAGTGATGAATCCTCAAACCCTTAACAATCTACTTTCCCAGCTTTTTGAAAAGTCTGTGACTAGAAGTAAGCTTTACCTCGCCAGACTGCCACCAACCAAACATGATTGGGCAGAGAAAGGAACACTTTGGATTCGGGTTGGATAACAAACAAGCGTGAGTTGACTCAACATAAAACAGGAGACATCATATTTCTATGTTTTATCAGTCTTGGTCATTGTCTGCCACGTAAAGTTGATTGTTGTCCTCAATAAGTGATTTTCAGACATAAGTTAGAAATTGGCAGGCTGTCTTCCTCTTTTTGCTGTTTCTCTTATAGTTTACTATATTTTTTAATGAAGCCTTTTCGCCAAGAAGATAGAAAAATGTTATACGTTTGCTCATATATATTGTGGTAGTTGCTTTTAATAAAACTAGCACCACTCCAAGTAATATTATTAATTATTCATTCGGATTCAGTTGCATCAGACTCTTCTAATAAGGACGTATTTCTATTAAATAAAATTTGGGAATGCTCCTGAAATATTTATATTATGCCCAAAAATCAATACAATATTAATAATATTTCTTAACATTTTAAGGTTGGGAGTGATATTTCGCTAACATGCATGTTACGTTAACTTTTGAATGGAGGTGTAAACTCCAGAATTTCGTTTCATTTATTTATGCGCTTAGGGTTATTGTTACGTTCCCTGACGCTTAACGGTAGCAATTTGCGCATGATTTATTTTAAATCCATCGCGTCATCATATTTAGATTATGCATTTCTGTTGTTTTAAAAATAAGTACGAATTAATTTTAATTATAAAACTGTTCTGCCATCTCTTGGCGATGAACAAACGTTATTGTTAGTAGCTATCTACTTCCGCGGCTCTCTTGTTAGCGTGATATAATCAACTAGGGTATATGCAACTTTTATTAAGCTTCCGTGTATATAGTATTGCTCCTGGTGATGCATAGGCAACTTTTTTTACGTTCGTCTATTTTCCTAGTTAAACCCTGAAGTAGGCATTTCTCGTTGTTAATTTGTGTTAAAGAATTTTTCTTTTTATGTATCTATTCTTGTTCCTGTAAATAGTGGATCTTCTTTTTCCTTTTTGTGATTTATAAGTACGACGGTATAATTAGCTGTGACAGGGGGCCGTGTAATAGCACAATTAGTACCATTTTCTGTCGTCGCCGCCATCTTATCGTGCAATTTCTAAAGTGACATTTTGTTCACTTTTGATTTTACCGTTGACGACTTTAGTAACAGTTGATCTGTTCGCATATAGTCCCTGCAAAATTGTTGAGGCATTTTGCTATATCGTTGAATATTTTCGCTATAATATTGCGGATAATAAACGCAGGGAGTAGTTTCATTGAGTATTAGTTCCGACGAACGATCGGATTTTTGTTTTGATGCGAACGATTAGATTATACTGGTAACCCTTTTCTTTCCCTCTTTTGATTCAATTAAATTTTTAGTAATATGTTTCGTTTTCCATGTATTGTAGCTTCTAGTACCATGTAGTAATTCTTGCAATTCTATCGACACGAATAATTTGAACCGCTGAGATAAGAAGCACGCCGTCCACCATTTTGTTTTCTTTTAATTTCACCTTCCTTGCCGTGTGGAATTCCGTTGAAGATTACTGGAGATGTATTTTTCCATCCAGAGGATAGGATCCATTTCATCGCACACGAATTACCTTTTGGGGTCCGAAACCTTGGAGAAGCGAAAACTCCTGGTTTATCAGCCATTTGTGTGGACACGCCTACCTGCTACAGCTAAGTCTTGTCTTCCGTTTTTGTTGTTTATTGGGTATTAAATTTGTAAATTACAAGAGCATAATTTTTGCCATAATTTTAGAATTAATTTCTTACTTTTATTAAGGGTTTTGTTTGTCCTAATTCAATTTATTCCCGTGGCCATTTTGTAATCGGAGTCTGCAATATAATTAAGTTCTTTCGTCATATTTTTGTGTAATAAGAGTTTAAGAATGTTGTTCTGAATCTTTAATTTAAGTTATTATTTAAGTATTTTAGAATTATGCCTCTCATAAACTGATTTGATAGTGGTCGTGTCAGTTCCGAGGGTTTTGTGTAGAATCCGAGCTATTTGACACATTAAATATTTTAGATTTCGAGTTCAAGGTTCTAAACCGGACTTACCCTAATTTGTTTCTGTCGTAAAACCCTCTTTTGCTAAACTTAAATGTTTTTTTTTGTTCAAGTTAATTATTCTGTTTGTACAAGGTGATCCTGTACTCACACACTTGTAAAATCGCTGTAAAGCCGAGATCTCAGCAATCATTTCTCTATTTTATATTAGGTTCCAAAATGTTATATAGTAGTAACGTGATATACAGGCTGTCCGAGTGACTCAGACATTTTTACTTGTACCTGGTACAAATTTTAATTCTGTTTATTACTTGTCAACCACTCCTAAACAAGTATAAATTTATTTAACTTATATTTTATTCCTGATTTTGCTTAAGAAAACGTTATTTGAAACAACTGACTCTTAATAAAATTGCTGGGTTTTGTCCTATCTTCTACTACCTTGGTATTTTTAACTGATTTACCCCCGGATTAAGGATCTTTTGGGGTGGGGAATATTACATAATAGGGGTAGCGTTCGAAATTCATCCATCTGCGGTACTATGTAAACCACGCCCACAAGCGACTGAGTTAGAGGCAGTTCCCCTCTTCATCTTTACCAACTGTAATTAAGAGAGGCGAAAGGTAAGGCATTCCTGAAGAAGTAAGCATAAACATTTCATTTGCTAACTATGCTGAACGGATCAATATTTAGTTTCCGACGACGCCATTTTCCTGGGCTCTTTTAAATTTACTAGTTTGAATTCTTGAGGCGGGGTAGCATGCAGTTTATTCAATATTGAAAATATGGAAACTTTAATGGCATAGAAACATATATCTATTCTTAATTATTTAGTAAATTTGAATACCTTCGGTTTTTTTTTGACTATTTTATAACGGTAATGTTATTTTATGGCCTTTTTTAAAAAAATATTTTTAAATATTAAATTACTTAGCAGAAACTGCTCGAGTGACTTTAACATATTTATTTTAAATTTGAAACTAAGAAATAACACATATTTCTAAATATTGGTCTAAATTAATTGGCCTCATTAATTAAGAAAATCTTAAACTAACTTAAACTACTTCATAGTAGTAGTTTAGAATTTGTAGAGTGAGGACGTATTTCTATCGGCTCTGCAAAAGTGCAGTGTCGAAAAGTAAAATATTGTACTTTGTTAAACATGAAATTGTGATTATGAAACTATTAGTAAATTTCATCGATGGGCAAAATTAATGATTAATCATTTGCGTAGGTCAACATATATAAAATAAAATGTCATCCAATAAGTGTTATGTTTGCCAATTGGAATTCAGAAGGACGGAAAGAACGGTAAAGTGTTTCATATGTGAGGAAGAGAGACATAGCAAATGCGCGAAAGAAAGCGATGAGACAGCTAAAAAATTAAGTGAAACCGATATAATTACATATGTGTGCGATATTTGTCGTAAACTAAAAGTTAGTCAAAAAATGAATGAAATAGATAAAAAACTTAATGTTTGCCTTCAAACAATTTCAGATCAAAACATATTGATTCATGAAATTTTAAAGTCTATTTCTATCGCCGCAAACAAAACAGAAAAAAGGATTTTATACAGTGATACTGTAAAAAATAACAATGATAAAATTATTATAAAACCAAAAAATGAGACACAGAAAAGCCAGGAAACAAACACAGAATTGAGAAATAAAATTGACCCTACTAAAATGTCTGTAAGTGTAGAGACAATAAAAAATATAAGAAAAGGTGGTATTTTGGTTAGTTGCGGTGATACTACTTCCAAAGAAAAATTGAAAAATCATATGAAAAAAGAATTGGGAAATAAATATGATGTGTTAGATCCTAAGCTTAAAGATCCACAGATTATTATAGTAGGAGTGGAAAAACAATATATTGACATGCAGCCAGAGGATATTATGTGCGCAATTGTTAATCAAAATGACCTAAATATACTAGGAAGTGATATAAAGGAAAAAGTAAATATAAATAGGAAGTATCTCAGCAAGCGGAAAATGAACTATGGTAACATAATAATTGATGTAAAATCGGATATATTTAGGAAAATACTACAGAAAGAAAAAAATAATGTTGGATGGAAGAAATGCGATATTTATGAATACGTAAATACAATAAGGTGTTATAATTGTGCAGGTTATAATCATTTTGCGAGGGATTGCACAGTAACTAAAGCATGCGGTAGGTGTGCAGGTGAACACTGTACAATTGATTGTGTTAATGGTGTTGGTGAGGACGAGAAGTGTGTAAATTGTATGAGAATGGTAGCAAAATTAAAAATTGATTTGGATGTTAACCATAGTGCATTTGGCAGAAACTGTCCTAGTTATCAACGAATTCTAGAAACACAAAAGTCTAAAATTAAGTATATTTAGTGCAAGACTCATAATTATAATACATTCTAGAAAAATAAGTAATATTTATATATAAATGTGTACAGACAAAAAAAAACGTTATAATAAGTTACCTATAGAAAGTAGAAGTTGTGTATTTATAATTTAAAGTAGGTTACGTAGTTAGTAAACGTTGCACAATTGGTATTAGTATTGAATTTATTGTATGTATTAATAGACAAATGCTGACATTATGTAATATATGTAATGTAAGTATATTAGTCCATAAGTCTGCTTACTGTTATTTTCTTTATTAGGTTACATTGTTTCATGTAAACAACAAAGTATTGTTATGACAGAAAATGTAAAATAATAGCAATTGCTAAATAAAAAAAAAAAAAATTATACAAGGTGTCTCTAAAAGGTCTTTAAACAACTCTACCACGTATTTTTCGGACCAAAATAAACCGATTTAGCAAAACTTGGCTTAGTCAAAGTTGCTTAGTTTGTGCGCAATACGGTCCTGAAGTTGCAGTTGGAAAATTGTTTTTTTGTTATAAATTTGAAACGGCTGGAGCGATTGCGCTAAATTTTGTCACGTTTACATAGTTTTATGAGTCAAGAAATTCTTTATCAAAATTGCGATAGTAAACAATCCATAGGCGGAGAACCTGCGTTTATAAATATTAAAACATTTCCATTTTCTACGCCAATGGATAAAAAAGAGTTTGTCTATAAAATTTAGATTAAGTGTCTTAAGTACAAGAAAAAAGGTACTCTTGGTAAGACTCGAAAAATTGCTCCGTTTTCTCAAAAACCGCATTTTAAGATTTGAGAACATTAACTAGAGAACGGCAGCCCATACTGTGTGCTCCATGTACATGTATCTTAAAATCTTAAAATGCGATTTTTGAGAAAACGATGCAATTTTTCGAGTCTTACCAAGAGTACCTTTTTTATTGTACTTAAGACACTTAATCTAAAATTTTATAGACAAACTCTTTTTTATCCATTGGCGTAGAAAATGGAAATGTTTTAATATTTATAAACGCAGGTTCTCCGCCTATGGATTGATTACTATCACAATTTTGATACAGAATTTCTTGACTCATAAAACTATGTAAACGTGACAAAATTTAGCGCAATCGCTCCAGCCGTTTCAAATTTATAACAAAAAAACAATTTTCCAACTGCAACTTCAGGACCGTATTGCGCACAAACTAAGCAACTTTGACTAAGCCAAGTTTTGCTAAATCGGTTTATTTTGGTCCGAAAAATACGTGGTAGAGTTGTTTAAAGACCTTTTAGAGACACCTTGTATATATATATATATAAACAAATAAGAAAATCAACATGGCGATTAAAAAGAACATTCTAATCTTAATTAACAAATAAAAATCTAAACGACAACAAGAATCTATGCTTCTGAATTACATCCTTAAACTATTACACAAGATAAGCATGGTTTTAAATATTCTTATTTGACTTATGATGAAGACCTACGAAATACCGCTCTTGTACACCATAAGGTGCCTGGCCTACAATTGGACAGCTGATGTATATAACATATACAGGCTGGCGCATTAGTGCGTGGAGGCTCGATTTATTTGACATTATAAACGTTATGAAAAAAATATAAAGGAATGGTGTAAGTTAAGCTTCATATTTTAAACTTAGGTACAAATATATTATTTTTTATAATGTTTCGATAGTTATTTATTGGCTCTTTCATTTTTGTTAACCATTCCCTTTAGACTTACCTTTTATTTTTTTAAATGGAATGCTATACTTTTTTGCGTACTTAAAACCACCATACTTTTGCAAGCCACCTCATGTAGGGTTTTCCTGGTCTATGTCGTGTGTTTAAAAAGTTATGACCATTCTTAAATCTAAATTAAGGTGTTTTAAGAGGGTTAGTTCTGGTAAGGAAAAAATTGTACGACCTTTTTCGCACCGTTACTTGCTTTGGGTACGTTTTCTATTTTCGCTGGTTCGTGAAGTTAACAAAAAGGAAATATCTTATACACAAGGTGAATCAAAACTCGGATCCTCAATTTTCTCACTAAACTTAAATAGAACACCGGTTATTTTTTATAATGTTTCGATAGTTATTTATCGGCTCTTTCATTTTTGTTAACCATTCCTTATTCCTAACTGTTAGGATTTAGTAGATATTTCGAATTAAAAATTGTTTTTTTTTTAATTTTATTAATTAATAAACAACGCTGTGCGTTATCGATAAAAGAAAAAAAGTAAAGTATATTAAGCTAAAGAATTGTATATTAAACTGATGTTTTTGTGGGGTTTAGGTAATAATCCTGTAAGATTAGCAATACATGTTGCATCAATGTGCAGAGATTCGTACAGAACGCGTCATTAGCTCTCACCAGTTATTGGTCGGTTTGTACCTGCTACTGTTTCCTGACAAAAATTAAGTCTTATATACCAATATAATAATTTAACCACCGTTTGTGAAGTAATAAAGCAATTTTTCATTTTTAATTCGAAATGTCTACTAAACCCCAACAGTTAGGAAAAGGGAATGGTTAAAAAAAAATTAAAGCACCGATAATATCTATCGAAACATTATAAAAAATAAAGGTTGTTCCATTTAAGTTTAATGAAAAAATTAAGGTTCCGAGTTTTGCCCACTGGCGGCTGGTAAATACGTTTTGGTGAAGCACGTACATAGACAAGAGTGATTCGTTTATTATCGGTGATATGCTCGGCATCTGGGAGTATATCACCGATAATAAACGAATCAGTCTTGTCTATGTACGTGCACCACCAAAACGTACTCACCAGCCGCGCCTGGTTTTGATTCAGCTTGTATAGAAGATATTTTTTTTTATTAATATCACGAACCCGCAACAATAGAACACATACCCAAAGCAAGTAACGGTGCTAAAAAGGTCGAATAATATTTACCTCACCAGAACTAACCCTCTTAAAACACCTTAATTTAGACATAAAAATGAGGTGTGGCCACCACACCACTTTTTTATACGTATGAGCGTTTCAAATAATAGAATTTTAGGAATTTTTTTATACAAAAATTATTCAAAATCCTATTCTAAGTACTTCTATTCTCTTAATAAATCTCTATATAATGCATACTTTGCGAGATATTCGAAAGAAAGTGCTACACGCTAAGAGTAAAAGTGCTACTTCCGGTCCGAATTTTGAATTTTCATTTATACAAAAAACATTGCAAATCTCGCTCTAAATACTTTTGTACTCTTGTTAAATATATACTGAATGCATAATTTATGACATATTTGCAAAAAATCGCTATTCGATAAGTGTAAAAGTGGTACTTCCGGTCTGAATTTTGACATTTTTTTTATACAAAAGATATTGAAAACTATGTTTTAAATACTTTTATACACGTAACGTACTTGTCTAAAAAGCTTGACTTGCGAAATATTCGCAAAAAACTGATTTCCGATAAGAGTAAAAGATCTACTTCCGGTAGGAATTTCGAAAAACTTTTTAAATAAAATAATTCTCAATTTTAATTTTAAGTAGATATGAATTCTTTATAAATTTGTTTAAACTTAGTAGTTGACGAAATATTGGCAAAATTTGATTTTTTCGCTGAAGTGAACTGCTACTTCCGGTCTACCGATTTTACTGAAAAAGTAATCAGATCTCAAGAGGGAAATTATACACGTAAATACAAAGTTTGGAATTGATACCTACAGCGGTTTGACCGTTATCGTGGTCACACAGAGAGAGAGAGAGAGAGAGAGAGAGAGAGAGAGAGAGAGGGAGGGAGGGAGGGAGGGAGGGACGGAGAGAGAGAGAGAGAGAGAGAGAGAGACTTTTTAAAATTACTTTTTCGGTATCAGGGGACTTCAAAACGTGGACAACTGCAAAAATCTCGAGGTCGAAATTTTTCATCATCACAATACTTCCTTATACTACGTATAAGAAAGTAAAAATGGTCATAACATTTTAAACACACGAAATGGATCGGGTAAACTCTATATGAGGAGGCTCGCAAAAGTAAGCAGGTTTTAAATACACAAACAAAGTATAGCATTCTACTTAAATAATATAAGTTGAGTCTACAACTGCGTTATCAAACACCCTGTATATATGCACCTAATTTTAAAATATGACGCTTAAGAGTACCTACCACCTTTCCTTAATAATTTTTTTTCATAACTTTTATAATGTGAAATAAATCGGGTTTCCACACTGTATATATATATATATATATATATATATATATATATATATGTTGTCACTGGATTCCGGGTTTTCTTCCGCGTTTCCACTGCTTGGTCTTTGGAAAGACCGATGCTGGTTTCTTGACGACGTTTCGGCAAAATCACACTTGCCATCTTCAGGTCTGCGATAACTGTCTGCTTCTGCTTCTTGTTATTCGTAAACTGACGTTTTCGGGATTCGGATGGTGGTTATATACTTCGTTAGCGTGTCGGTTGGTTGCCCTTGGACGAGTGTGTGCATGGTTCCGTGTCGTTGGGCTCGTGTTTGGAGTGTGACGGCTGGTTTGCGATGTAGAAGTATTAGTTTGGTGTTCTTTGTTGGTATCTGTTCTTGTTAGTGCTGGTTTCCATGCTGTTGGTAACCTCTGGGTATCATCTCGTGAATTCAGATTGTTCGGATGTTTTTCAATTTCGATGGCTTCCCTGATGATTCTGGTTTTAGTATGTTCGATGTTCGCTAATAGCTTGGTGTTACTGAAGTCTATCGTGTGGGATGTTTCTTTTACATGTTGAGCCAGAGATGAAGTTTTCTCGTCTTTTCTTACGGAATTTTTGTGTTCGTCTCTTCTTGCGTTTACCCTTCTGTTCGTTTGTCCAATGTAAGTTTTTTCACAGTTGAGGCACGGAATTTCATAAACTCCTTGGTTTTCTAAAGGTATTTTTGTTTTAGGGTTTCGAAGGACTGTACTGATTTTTCTGTCTGCTTTGAATGTTGTTTCAATGTTGTGTCTTCGTAGGATTTTGGATATTCTATCGGTGGTGCCTTTCACATAGGGTAAGTAGGTTTTGGCAGTTGGTGTTTCTTTTTCCTCTTGTGGTGTTGTTGGTTTCGGCTTGGATGCTCTTTTGATAGCAGATTCACTGAAACCATTCTGCTGGAGTGCCTTGTGGAGTTTGTCCATTTCTTGGGTGATGTGATCTTCGTCTGCTAATCTCTGCGATCTTGTCACTAGGGTTTTCACTACTGATTGTAACTGAGCTGGGTGGTGGTGAGACTGAGCGTTTAGATATCTGTCTGTATGGGTGGATTTTCGGTATACCGTGTGACTTAAGTTCCCATTTTCTTTCTTCTTGACCAAAACGTCGAGGAATGGTAATTCGTTGTTCGATTCTATTTCCATCGTAAATTTTATTTTTGGATGGGTTTTGTTTAAATGTTCCAGGAAGATGTCGAGGTGGTCCTTTCCATGTGTCCAGATCACGAAAGTGTCATCGACGTAGCGTAGCCAGAGTTTGGGTTTGTGGGTGGCCGTCCTTAGTGCTGTTTTTTCTAAGTTTTCCATAAAAAGGTTTGCTATTACTGGTGATAGTGGAGAACCCATAGGGGCGCCTTCTATTTGTCTATAGCGCTGATCTTCGTAGATAAAGTATGTGTTTGTCAGACAGTGTTTCACCAAGTTCATTATGTGCACTGGGGGTTGGTATATTCGTTCGATGGTCTCTAGAGCTTCGGCAACTGGTATATTGGTAAACAGTGATACTACGTCGAAGCTTACTAATAACCATTCTGGTTCTACTTTTTCTTGTCTCAATAGATCGATGAAGTGGCTTGCGTTCTTGACGTAAGATTCGGCTTCTTCGACATGAGGTTGTAGTTGTTGGGCTAGGTATCTAGCCAATTGTTGAACAGGTGATCCAATTGAGCTGACTATGGGTCTTAGGGGTGCACCTTCCTTGTGGACTTTAGGTAAGCCGTAGAATTTGGGGCATCTTGATGACTTCTCCCTTGGAATGAGTGCTGTCTGGATTTCCTTGTCGATGGGACTCTCCTTGATTTTAGTTTTGGTTGTTTTCTCCAGGTATGTTGTTGGATCCGTGGAGATTGGTTGGTATGCTGGATCCTCATTCCAAGGGAGAAGTCATCAAGATGCCCCAAATTCTACGGCTTACCTAAAGTCCACAAGGAAGGTGCACCCCTAAGACCCATAGTCAGCTCAATTGGATCACCTGTTCAACAATTGGCTAGATACCTAGCCCAACAACTACAACCTCATGTCGAAGAAGCCGAATCTTACGTCAAGAACGCAAGCCACTTCATCGATCTATTGAGACAAGAAAAAGTAGAACCAGAATGGTTATTAGTAAGCTTCGACGTAGTATCACTGTTTACCAATATACCAGTTGCCGAAGCTCTAGAGACCATCGAACGAATATACCAACCCCCAGTGCACATAATGAACTTGGTGAAACACTGTCTGACAAACACATACTTTATCTACGAAGATCAGCGCTATAGACAAATAGAAGGCGCCCCTATGGGTTCTCCACTATCACCAGTAATAGCAAACCTTTTTATGGAAAACTTAGAAAAAACAGCACTAAGGACGGCCACCCACAAACCCAAACTCTGGCTACGCTACGTCGATGACACTTTCGTGATCTGGACACATGGAAAGGACCACCTCGACATCTTCCTGGAACATTTAAACAAAACCCATCCAAAAATAAAATTTACGATGGAAATAGAATCGAACAACGAATTACCATTCCTCGACGTTTTGGTCAAGAAGAAAGAAAATGGGAACTTAAGTCACACGGTATACCGAAAATCCACCCATACAGACAGATATCTAAACGCTCAGTCTCACCACCACCCAGCTCAGTTACAATCAGTAGTGAAAACCCTAGTGACAAGATCGCAGAGATTAGCAGACGAAGATCACATCACCCAAGAAATGGACAAACTCCACAAGGCACTCCAGCAGAATGGTTTCAGTGAATCTGCTATCAAAAGAGCATCCAAGCCGAAACCAACAACACCACAAGAGGAAAAAGAAACACCAACTGCCAAAACCTACTTACCCTATGTGAAAGGCACCACCGATAGAATATCCAAAATCCTACGAAGACACAACATTGAAACAACATTCAAAGCAGACAGAAAAATCAGTACAGTCCTTCGAAACCCTAAAACAAAAATACCTTTAGAAAACCAAGGAGTTTATGAAATTCCGTGCCTCAACTGTGAAAAAACTTACATTGGACAAACGAACAGAAGGGTAAACGCAAGAAGAGACGAACACAAAAATTCCGTAAGAAAAGACGAGAAAACTTCATCTCTGGCTCAACATGTAAAAGAAACATCCCACACGATAGACTTCAGTAACACCAAGCTATTAGCGAACATCGAACATACTAAAACCAGAATCATCAGGGAAGCCATCGAAATTGAAAAACATCCGAACAATCTGAATTCACGAGATGATACCCAGAGGTTACCAACAGCATGGAAACCAGCACTAACAAGAACAGATACCAACAAAGAACACCAAACTAATACTTCTACATCGCAAACCAGCCGTCACACTCCAAACACGAGCCCAACGACACGGAACCATGCACACACTCGTCCAAGGGCAACCAACCGACACGCTAACGAAGTATATAACCACCATCCGAATCCCGAAAACGTCAGTTTACGAATAACAAGAAGCAGAAGCAGACAGTTATCGCAGACCTGAAGATGGCAAGTGTGATTTTGCCGAAACGTCGTCAAGAAACCAGCATCGGTCTTTCCAAAGACCAAGCAGTGGAAACGCGGAAGAAAACCCGGAATCCAGTGACAACACATACTACTACCCGCGGAAACCTGAAAGAGAACATATATATATATATATATATATATATATATATATATATATATTATAGTATGTAGAAGTACAAATGGTATTTTTCTTAGCCGTTAATGAAATTGCAGCATATCTGGAAACAATTACACATTATATCTATTGTACTTTTTTAAAAACAAAAAAAACATTCACAGCTTGTTATTTATTAACATATTAAAATTATTTAATCTATAATTTACCTAAACATGACGGTTGTTATTATTAGTATTTAATAATATTTTCTTCAACCATCATTTCGTTAATACTATTTATTAAGCAGGACTTCATCGTTTCTAAAACGTATACATTGAGTGGGTCTGATCTTCTAAAGAAACACGTGCTTTTTCTTTTTAAAAGGAAAAAATTCTCGATAACAAGTTTATTTGTGTATATTTACAACGTTAACATATACAGATAGGTTTTGGGAATAGTATTTGTGTTATTTTATTAATGGAAAATATATTTTTGACAAATTATTAATTTCGTTCCTGTCATTAACAGCATTATGTTAGTGTCTTTTGATTTCAATTAATTCTAGTACTGCTCGTGATTTAGTATTTGTTTCAACATGGAGGATTTTGGTTTTATCAAAGGCAAATGAATATGTCAATTTATTACTATGTTTCTTTAATGCCGTGATGTTGTTAGCATATTTGTGGCCTTTTATACGCTCGTCGAGATGTTGCATAGTTTGGCCGATGTAAACTGTGTCACATGTCCCGCATGGGATACAGTAAACTACATGGGTCATTTTATTTTTATTGATTTTGTCTTTTAATTTGGTATTTATGAATTTTAAGTTGTTGTAGCTTTTGTGCGCTACTTTAATATTATGTTTAGAAAACATTTTTGTTAATTTTTCTGATAGGTTGGGTACATATGGCAATGCTAAGTAATTTGTTTTATTTCCGATTGGTGTTACTGTGGGTTCGTGTGCTTGGTATTGTGTACTATTATAGAATTTATGAATTCTTTGTTTAGTAATTTTTTTAATGAAATGTTTAATGGCATTAAAGAAACATAGTAATAAATTGACACATTCATTTGCCTTTGATAAAACCAAAATCCTCCATGTTGAAACAAATACTAAATCACGAGCAGTACTAGAATTAATTGAAATCAAAAGACACGAACATAATGCTGTTAATGACAGGAACGAAATTAATAATTTGTCAAAAATATATTTTCCATTAATAAAATAACACAAATACTATTCCCAAAACCTATCTGTATATGTTAACGTTGTAAATATACACAAATAAACTTGTAATCGAGAATTTTTTCCTTTTAAAAAGAAAAAGCACGTGTTTCTTTAGAAGATCAGACCCACTCAATGTGTACGTTTTAGAAACGATGAAGTCCTGCTTAATAAATAGTATTAACGAAATAATGGTTGAAGAAAATATTATTAAATACTAATAATAACAACCGTCATGTTTAGGTAAATTATAGATTAAATAATTTTAATAAGTTAATAAATAACAAGCTGTGAATGTTTTTTTGTTTTTAAAAAAGTACAATAGATATAATGTGTAATTGTTTTCAGAGACGCTGCAATTTCTATATATATAAACTGTTTCTGATGAAGACAATAAAGTGTCGAAACGTTAACTTTTCAATTATTACTTACCACCAATAATAATATAAAAAAAGCCGCATTCCAAGAACAAAAAGAGAAAATATATATATATATATATATAGAAAAACGTTTCGTTACTGCTTACCGCAGAATGATGGGTTTAGCTAATTAGTAAATAATACACAGTTTCATATGTATGTGACGTTTCGATCGTATTTCACGATCTTCATCAGACCTTTAATTAAAAGAAAAAAAACCAGGATATACAATATCGTCCAACATTACGTCATTTATCGACTTACACTAACAAGTACTGCTTAAGAAAAAACGTCCAACAAAGAACACATTACAAAAATTACTCCACCACAGTTACACCCATAACATATTAAAATGTTCTTTGTTGGACGTTTTTTCTTAAGCAGTACTAAAATTTCTTGATATATTATATAATATATCAAGAAATTTTATACTACATTTTAATATGTTATGGGTGTAACTGTGGTGGAGTAATTTTTGTAATGTGTTCTTTGTTGGACGTTTTTTCTTAAGCAGTACTTGTTAGTGTAAGTCGATAAATGACGTAATGTTGGACGATATTGTATATCCTAGTTTTTTTTCTTTTAATTAAAGGTCTGATGAAGATCGTGAAATACGATCGAAACGTCACATACATATGAAACTGTGTATTATTTACTAATTAGCTAAACCCATCATTCTGCGGTAAGCAGTAACGAAACGTTTTTCAATACATTAGTCAGTTGACTGAAAGCCACTTGATATCTATATATATATATATATATATATATATATATATATAAAACTAGGATAT